>CM072518.1:36985499-37300499 GCA_036898135.1 Oncomelania hupensis
TTTTCACGTTCATTACTTTTCATCTCATGGGCTCCCCCACTCTCCACATTTTCCATATGCATCTCACTTCTTACAGAATGTTTGTCTATAGCCCTTTTTCTCGCGCCATCAGTTTTGATCCTTTCTCCATCTTCTTCCGATTCCGTCATGCTTCCTCTTGTTTCTTTGTGTCCAATCATGTCCATCTTGCTGCCGACTTGTGTGTTTTTGTCTCTGTCACATTCTTGTTCTGCCTCTTCTTCTCTTTCGCTTTTCTGTCTTTCGCATTCGTCTTTTAGTTGGGAAGAAATTCTGTTCTCTCTCTTTGTCCCTTTCTGTGTGTTTGTGTTGTTCCTGCCTTTTTCCTTAACTTCTTTACCGCTTCCGGAGTCCGATTTTGTTTTATTATTTCCCCAGCACTTTGATTTCTTCTTTCCTTTGGCACGTTCCGTTTCTTTTCCAATTTGTTCCTCTTCTTCTCTCTGATCACTCGTCACAGTTTTGTCTATTGTTTTTCCTTCTACATTTCCTTCCGTTCCACGATGCAAAGTTTTTTCTTCAATCTTTTCTTCATGAGGTTCCGTAACAGCTTTCGGGTTTTCATCCTTTTTGGTCTTTTTTCTGATTTTGTTTTTATTTTTGCTGCCTTTCGTTTCTTTATTATCATTACCTTTTAGAGTTGTGCTATTCGTTTCTCTACCAGAAGGTCCATAACTGTTGACGAACTTGTCGCTTTCTTCGTCAAAACCTAGATTAATTTCTTTCATGGAACTATCCTCTTTAATCAGTCCAGACTGTAAAAGAGCTTCTGTGCTAGACTCGATTTTTTCTAAAGCCATCTTTGAATAAACACTTATTTCAGAGGCGTGTAATTCTTAGCGAAGATTCTACCTTTGAAGAATTATTTTAAGAGGTGTTTTACTTGTATGCAAATTTGTATGTCGTGCGATGAGAATTCTGAAAACAATTCAATTCATCAATCACGCTAACACAGATAGGCTACATTTGCCATTACCTATCGCTGCTATTAACTTAAAAGACGACAAGTCTCGTTTCGTCTGACGATCACGTAAGGTTAATTTTATTTTTACTTTCTTCATTGAAAGTATTAGTGCTGCTTGAATGTGGTGCGTCGTTGTTTCAGCTAACGAGCAGGCAGGCTGGAACGAACAAAAACAATTAAGACCGACTGAGTCGAGGTTAAAACAGTGCGCCAAAATTCACAACAATCTCGTCCTTTCAAAAAGACCTAGTAATAACGTTGACAATGTAGAGCGCAATAGCTTTCGCCTGCTATAGGATTTTCGTCAAATTAAATTAATATATAATACATTATGCGCAATTAATCATTATCAGCACATTTTACCGAACAATACACACAATGCAAAACCGTGGAGGATTGTTATCCTAGTGTTACTCTTCACAACAACTGTTTCATTCTATTGGTGCAATCAGCCGTCAACGACCATCACGCAGCCTAGTCAACTGTGACCTTAATTTTTGTGCAACCGGTTACTGTTGTCAAGTGCTCTTCTTATGACACAGGTGCAGATAAAAAGATGAATGTCGTCAAAGAGAAACATACAAATTTAAGATGCCATTAGGACAAAGTATATCTTTATAACGAAATATAGTAATAGGTTAGAACAAAGTGCGCTCTTTCCACATAACTCAGGAACAGGCTAATATAACGCAAGGATTGTTTTAAATAGTAGCCATGAGTGGAGTCATAAGACTACCAGTGTTAAAAGTTGATGGTATTCTACGCCTGTGCCCACCGGGATCAAATGAGACAGATGTTGTTAATGTGTTATCTATAATATATAACAATTACACACGGCTTGTCACTTAAAACAGCATAGTCAGTATCGTCTACAACTTACTACTCCTCATCATAGACAATAATTAATTGCTGCATGATGCTAATTCAAGACGTGCTGCTTATTTTATCGGAAGCATTTAAAGTTTAGCCTAACCACTCTTACTTCCACGTTAATATACTAAGGAAGAAAAATATAAAACAGCATATAAGTTCTTCTTATTGTTGCTGTTGTTGTTGATGTTGTTATCTTAGTTGTGTGTCCTTTTCCTCCTCTTCTTCCTCAACCTTCTTGTTCTCCTTGTCCTAGTTGTTGTTGCTGTTGTTGTTGTTGTTGTTGTTGTTATTGTTGCTCTTGATGATGATGTTTTTGTTGTTGTTTTTTGTTTTGTTGTTGTGGTTTTCTTCTTCTTCTTCTTCTTCTTCTTCTTCTTCTTCTTCTTCTTCTTCTTCTTTTTCTTTTTCTTCTTCTTCTTCTTCTTCTTTGCAAAACTCTTTTTCTTCTTCTTTGGAAAACAACACACTTTTCACTTCGCAAAAAAAATATGTTGAAACTTACACAATAACAATGAATATGAAATTCACAAAATATTTCAATTAACACACGCTCAGTTCAATATCGACAACGAAACTGTGATGTCATTCTCTAGATTTTTACTATCCTAGACAAATCAGTGTTACGAACTATGTTTGTTTGGTGTGTTTGGTTTTTTTCTTCACATAAACCCAGTCAGTGTAACGGTGACGATCTCATCTGGAGGCACATTTTACAAGCATAACCCGAGATAGCTTAAGATTTCTTTCGGTGTGTGACTGTTGCCTTACTTAACACGTCAACAAAAGGTAAGAGAAGAACATCTCAGGCATACTAGAACTCCTTAATGTCACTCAGTATGTGTCGGAATGCCAAGGTTAATAACCAAAATAATGTCCGCTTCGGACTCAGATGTTAACGCATGGTATAATCCATACAGCGTAGTTGATCCTGATCAGGCCTATTCCCTATTCAGTACTTGGCTGAGTCTGTATTGCACACAGGACTCTCACGTCCAATTAGGGTGGGTGTGGCTAAATACCTAATTAATGGATATATCTTGTAAAAACAATTTCTTTCGCAATTTCACTTTGTTACGGTTAGCCTATAGCAATCCGACCAATATTTTATGTCAGACAAAATAACGACGAAAACAATGTAATATAATTAATATTCTCTTGACTCTCTGAACACCAACGACAGCTGTCATATTTTATGTAAATTTTGAACACCAAAGAGGAGATAATAATAATAATAATAATAATAATAATAATAATAATAATAATAATAATAATAATAATAATAATAATAACGGATTTTTATATAGCGGATACTCCAGCCTATGACCAGACTCACCATGCTTTACATAACCATTACATATAAATACATGCACTCGATAAAACATTGCTTTTGCTACAATACACCAAAAGACAGAACAGTAAGGGTACAAACTATTTACAACTATGTACACAAATTACTAAAAAAAAAGACAGAAATAGACTATTTACAACTATGTACACAAATGACAGAAAAGACAGAAATAGAATAGCAAAAACCTATTCACAGCTATTTATATGCCCGGTTAGGCCCAGGAGGAAAAACAGTATAAATATGTACAGCCGTGTATACACTTACGTATCAGACAGAGACAAAAGAGGAGAGAATGGCAGCGGGATACAAATCAGTCTGAATAATGCAGTTTGAAGAGGTGGGTTTTGAGGGCCTTTTTGAATGCTTGTGTTGATTGTATGTTGTAGATCTCACGTTAAAGGGACAATAAAGCGTTACCAAAAAAACAATCCCACGAATGCCTGAACTACCCGAGGAGACGGACTTTTTGAAACAGTTTTTAACGATGCGATCTAAATAAAATGTATGAGACAAGTAAGCTCTATTTTATTGCACAGAGACATTTTCTTACATCATGATAACGCTGGCTGTGAAAACTTAAATAAACTTGTACAGATCTAGACCAAACAGGTAGAACGATAAACCAGTCCCTGGAAACAGACTTTGCCTTGGCCTCAACACTCAGTTGTAAGTCTCAGCAGTAAACACGGACTCTCGCTTCAGACTATTGTTATACATGTAGGCGAAGCTCCAACATCTGATCCTTCATTGTCTTCTCCGAGAAATTGTAAACTTGGGTCTTCTTGACCAACCCACACAATGACAGCATGCAGCAGCCACTAAACTCGGGACACAGGAGAATTAACAAAAGTGGAATGGATCGGCGATTGCAAGCGGTAGTGGATCCCCGATAGCATCTATAATTATAGATCTATGCATAAGACTGCAACCGCTGGACTACCGACGATCCATTGCATTGCTATGGAAGATCCATTCTACTTCGTTAAATTGATGCCCCAGTGCTCAGGATCTGCTGCGTGGTAATTGTATGCTCCCAATATTGAAAGCAACGTCTTTCATTCTGTTGCTGTGTTATCACAGCGCATGCGGTTGGACTACTTCAATGCTTGTTACACCTGATGAAACGCAGGCTGAGTAGCAAAGGCTTTGTGATTGTCTGCATGCAAAAACAACGCTAAGTAATGAAAGAATGGGTCTCAAAATGCTGTTGTCTGATGTTTTGTCGCTATGGTTCACCGACTATCCTGACCCCGCTCTCTTGCCACATAGCAACAATTATTTACGTCAAGTAATGAAACACGGGTCATTTCTTATTGTCACTGCACTGTGTTGCGAGTCTCTCTCTCTCTCTCCCCCCTCCCCCTTCCATCCTATCTACTTCAGGCTATGAATATAAAAGCATAATACGACAGAAATGCACTCAACTGATGCAAGATTTCACCCTCGTTTTGTTTTTGTTTAAACTTATAGCTATCAACATAGTCCCTTAACATGTCAGGTCGTCGAGGGTGGAGGAAAGGGTTGGGGGGGAATGAGGGATGAAGCAGCAAAGGCTCTCCTCCAGTCAGCTCTAACAGCGACCTTTGTGAGCAGGTATTTTAAAGCAGGCCAATTATCTGCGCATATATTTTGCGAGTGTAAGAATGATATCTATAGATCATGTCCAGTAAGAGTGTGAAGTGTCGACTTTGTACAACAACTGTTTTACGCTTTTGACTGTGTTGTTTTGTACTGCAAAGCATGTTTTCATTTCCCAGAGTAAAGATACTAAGGTTTTATTGTATCTTGCATCTCGTAGGTCTGGCATAGATATTGATCACAGGCGCTTGTATCTGGACACGCGAGCGCCTGTGACATTGATGTATTCCATGAAGATTTTCAGAAGCTCTTTCATTGTCGACCACGTTGGCGTCCCCCATTCCACAAGGCCACCAGTGCAGTCCACAACAGCGCCATCGGGAACTGGTTCAGAACAACAATCGGTGTGCGGTGCGTCAAGGATGCCTAATCTCTCCAACACTCTTCAGCGTAGAGCGTATCGTGTCAGATGCCCTTGCAGATTAGGTAGGCAGAGTCAGCATAAGGTGTAGAGCAATGCCCAACCTCCGTTTTGCGGAAGACATTGATGGATTGACTTGAGAGGAACAAGAACTGGAACAGCTCATACAGAGGCTTGACACCACCTCCAGAGCCTATGGAATAAAAATAAGTGCAAAGAAGACCAAAATGATGACCAACAACACCAATGGCATCAACATGGACATCAAAGTCCAAGAAAAATCCCTCAAAACAGTGCATAGCTTAAAATATTTAGGAGCCATTGTATCAGACAATGGGTCTCGACAGGATGTCCTCTCCAGGATCGCACAAACAACTGCTACCCTGACAATGTTGAAACCCGTTTGGAAAGACAGGATCATCACTCTACATTCCAAAGTAAGACTGCTGGGCTCCCTTGTCATCTCCATCTTTCTATATTCTTGCGAAACATGGACTCTCACAGCAGATCTACAACGAAGAATACAAAGCATGGAGATGAGGTGCTACAGAAAACTTCTGACCATTTCCTGCACATCACCAACAGCGAAGTCCGACAGACCATCACATAAGCCATTGGACAACACGATGACATGCTCAGAGTGGTGAAAAAAACAGAAACTCCGATGGTATGGCCACGTCACCAGAGCATCAGACCTTGCAAAGATTATCACGCAAGGCACAGTGCAAGGAGGCAGAAAAAGAGGGAGACAGAAAAAGAGGTGGGAGGACAACATTCAAGAATTGACTGGCTTGAAACTGAGCGAAGCCATTATGGTTGCTGAGGACAGAGAAAGATGGAGTACTTTGGTTAAACGATCATCTGTGGTGCCCCGACGACCTTCGAGTTACTGGATAGGATAGGATAGGACAAAAGGCAGACAGGATTTAAACGTAAAATCGTATTTGTTTTCTTCTGTGGTCTGTTGACCTGGGTTGTTGGCGTAGATTTTTTATTATGTGACATCCGTTGCCTTATGTAACACCGATTGTTTAACTAGCAAGCGGGATGGAATCTTAAAAGCAAACAACTTGCTCAGTCAATGAACCATTAAAAAAATAATAAAAATTAACGGCCAAATAAATAAAACATTCATAAACCCGAAGGAAGGACATAAGTAGTGATCGAAGAAGGAAAGAAAAAAAGGAACAGAAAAGAAGAAGAAGAAGAAGAAGAAGAAGAAGAAGAAGAAGAAGAAGAAGAAGAAGAAGAAGAAGAAGAAGAAGAAGAAGAAGAAGAAGAAGAAGAAGAAGAAGAAGAAGAGAGACAGAGAGAGAGAGAGAGAGAGAGAGAGAGAGAGAGAGAGAGAGAGAGAGAGAGAGAGAGAGAGAGAGAGAGAGAGAGAGAGAGAGAGAGAGAGACGACACTGGTACGTACAGCTGTTTCGGAAAAAAAGAAGAAGAAGAAGAGGAAGAAGAAGAAGAAGAAGAAGAAGAAGAAGAAGAAGAAGAAGAAGAGAGAGAGACAGAGAGAGAGAGAGAGAGAGAGAGAGAGAGAGACAGAGAGAGATAGAGAGAGAGAGAGAGAGAGAGAGAGAGAGAGAGAGAGAGAGAGAGAGAGAGAGAGATGACACACAGGTACGCACAGCATGTGATGTTTCGGAAAGAAGAGCCTCAAGTTTGTTATTGGAAATGAAAATAGCTGTACCACAGAGAGCGAGAGAGAGACAGAGAGAGAGACAGAGAGAGAGAGAGAGAGAGAGAGAGAGAGAGATAGAGAGAAAGAGACAGACAGACAGACAGACAGACATATCAAGGATGTCAAGAGAAAAAAAGGTATAAAATTCCAAGGAGCACAAGTATAAATGAAACAGATAAAAGGTGGGAGGGAGAAGGGGGGATTGGGGAGGGAACGGCTAAACACCACACAACACTAACTGAATCCCAAAGAAATCAACACATTGGGAGATGAAAATCTCTTTTGTTTCTTCAGGGCAGCTGGCAATGACAAATGAGGGAACACGGAGAAAAAAAATGCGGGAAAGGGATCTAGACAACAATTTTAAAATAAAATAAGGAACAAACAGAGGAATGTTCATAATTATCGCTCAATCTGAAAATACGAGCAGGTGATCAGCTCCAAGCATGATTTGGGTTAGTACACACCCAAACTCACACATACACATACACACACACACCACACCACACCACATACACACACCACATACATACATACACACACACTCACACACACACTCATTTCACGTCAATCTTTCACTCACTTCACTCACAATTTGCGTACTTCAACTTTAAAGAATAAAAATGATTAAACCAAGTCAACAAATCTTGATTACCTTCCTAGGAGACTTAAATAAGCTTACAGCACCCTGCTTTGTTGTAGGAAAATAATTTCTGACAATGAATTTTTAATGAATAAAATATAAATTCATGTCACAAGACACGCGACGCATGTATTGGTTGCCAAGATAAGCAGTTCTAGTGGGGAACGAGCATTAATATGTAACATCTACACCCTCGGTATGGCAAAACAACACTGAACCACCAGAGCAATCATACAACTACGATGGACAGTAAAACAATTAGGCACTTCCATGTTGCCCACCACGGGTTTCGAACCTGGGTCATAGGTATGCGAGGCGAGCGCTCTCCCACTGAGCCACGGCGCATGGAGTCCTAGTAAAACTGGTCATAACGGTATGCAAGATTTCAAAACGTTATGAGTAAGATTTCAAAACGGTATAGATTTAGACTATAAGATTTCAAACAAAGCCGAGCAAATTTTCTTACGTATCGCAACAAGCAGACTCGCAATCGATCTTCCTATTATTATCACAAAGGAAAACTATTCACCGTATTGATTATTTTTAAACAAGCTTTTGTTGTTGTTGTTGTTCGCAATCAATCTTTGTATTTGCATTTCTTAAGAAAATCTTCAGCGCATTGATTATTTCAAACAAGCTCTTGTTGTTGCTGTAGTTACTGTTGTAGTTGTTGTTATTGTTGTTGTTGTTCGCAATCAATGTCTCTATTAGAATGTCTAAAGAAAATGTTCAGCGTATTGATTATTTTTTAAACAAGCTGTTGTTGCTGCTGCTGTTTTTGTTGTGTTTAACATTACCCACACAACACAGAGTAGAGCCCTCCTTTAAAATAAAATAAAAAAAGTGAAACTAAGCTCCAAGTTGAAGTCCACTTTGCTGGTTTAAAGAACCTGCTTTGTCATCGCTGGCACCTAAATCCTTGGGGTAATGGACGTGCGTACAACGCGCCTTCCACATCTTTCCCTCTTCTTCGTTGTTGAGAATCTACAATGTCAGACTCCACCCTCTCCCTCCCTCTTTCTCTCTCTCTCTCTCACTCTCTCGCACACACACAAACACACGCACGCACGCACACACACACACACACACACATTTTCATTGTATTTCCTTCTCCTTCTTCCTTGTCTTCTGCCTCTTTTTCCTTCCCCTTTTTCTTCCCATTCCTCCTCTTCTTTTTCTCCTTTGTCATCCTCTTCCTCCTCCTACTATCATCTTCTTTTCTCCTCATCTCCTCATTCTCTTTCACCTCTGCTTCCTCTCTCTTCATCTCTCTCTCCATCACCTCTCTCTCACTCACACACAAATACACAAACACACGCACACACACACACACACACACACCCACACACACACACACACACCCACACCCACCCACACACACACACACACACACCCACACACACGCCCACACACACACACACACACCTCATGCGCATCTTCTTCTTCATTTTCATCATCATCTTCTTCTTCTTCTTCTCCTTTACTCACTCTCATCATCAGCATGTAATGAGCACTATCATAAACATTAGTTCCGGCGAAAAGCAGCAGAATGCTCTTAATATATTTCGTTCTTTTTTCTTTTTCTAAATTTCAGCAGTGTTGCTATCAAAAGGGAATGGTTAGCAAACATGCAATCGTAAAATATACATAAGAGTAGAAACGAAGTGCAACTGGATCATTATCCGCATCTTTTAAACGAATTATCCGTGTGGAACAAGTTGCTAACCATTATATTATTTTACAAGAAAAGCAACCAGGCGAGCGCCGTTATTCAAGAAACCGATTTAATTAATAACACTCCCAAACAACAGTTACTAAAATCTCTTCTGTTTCTATTTTCTTACAACTACGGTATACCTTACAGTGACTGTGGACGAGTTCGCCGTTAAGTGGTGGCCACGTTAGGCTTACGTTTTACGGCTTCTTCATTGGGTTATGAGATTTTTCACTGACCGGAATTTTGACGCGTGGCCACACCTTATGAGTTTAGTGGCCACATTGGGCTTACATTTTACGGCTTATACATTGATAGGAGGTAGTGGCGCCATGTTTATCAAGACCCTGTTCGAATTTATAAACGTGTGTAGCTGCTATGTCGTTTCACTACAACAAGGCACTTTTTATGACGATGTGATGTACTGTTTCACGATTTGACTATAATATGAAACAACTTTACTAAAATAGACACGCAACAAGTTAATTCAACTGTTTTAGCTCCCCCAGGCGTGTGTACAAGACAACTGTGGTTGCGTGTAATCATGCGTGTGGGAGAAGTTTATGTTGACCTCTACACTCGTGATATCACACTCTCGCTTATGATTGGTCCTCGTAACCCCGGCGTATGAATTTTTGCAGACGAAATCAAACAAGCGCTATCCTTGGTGACAGTTTACATTAGCCAGTAGGCAAGGAAATACGTAAGAAATTCATAAGCGTAACACAAGTGTGGCCAGATGCGCAACACAAGTGTGGCCGGGCCTTTAACCGAGAACCTCTCAGCACTAATGAAGGGCAAACGTAAAGCTCGGAGAGTTTCAGCTGTGGAATGTGGGTTCTACAACAATGTGCATACAACTTCCTTCTGAAACGTTTCCTTTAATTATGTTTTCCTTTCTCCACTACAGTGCATACATAAACTCCCTTTCTTGTTTCAATGCTATAGTTGGGATATCTATATAATTATAGTTGCTAAAGTTTGGGGTGTCGGATAGCGCAGTGGTTGGAGCACTCGCTACTGTGTCGCAAGTTAAGCACCGTCCAGTGAGGTTAGCACTTGGATGGGTGACCGCAAAACTTGAAGCAACAAATAACAACGCTCCCAGTTGACTCAACTGTGACTGAGTACCACCTCTCTTAAGGGTGGGGAAGGTAAAGCAGCGAGGGAGAGAGATGGGCATCACCCTCATTACGCTGGCCCTAGATACGTGTGATCTCCAACATCACGCTCCTCTACGGCCACAAGGCTATGGGACCACCTTTACCTTTTTACCTTTTAGTTGGGATAGGGCGGTGAGTCGACGGTGGAGGATCACTAGGGAAGCGGTAGTGACCTTGGCTCTACAATCCTCTTTCCTTCAGTACCAAATTAAATATACATGAAATGTACATAGAGCTTTTCAAGTCTTCTTTCCCGTCTTCCTTTTCCTCAAGTCTCTTAAAGAGTCCCATCTTGGTTCTTGAAGAACACTACTCTTTCCCGAAATTCTGTGGATTCTTTTTTTTTTCCTTTATTAAAATGGCTCACAGGAGCAATTAAAAAAATAATTCATCACTTTTTTTTTAAATGTAAAACTGAATGGTTCACTGTCGAAGAAAACAGTTATCCATGAATGCATTGATTGATATATTTCATATTACATATATTAATATATAAATATAACGCTAGTGCTTGAGAAACAATCCTTTATAAATAACTTAATTGACTCGCATTTGTAATTTTTTTTAAATCAGAAAATAAATAAACAAATAATTTAAGTGAACAAATTTTAAAATTTAGAGCGGTAAGTGAAAATAAGGATGAACATAAAGACCCGACAATAATTTATATATAAGTAAAGTAGTCCCAATATTTTTGAAGAAGTATTACATACATTAGATACGTTAGATTCGTTTGTAAATAATAATTCTGCGGTTGGTATTGATGGAATCAATAATAATAATAATAATAATAACAACAACAACAACAACAACAATATAAATAATAATAATAATAATAATAATAATAATAATAATAATAATAATAATAATAATAATAATAATAATAATAATAATAATAATAATAATAATAATAATTATTATTATTATTATTATTATTATTATTATTATTATTATTATTATTATTATTATTATTATTATTATTACAGTGCGTGCAGGCGTACAATACTACTAAACAAATCTACACGAACCGTGTTAAATGCAAGTATAATCCAAATAGTCTTATAAGAGCTCTTCTAAATTAGGACACAAAGTTTGAATTGTAGTGACCACAAGAACTTCCGACAAAGCTCTAGTCAGTGCGATTAGACAAGAAAAGAGAACGGACAAGGTCGCAATGCTTAGTGACAGACTGCTGTCCCTGGAAAATCCGATTTCCAAAGGCTATGGTTTGATCGATACAAAAGAGGGTAGGAGAGTGTAGGGGGTGGGGGGGTGAGAGAGAGAGAAAGAAGAGGAGTGGCCGGGAATGTTTACTTTCAGCACCCTACTGCTCTTCAACGCATTAAATTGCAATCTCCGAGCGCTTCACGTACACATTCGCATGCACATGAAACGAGGGAGAGAGAGAGAGAGAGAGAGAGAGGGGGGGGGCGGAGAGAGTTGAAAAAGGGAAGCCACGCGTGCTCGTACGTCCCCACAAACACACACAAACGTCACCCATGCACACGCGCGCGCGTACACACACACCCACAGAAACATCACCCATACACTCACACATGCACACACAAACGTCACACATATACACACACACACAGTTAGTGCTTGAACACGCATACCCACACTTATCCTCCACTTTACCCCCATCGCACACCCCTTACCATCTACACATCGCACACTGCACGCACAGTCTTACCCTACATGTACCTTAAGAGATTTAATGTATTAAATTACTCAACGTCCTACGAGCTTCTTCATCGCGTTCCTCCCGTACTAATAACCACCACAGCCTTCCTATCCCACCCCTTCTTCCCCCCACCCCCTAAACCCCAAAGTGAACATTAACTTTAAAGCCCTCCCACCACCTTATCCTTGTCATCACCACCATCAGCCCATTACCTAATGCAACCTCACTCCACACCAACCACTGATGAGCTAGCCAGCATCCAACAAGATCTCTAAAACTTGTTTCTATAAGGCCGTTCTTTCCGAACCGTCCCCTCTACCCTGTCTAAAAATAATGTCGCTTCGTCGCAAGAAGACTGCTTTCTTCTTACAGAGCACGTACAGTTCCATCAGCCAAAACTGCTCTACCCTCTGCAAATTCAACAAACTCGTCCTTAACATCCTTAAAACTTATTAATAATAATAATAATAATAATAATAATAATAATAATAATAATAATAATAATAATAATAATAATAATAATAATAATAATAATAATAATAATAATATTATTATTATTATTATTATTATTATTGAGGATTTTTATAGCGCACTTATCTCGCCGTACTTGACCAGACTCTAGGCGCTGGCCGATACAGGATCTAACTCAAAAGCGCCCGAGACTTTGGGCGCATGGTCTGACGCCCGGACAACTGAGCACAATCCTGGCCAGCCAGGGATGGAGGAGAAGGACCAAGTGCATGCTGGGTGTGTTCTCGTTACAGGCACTCACCCGTCTAGGACATGAGCGTCAGGATCTTTAAAGTCCGTTATGATGGAATGTTTGCGACACACAGACTAGACCTCGGTTTATACTCTCATCCGAAGGAGTAGGAAACGGGAGTAAAGTGTCTTTCCCATGGACACAACACAATGGCCCGGACAGGGCTCGAACCCGGGACCTTCAGATCCGCAAGCCAAAGCACTACCATTAGACCACCTTGCCTCACATGCACATATAAGCAAGTGTTCTTCTTCTTCTTCCGTATATGCCCACAATCAATTTTTGATTATTATGGCACTTTTTACCAAGGTGCATGCTGGGTGTGTTCTTGTTACCGGCACTCACCCGTCTAGGACATGAGCGTCAGGATCTTTAAAGTCCGTTATGATGGAATGTATGCGACACAGACTAGACCTCGGTTTATACTCTCATCCGAAGGAGTTTCAAAGTGTAATGTTCACTTTTAATTATAGATCAACGCCATTCACTCTTGCTCTTCTTGGATTTTTGATTTCGATAATTTATGTTGTTACCCATGCGGACGAAATTCGGGTTTTTCTCATGAAAAGCGTGGCGGCCGCAGGGTAATCGCTACCACTCGGGACAAGGATGGAATTAGACAAGGAGGGGGTTAATCAATCACGGCGTTTTTGGTATCTAGCACTCATTCGTCTAAGATCACAGCTTCGGGATCCTTTTAAAGTTCGTGCGATTAAATGCATGCGAGCACAGACAAGACCTCGGTTTACATCCTCATCCGAAAGAGTTGTCTTCCCAGTCTTGCCCAACAAACCAGGGCAAGTGTAAAATCATACTTAACAGTAATAACAGTAATACGCACTCGCACAATCTTGGCAGCAGTATGTGTGGGGTCACATGCTTGTGCAGCAACCACGACAAATAAAAACCTAGTACCACATAATATTAACTACTAGGGAAAACTGCTGACTGCTCTGAATGCAAGACGTGCACGCTGATAACAAAGTGCAAGAACTACCCAATTACCTTGGCAACGAAATTCTAGGTTACTCGTTTGACGTATTCATACGCAAGCCGTCTACATGTGTAAACAATAGCGATAACATGATTACTATCATTCCCGTTGAGCGCTGCTGACAAATTTATTGCGCTGTCATCGTTTGTGGTCTGGCTGCAAAGAGAAAGGAGGAGGAGGAGGAAGAGGAGGAGGAGAAAGAAGAGAATAAAGGGAAAAAACTACGATCCCCAAAATGTGTTCAAAGCTCATAAATAGTTAAAGCTTGAAGAAGAAGAAGAAGAAGAAGAAGAAGAAGAAGAAGAAGAAGAAGAAGAAGAAGAAGAAGAAGAAGAAGAAGAAGAAGAAGAAGAAGAAGAAGAAGAACCCTGACCCCAATACATCGAGTTATCTCAGCCCTAGCTATAGGGGCGATTACGTATACAAAGCTACCGAAACCTCTTCATCCTCCTCTTTCCCTGCTCGTTGGAACAACGCCGATAATTCTTCCAGAATGACAAGGGAGAATCGGCCTCCTTTACCTCCCTTGATACTGATCAATAGCTGAGGACGTGAATGGCCCCCATGGTCACTTACGACACTGAAACCGTTGACTCCATCCCTTTCTCAGTTCTAGAAACACATACCTTGTCCGCAATTTACTGCACGAAAGTCAGTGGTGGATTGAGATTGAGCTTGACAAAGTACGATGCAGTTTTGTCTACATCTAGGACACTGAGTTGGCCTAGAAATCCGCAGATAAACTGCTTTGCGAATACGAGATCGACATTGTCTACACATAGAAACTCTCACTGTTTGCAGAGCCTTGGTTTTCTGCAACGAACTGCCTCGCCTTATTTTTATTCTATTAAGTGTCCCGCTTTCAGAGAATTAGTGATAAAGAAGGGTTATAAAATGTAGTTCTGTGGTAGTATTATTCATAGTTTCCACGCTACGATGGCATCACAAAGCTTAAAGGCATCATACCGAAAGTGTTAGGATGTAAAAAGAAGAGGACGCATCTTCAGCTCGAACTTGTGTTAGAACAGAAGTACACACATGAATATATCATATGGCAGGATTTAGAGCAAAAGGTCTCCTCCGGCTGACCCTAGCTGGGGGGAAGAGGACTGTGGCTCAGGGCCGTTTCCATAGATGGGTCCCTGGTGCATCGTGATCCTATAGCAGAGATTAATGTCCACGATATAGCAATATCTCTGGGCACAGACCACAAAACCCAACTTTTTCCACAATACCTGTGGTAGTATAAACTATTCCTTCTATTCTTTTATTTCTTTCACTTTTTGCAAACTGTAACCCATACCACGCTATGCAGAACCGTTAAGCTAGACATTTATTTATATTTGTACAGCAATACAACACTTAATTTATCTCAAATTGAGCAATTACAAGCTTATACAGGACAAAAGCAGTAAGCATAGTTAGACGGACCACTGTTAGTACGAGACATCCTTAAATAAAAGGTATTTTTGTTTTACTAATTTTTTTTTTAATTTTTTTTTTTTGGGGGGGGGGGTTAGTATTTCATGTTTTTAAACACATTTTGGTACGAATACAAAACAAAGTTTACAATACAATGTTCATACACATTTCTTACATTCGAGAACGAAACTTGAGTTACCATTAAGATACATAGGACAGTATCACTAAGTAAGCATAGTCAGGGAGACTTTCCAGACCGTAAATTATTTCCATCGTGAAAGATACAGAGTGCAGTACCAGTAAGCTTAGATGTTACGATTTTACTTAAGATCTGAAGCTACCACAACGGTTCCGACAACTGAATACATTATTTACGTAGGAGACACCGACAGACCAGCCACAGAAGCGTAGTGGAGAAAGTGGAATCAGACAAACGAGGAAAGTAGTCAGGCCAGAATTCTAGCTTGATTTGCAATTACGCTAGAGGTCACCACAAAATCTGACTGACAGTGCCAATGACCAAATGAACAAATCAGTGGAAAGAATTATTACAAACCCATCCTAACTCACCTCCACAAAAGTAAATATTTGGAGACCTAAAAAAAGACGAAGAGAGCTGTAAGAAAAAAAAAAAAAGAACCCGTTAAAAAATAAAGTTTTTTTAAAAGTCCGCGATGCGGCCAAATGTTTAGTTTCAAACATAATTCAATCCAATGCAGCGCAAAATCAATATGCCGATAGAAAATTCAGCCAAACCGATACGCGCAGTAGCGCGAGATTTGACGAGTATAAGAAATTAAGCTCTTTCAAAGTGTCACAGCTGCATTAAAAAATATAAAATGGTTATTAATGATTTAATAGAGTCCTCAATCATGTATATGTACAGCATCATGCTACAATACAGACTGAACTTGTGTCAGTGACACAGTATGTGACTACCGAGACAACGTAACAACTGAGACATGTAGACGGTAAGCTTAATTACCGTACATAGGTTTATTGCGGTTTTCCCAGTCGAGGTGAGGACAATAAAGCATATGTTTTATGTGGTATACAATTTGTTAAGGGATTCTTGAGGAAGCAACGGCTACTTACATAAGACATAAGACATAAGACAATTTATTTCGCTTCAACTTTTACATCGAAGAAATCTTGGTGCGCATGGGGTACTCAGATGTGTATAATTATATGTAATTCGCTTATGTTTAAATACAGCAGAAAAGCACACAATTAAAAGCAAGCAATACTGAATGACAAACGCAATCATACATACACATTATACCTGCATACAACCTTTGACACTAGGGTGGTTAAATCAATGATAGATTAACACAATGTCTCATCAGGAATGACTAGAATTGACAAATTTGTGTGTAGTAAAAAGTAGGCCTACATTGCTCATGTTTGCACACTTAATCGCGCGCACTCACGCTTACAAGAAAAATAACATTATATATAACATAAATAATATATGTATTGTTTGTCACTAGACTGACTGTCTCTCTTTCTTTCTCTCTCACTCTCTCTCTCTCTCTCTCCCACACACACACCCACAAACACACACACACGGCACATGTTACGCATCTTTGTCCGACTCAGAAAGCGGTACATTACTAACACTGCTCCCGATATTTAAGAGGGGGACCGAATTACTAAGAGGCTGCTAAGGCAGCAGTAAAAGGGGGGGGGGAGGTGGGGGACGATACCGGGGGAATAGACGCCAGACTTCGTAAAGTGAGTACGTTTTACAGGTTTTGAGATTCTGTCATAATGCACAAACACTGTCTGTCTCGTTTGACAGTTCTCTAAAATAACAATACTGGATGCTGGATGGACATACGCGTTTTTCTTCCAAATCTGCTCAAAGAACGGCGATGTGTAAGCAAAATACAATCTCACATGTTACATAATACACAAGAAAGAAACAGAATCATCAGTCAAACATATCTTGTGATGGAAATACAAAGCAAAAATAAGCGGAGTTTATAAACTCTAGCCCAAAGCGAAATGGTGAGGATAGAGCAGAAGATGAAGAAGAATCAAGGGGAAATAATTCTGCCAAGGTGTGGAGAATTTGCAGAAAATGAGAATATAACCCCAGGCTTAAAAGGAAGCAGCACTTTTCCTGGTCAAGTGGCAGTTCGCATAGTTTATTTCTCGTTGCCTCAGGAAATACAAGAAGCATAACAACATTCTGGAGAGCTGCCTCACCTATTTTGTAAGAAACTGGCGATCGCAATGTTTCTTTTGGTTATTTTTTGGGGGGTGGTCATATTTAAATAAGAACCTTCCTTAGGAGCTATAGCTGCAAAGTTGCCATGCTGGCAGACGCTGCGAAAGGATGGCTGTAAAATGGTGGAGGTGTATTTAAAGGCAACCCTCGCTCTTCACCACCTGCCCACCGCCGTAGCTCAAATGGTAGAGCGTTCGCCTGGCACACCGATGACCCCGGTTCGAATCCCGTGGTGGGGCGATATAATATGTGGCCCAGTTTTACTGTCCATTTTAGCAGTATGATTGCTTTGGTGGTTCAGTGTTGATTTAGGTCCCTACCCCTCTTTCCCTGGGATGGTTATCCCGGTCTGCCATATCGCCAATGGTGGGTAAACCTCAATGTTCATTCACCACCTCTTCACAACGGGACATGAAGACGATGACTGACCTTATGACGGCCTACTAGCGCCAAAACCGAGAGTTACCATTATCACGAGATAATTGAAATTATCTGAATGAACGATTTTCAAGCCGCTTCTCTCTGGACTCTTTAAGAGAGGACAGCTCATACTCTCATAGACTGAAGAAAAAGAAGAAGGCAGCTCATGCCCTCATAGGCTGAGGAGGAAGAAGAAGAAGATGATGATGAAAATGAAGATGTTGATGACGACGACGGGGCTGCTGAAAAAGAAGAAGAAAATGATGATGATGATGATGATGATGATGATGATGATGATGATGATGATGATGATGATGATGATGATGATGATGATGATGATGATAAAATAAAGGAGGAAGAGGAGGAGGAAAGGTGTGGGAAAAGACGGCACACCGTGCTGGCTCAAAGCAGAACATAAATGATAAAATCAAGGCAAAGCAAAACAACAAACAAACAAAATGAAATAAACAAAAAGACAAACACAGAAGCAAGCACGTGAACAACAAATATAAAAATAAACAAAACAAAACTGCAACAACGGAGAAGAGAGAGGGGAAAAAGGGGGAGGGAGGAAGAAAGAAAAGGAAGGGGAGGAGTGGGGTACGTCGTATGAATTCACTGACGCCTGCAGGAGATGAATTGCCAAGCAATTTTCTGTTGCAATGAATTGTCATGCAATTTAGATTCATGTTTCCTTCTTTCAACGGCTAGTAGCCACTACTCCCTCTGCCTTTTACAGTTCTCTCACAAGCCACAATAACAGCACCAACAGCAGCAATACGATACAAAACAGTGACAGTAATATAAGACTAGGACTAATATTTGTAATTTGGTAATAACCGTAATTATAATGTGCAGGATTTCGAGGGTTGGTTAGGCTCTTAGCTCCGAGGGCATTTTAGCGTGAGAGAGAGGTGGGGGGGTGAGAGCATAATAATAGAAAGAAGATGATGATAAGAAGAAGGTAAAGGAGAAAGAAGAAGGAGGAACAGGACGGAAAACAATGAAAGAAACAGGGAGAGAGAAAAGCACAAGAAGTAAGAATCAAGCGGCAGAGGAGAGAGAAAGATGTGGAGAGAGAGAGAGAGAGAGAGAGAGAGAGAGAGAGAGAGAGAGAGAGAGAGAGAGAATACAATATGATCAACAAAGTAGAATCAAAACTATAAATAAAAAAATAAAAATAAATAAATAAATAAATAAATAAATAAAAGTAAGAAAGAAAGCAAGAAAGAAAGACAGACAGAAAGACAGAAAGAAACAAAAAATAGAACGAATGTTGTTGACACATTCTTAATCAAGAGTAAAGGAAACATGGTGGAATATTCCGAGTTCCCATGACGTCTGCTCAGAACTTCTCCGTTTGTGTGGCAGATTCTTTTGTCAAGGGAAATAATTCAAAGGGAAAGAGGTTATGTCTGCCCTCCATCTCCCTACATTCACTAGCCTCCTCTCCCCTATTCACTCCCTCACTCCCATTTTCATCTCATTCGCCCACAGACACAAAAGAAACATCACTGCTCCAATTCCAGTCGAAACGCTATTTCAAACTACAACACTTTCAATGGTAGTGACACAAAGCAGTGTAAAATCAATAAACATGGAGGAAAACATTTGGAGCCGTAAAGAGATTTTTGTACATACAAATATATTTTATTCTTTCAGAGGGAAGGGGGGATGGGGGGCGGCCGTCAGCTGGTACAACACCTATGCAAGCACTGCATCATCCTTCAGTCTTGTGTTCCGCCATTTCCCCTTGAGAAACCACTCATACAATAAGACAGAATAAACGCCGCTGTTTCAATCCAACTGTTTCATTGATTGATTGATTGATTGATTGTTGCTTTAGGTCCAGCGGACTCTTCCGAGCCAAATCAGGACCGGACAACCCCCGATCCGCATAAAAGATCTGCTGAAACAACCCTAGTGGGAAAACTGAATGCCCTCCACCGGCCAGTCACTTTACAATAAAGACATCCCACGCAGGGGACGGCTGAGGCTTTACCCCAACTAATCGAACCCCCGGTTACAAAAACAAAATAGAATACAAACATAATTATAAATTATCAACAAAACACATACATATAAAATGCCTATTTTGCTAAATAATAACATCATAGGAAGCCCTAGTGACCACCCGGCAGAAAGCGTCCAATACTCCCAAGCTGATCCAACAGATCCCATACACAAACAAGGAGTCTTGTACAGGAAGAGTTTTCAAGAAAAAAGGTAGGTCATTGATCTAGCGAAGAAGAAGATAGTATAGCAGAGTGATAGGACAGAGCAGGAATGGGAAAGAGCAAATGAGGAAGACAGCGACAGTGGGAATTTAAAGCACTAAATTTCCAGAAAGTGGGGATACTATTTATACTGAAACCCCAGGCACTCCAACGGGGGTACTGTTGCCGCAGTGAATCGGTCATGCCTATAAAGGAAAGACAGGTTTTCAACTGGGGCTTTCACTTTTCCCTTTATAGGTTAGAACAATCTACAGTGGCAAGATTGCTCATGACCCCAAGGGGTAACTGTTTCATTACGATTACATTACTTTCCAATGGTACATAATAACACTGCAAAATTAACTTACAATCACCTTACCTTTAATATAAGGTAGTGTCGAACTGTGAATTTTGACGGGAATTCTTGATTGAGAAAACTGGAGTTATAGTTCCTTTTTCTACACTGTAAACAAGCAACAACATACGAGCAACAGGCACACCGACTCTCTCTTTACCCATCCCCTTTTTCAAATGGTTCATCCTTCGACAATATATTATAGTCATACTACTGTTGACTACATAGACAACAAACAACATCATGTATGAGAGAATACATATACATATATAGACGTAAGTAAGCATCATCCCTCTTAAATGTCAGTTGACACCGACACGCAGTCAATGGGCACAAACGATCACTTTGGGACATCAATGTTGCATGGAACCGCTGTTGTTTTGACATTTTACTCTGTATCCATCAGCACTTGCAGCGTATATAACACCAATGGAAGCGTTCTTCATAGAATTTGCCGTTTCCAATAGTGAGGCATTGTCGTGCAACGAGTTGCAATGGTAGACTAGAGTCACTAGAAAGTCAAGTTCTTATGTCAATAGTTTCAGTTGTTTCAATCAAAAGTGAATTTTAACGGAAACAAGTGAAACCATCGAGGAAATCAATAATGTCACTTCTCAAGATCACTATGATCTGTCTGCTGGATTTGTCTATGACGGAGAGAGAGAGAGAGAGAGAGAGAGAGAGAGAGAGAGAGAGAGAGAGAGAGAGAGAGAGAGAGAGAGAGAGAGAGAGAGAGAGAGAGAGAGAAAGAGAGAGGGGTAGAGAGGGGGAGAAATGGAGGGATGGAGAGAGAGAGAGAGAGAGAGAGAGAGAGAGAGAGAGAGAGAGAGAGAGATGCTGCATCTGCATGTCTATTTGTATGTGTGTGTGTCTCTCTCTCCCTCCCTCCCTCCCTCCCTCTCTCTCTCTTTCTCTCTCTTCTCTCCCTCCTTCCCACTAACTTTGTGTTTTTTTGTGAATCATGTGTGTGTGTGTGTGTGTGTGTGTGTAGGTGTGTGTGTGTGTGTGTGTGTGTGTGTGTGTGTGTGTGTGTGTGTGTCTTTCTGCCTATTACGCCACATGTTTATTATTTCCTCATCATACCCACTAGGGTTGTTTTGGCAGATCTTTTATGCGGATTGGGGGTTGTCCGGTCCTTATTTGGCTCGGAAGAGTCCGCTGGACCTAAAGCAACAATCAATCAATCAATCAATCAATCCCCATCATACTGAGTCAATAGCACTCCGCAGGATGCCGATTTTATATGAACATCTATGATGGCCACACTTAGTAAAGGTCAGAGATCAATGCTTTTCTGGGAATTTTATCTGCTGCCTTATTACCGCTTGCAGTAACTTGAAACTCATCCTGCTTCTGCATTTCTTACTCCTGTTGATGCAGTTCAGTTCAGTGGATAGATTTACGATGCATTGACGCACAAGTCTATTTGTAGCTGTAGTTCATTGTTTTCAGTGCATGCAGGCGCAATGAATATGAATAACATGCAAATTGCAGCAGAGGCAGTTCTTTCTTTTTTCTTTTTTAAAAATAAATAAAGACAACATTCGAGAATGGACTAGCTTGACACTGAGCGAAGCCATGAGGGCTGCTTAGGACAGAGAAAGATGGAGTACGCTGGTTAAACGATCATCTGTGGTACCCAAACGACCTTCGAGTTACGGGATAGGATAGGATAGGAAATAAGCACAAATTCTATGAAACCCTGTATGACAGGTATATAGACGACTAAAAAGAGAGGGATGGAAAGGAGGTGAGGGAAAGATTGTGAGGTGAAGGGGTTGAGAGCACCCTTGTTTCCTTACGGGTTTGTGTACTCCGCTTACCAAAGAATGTGGGATGTCGGGGTAGGGCTTGAGAGACAGACCTAGAGAGACAGACAGACAGAGACAGAAACAGAGAATCAGCTAGACAGACAGAGACATACAGAGGGACAGACAGTCAGACATACAGAGCGACAAGGGTGTCTGAACCTACGAAATCTAATTCCAATCTTTCTTTCTTTTTTTAAAGCTGGAAATAAACTGGAAATCGTACATTTTCAAAAATCAAGATAATCGAAGTTGCTATTTTGAAATATCCAGTCTAGAACATGGAAGATATATTTCAAATATTGGAATTTTTTTTTAGAGAAAACAGAAAGTCGACTAACAGCGCAATGACTTCTAATTAAAGATGTTTCCATCAGTGGGAACACCAAAAGGATTTGCTCTTTTTACATTTCTTGCCTCGAACTCACCCCAAAAGTAAAAATTAGAACACCAAAGAAGCAAAATTTGAAATACTCTCACACTACTATACCCTAAGGTGCGCATACTATTGTCCGTTTCTGTTTGTTTGTTTGATTGTTTTTGTTTTGTTGTTGTTTTTGTTGTTGTTGTTGTTGTTTTGTAACAGCATTTTCCAAGAAAACGCCAATAAATTAAACGAGAAACGCTGAAACAATGCAACACACAATACAATATAATACAATTTTTGTTGTGTCCGATACAAACCAGAAACTTGTCTATGGCTCAAATGCAACACTATCACAAAACAAACTGACAAACAAATAAACAAAAGGATGATAGTCATAAATAATTACTCGATTACAAAGAAATTGTTAAGAAAGACTTCAAACAAATAGAAGAACGAAACAAAGTTTTACGGGTTAAGAAAAAAAAACATTATGCATTTTATGTACTACTACTACTGCTACTGCTACTGCTGCTGCTACTGCTGCTGCTGCTGCTGCTACTGCTACTGCTACTGCTACTGCTACTACTACTACTACTACTACTACTACTACTACTATTACTCAAGATTCAAGAGATTTCATCCTTTCTCTACCTTTTGGGGTATGGAGGGTACCAACAAATCACCACTAGTATAGAACAAAAAGATATTTTGTTACATTTTTATTCAAATCAACCTGAACGTAAACGTACAAAAAAAGATTAGATGTATTAGCCTATGTTGTTTTTTTTTTAATATGACACTTACCTGAACCTTCTACCAAGTACACGAAGAATCTTCACAAGCAACAAACATAAGCCTACTTAAAGAACCTATTGATTGTTTGCTATTTTCAAAGGATTCTTTCAACAATCCCAATTACAATTTTAAAAATTACTAACATAAGCCTATATATTATTTGACAAAAAAGCTGGTAACCAAACATTGCTACCTCAGCGTATCCCTTCGGTCTCGCACAAACTTCATCTTAAGATCTTAGCGCAGACGTTTTTAATTCGTCTCTCAACCATTCAAACATGGAGTTCCCTTCTCATCCCACTCTCGTACGCCGGTCAAAGGAGTAACTTCGTAAACAAAAACAACAACCATAGTCGCACAATTGCTTGTCTTTATGTCTAGCGATCCTCAGACCATTATTAACCATGAAAACACTTTGAAAACACCTCGTCACAACTGATCATCAATACAGCAACAATAACAATACCATCAACAACGACAGCGCCTTCGGAGGAGAGTATTAACCGAGGTCTAGTCTGTGCATGCACGCATTCCTTCGCACGGACTTTAAAGATCCTGACGCTCGTGTCCTACACGGGTGAATTCTAGCACAAGTATATCAACTAACAAGTTAGTATCTCGTATTGCCCCTAGTCGACGTGCGGTGGTCCCGTTTAGCCACAAGCTGAGACGGGGAAATCCCAAACCTAAAAATAGAATAGAGAATTCTGGGAAATCTGTTCTCGCGAAGATGTGCTCGCTGAAATGAAACGAAAGTTGGGAGAGGAACTGCATATTTCTGGTAGTGAACAAAGGCAGAAACTTGTCAGCAGTATTATCAGCGATGGAGTTATAATGGACGAAGTGCTCCATACCTATGAGGTTGCCTTTGCTCGAGCAAAGAAACTAAAGAAGGATTTGGCCGACGTCATTTCAGAAAAGGATTTCTCTACCCATAATTCCCCTGGGTTTTGAAGTTTCTAAAAAGTTATTTCAGGCCGATGACGCTCTATGGAGCGAAAAGCATGTAAAGGGAAGCAACCGGTTGTACGCGCACGTCGATAGAGACATAGAAGAGAGATACTAACTTGTTAGTTGATATACTTGTGATTTTAGCTATTCAAATACACCCAGCAAGCACTTAGGTCACCCAGATCTGGGTTCAGTCGTCTTAACGTCAGACTGGGCGCGTCCGGCGGCTTAAGTTAGATCCTGTATCGGCCATGGCCTTGAGCAGCTCTTGAGATGGAAAAGCGCTATATAAGAACGATTAAATAAGCAACAACAACAAACAACAACAACAACAACAAAGAACATATGCGACCCCATACCTCGCGTAATAGGAAATAAGCAACTGAGGGAAGCCACAGACCGTCTATGTCAGCACCGGACGAACAAAACAATTATAATCAAAGCAGACAACCGATGAGACTGAACATTCGAGGCCTTCGGAAAAGGCTTCGCAACAGAACACCGAAGTCCGGGGTAGAGCAAATCCAGACAAACAGAAAACGCCAGAAGAAGCAGGCATACATAAAATGTAGAACTGCAAAACCACAGAAGGCATGATTGTGCAACATTTGGACGGGGCTTAATCCTGTCAAAATTTCGACCCCAAGGAAGCGAGGGGCTTAAGTCGACCATTTTACTGCGAAAGACAAAAATCGCTTTTTAAATAAAATTGTACGTCCCTTTAAAGAGGTATCACTAGCAGAGTGGATCTGAGGAAGACCGCCAGCCTGGCGAATATGAAGATTGAAGCTTAACGACTAATCCCACCTTTGGCGATAGGACAGAGGGGTAACTATTCCAGGAAATAGGGGGTCTGGGTCTAAATCATCACTTAATCACATCATCAGAACAATCATACTGCTAAGACGGACAGTGAAAATGGCTACTTTAACTTACCCACCACTGGATTCGAACCTGGTTCATCGGTGTGCCAACTGAACGCTTTTACTACTGAGCTACGGCGGTGGGTTGCAGCTTGGCGTTCAGCAGGAGAACCTGACTGTGATAATATCTCGAAGGTGACGGGAGATTTTATTGTCTCACAGGAGTCAACTGTCCATTACTCGCAGTGTCAACGGCTCGGCACGTTAAAGAATCCGGTCACTCTGTCAAAAGCGGCAGGTTGCAGGCTCAGAGGAAACGTGCGTTTACTATTTTCACGTCGCTTAGGTGGGCTCAGTTGTCCGGGGGGTGTTTGGCAGCGCCTGTGACTGTTGCAAGCGAGCGACTTAGCACGAGTTTAAAACCTAACTTCGGCTAGCGCCTTGAGCAACTCTTTGAACTGTAAGCGCGCTATCTAAGAACAATTGGATTCACAATCATTATGCTATTGTAATGTTGTTGTTGTTTCTGGCGGCAGGGATAGCTCAGTGGTCAGAGCGCACGACTTGTGTGAGTGCGTCTTGGGCGACGTGGATTCGAATCCTGACTTCAGCAAACTATTTTGTGATTGCTGGATATTACGGGCCAGCGCATTGAGAAGCTCTCTGAGCTTGTAAGTGCGCTATATAAGAGAAATCTCTTTCTTTCTTGGATTTCCATAAATTACATGGCCTACTCCCTCCCCCACCCCTCCCTGCTTCACTCCCTCCCTCCCCCCACACCCCCACCCCACCACCCACCACTGTTTTGTTCATTGACAGCCCGCTTTCATGTAAACAAATTCCGTTATGACAAAAATCAATAAGGCAACAAGATGGTCAGCCTGCAGAAAGTCTTGCGCCAAGCCTCCTGTCTTGACCGTTAGCCGCTGCTTGGCATACATAACAAAGCAAAAGAACTGTTATTTTATCGCTGAATGCACGTTACAAAACCGTACTGTTTTTGAGTGTGAACTGCGCAGCCATAAGTTAATTGCTGTATGCGTAGACGTAGATGTTTCGCGCGTTCGTTTCCAGGCCTTCTTGGATCAACATTGCCTTATTTGTGCTAAGATTTGGAGATTTTTTGTGCCTTCAACCTTTGATGCAGAATGAAATGTGCTTCCTGTAGTTAGCCAAGTTTTATTATGTTACTTACTATCTTGGAATGTCATTTTAATGTTGCATATATATGTGAACCAAGATTGTCGTGTGATATTGAGTTACAGAGATATTGCAAAAGACCGATGATAAAGTAATGTAGTCTTAAAATAACTATGTATAAATAACATAATTGACATTTACATCATCGTTACAGCAGCAGCAGCAGCAGCAGCAGCATTCTTCTACTTCTTTTTCTTTTTCTTCTTCTTCTTCTTCTTCTTATCTGGTGATGGAAGGGTATAGCTATAATATGCAGTGTCAGTACCTACTAAGCCAGCAAAAAAATCAGAGAAGGGCAGACAGCCCAAAAAACAGAAATCGGAGAAGAAGCATAAACATACTGACTCACGTGATTTTAATGGTGGGTAGAATATTCCACAAGCAAAATAGCGGTTCTACCCAACTCAGCAGCACATCTTCAGAGATTAAACACATACCAGTCTAGACCATACATAGTCTGACACTAAGCTGACCGCACTGTTTTTCTATCCTGTCCCCTTTTCTTCAAAACTGCCCAGGTCAATGGCCAGGACCTTTGCCTTTCTGTTTCATTTACTTTAAATCACCGCACAGCAAAACATTATTCTGAATGTCTAGACTCTCCGAATACAGCGGTTTTCAGACACAAGCCAAGCCCGAAAAATAAATACTCGTTAAAAAAAAAAAAAAAAAAAAAAAAACAGAATCCAGACCCGTTGCTGCAGACAATGTACTTTGCACATTCAGAAAAGCACATTTTCCAAATACATGAAACTGATGTTGCTAGTAGACTTCACTGGCATGCAAAGACGATCTGTTATATACAGTACGCTGTAGAAAAGCAACCAGCAACTGCATGGATCAGAAGAAGACGTTTAGGGTTTAGTTTTACCGGCAGCGACTAAAGGACATTGGCTGTGCCGCCACAACCAAGAGCCACGTGCTTACATTGTACGTCTTATCCCCCGCCACGAGTCCACAGCCACTTCACTCACTCAGTTTCGGTGCCAGAGCAATGAAGGCAGGAGAAAGAGAGAGAGGACGAAAAGACTGTACGAAACGATGGGAGTGGCGACAAAATGGAGGAAGAAGACAAAAGGGATGGAGAAGGAAAGAGATTGGGGAAGAGGAAAGTGGGGAGTGGGGGAGAGAAGCGGAGGACAGAGAACGGAGACAGAGAGGAATAAAAGAGAGAGGAATAAAAGAGAGAGGGAGAGGGAGAGAGAGAGGGGGAGAGAGAGAGAGAGAGAGAGAGAGAGAGAGAGAGAGAGAGAGAGAGAGAGAGAGAGAGAGATTTGGGGAACCGAGAGAGTGAGGGAGAAAGAAAGAAAGAAAGAAAGAAAGAAAGAAAGAAAGAAAGAGAGAGAGAAAGAGAGAGAGAGAGAGAGAGAGAGAGAAAGAGAGAGAGAGAGAGAGTTTGTGGGTGCATGTATATGTGTGTGCTTTGTGTGTGTGTGTACGTGTGTGTGCGGGCGCGCGCGTACGCGCGTCTGTTTACTTGTCTTGCTCAGTGTATGTGATAGAGGAGTTTGGAAATAACGGTGAATGAACAGTAATATGAAAATCTCGATATGCTCGAATCTATAAAACTCAAGTGGGTTTGTTTCCATGGTTAATGGACTCTTTTTTTTTTCCGGCCCGTTTTCCATTTTACTAAATGAGGTTAATTCTAGTCGAGTCTGAAAGAGATGAAGAAAAAAAAAGAACATAATTAAGCGCAATTTGCTTCAAAGTCTGCGATGTCTTGAGGAGAAAACGCACATCCTGCAAACATGGTGTACAAACTGCAAACTGCTCGGTTACGGATGCCACTACAGCAAAGTCGAGTTGTGTAGACACGCATGGTCTTGCGATCAATCACAAAACGAAGGGACGCAACCGGTATTCTTGACTATGATCGATTTGACACTCGCGGAGTATTCGGCCCTGGCCAATATATTATTTCTGTCGATCATTTTACCTTTCGTGTGGCAGAGTGGGTGTATAATTATATGCCTCCGCTTTCGCTTAAAATAAAAGACGATCTTGCAGTCACGCAGGAATAAGATTAACCTACATAAACCGAATCTCCGCCGAAAATAACACATCAAATATTAAGATTGTATTTTATGTAAAATTTATTTTATTTTATCGTTCTTATATAACCGCTTTTTCATCTCAAGAGCTGCTCAAGGCGTTGCGAGACAGGATCTAACTCAAGCCGCACGACGCGCTCATTTGCTGCCTTCGGGCGCATAGTCTGATACTCAGACGACTGAGCACAATCCTGGGTGATCGGGGATTGGGGGTGAAGGGACCTAGTGCTTGCTGGGTGTATTTGTGTAGCTGGCACTCAACCGTCTAGGACATGAGCGTCAGGATCTTCAAAGTCCGTGCGACGCAATGCTTGCGTCCACAGACTAGACCTCGGTTTATACTCTCATCCGCAGAAGTAAGACTCACAATTAGTAGGAGAATCAAAAATATCAAATGGGCAAGTGATGACTCGTCTGTAACGCTGATGTAATAAATGTTAACCTAGTTTACGAACATATTCGTTCTGTGTTATTATTCAAACCAAACGCCTCATCCCCTAAAAATCTCTCTCTCTCTCTCTCTCTCTCTCTCTCTCTCTCACGAGACATTGTACAGGGAAAAATGAGACAGAAGATGAATTGGATGGAGCGAATGTCAAAGCGGACGAAGAGCACAAAATAATATTTGTGTTATCATGGGTCCCCTGGTCTAGCACTGCCCTGAAATCAATATGAAGTAAAATGAAGCAACAAAAAAAATTGAGAGAAAATGGAAATGGAGAGAGAGAGAGAGAGAGAGAGAGAGAGAGAGAGAGTGTGAGAGAGAGAGAGAGGGAGAGAGAGAGGGGAGGAAAAAGGTGGAGGGGTGGAGAGGAAGAGAAAGATGGGGGAAAATGGAGAGAAAGAGAGAGAAAGAGAGAGAAGAAGAAGAAGAAGAAGAAGGAGAAGGAAGAAGGAAGAAGGAAGAAGAAAGAAGAAAGAAGAAAGAAGAAAGAAGAAAGAAGAAGAAGAAGAAGAAGAAGAAGAAGAAGAAGAAGAAGAAGAAGAAGAAGAAGAAGAAGAAGAAGAAGAAGAAGAAGAAGATATTTATGAAGGAGGCCCATACTGAAAAGAAAGAGGAACGCTCTTTCAAATATCAGGAAGTGTTTATCTTGAAAATCAAATACCGCAGTCCTCACCCAACCATCACGGAAACCTTCAACCGTCTAAAAAGGCCAGCTTCTCCCTTGCCACCCCTCTCCCATCTCTAGCTATCCTCCATCCTCCTCCAACCTCACCCCCCCCTACTCCTCTTGTCATTCATCCAAATAACCCTACCTTTTCACAATTATCATCTTCAGAAGTATCTGTTGGCCTTCAGTCTGGAACACAATCATGCAGGAAAAATAGACTAAAACTGCCAAGACCGTTTGTAGGCTGATATTCAAACTTATCGATGAAATTAATCCACTTACCTCAGGTTGGTTTTCATGATGCGATGAGCGACGTAACGGTTCGTGGACGTCATCTTCAAAGCTTCTTTCGTTATCATTGACTTCACGAGCGTTCGATAATGTAGAAGAGGAACTTCTACGCGAACTACACAGCAGTGACATCCTGGGGGGAGTAACTGAGAAACTGGCAACGTCTGTAATAAATATTTTAGTGCCTATGCCGATTGTCTCAAGTCTAGTATTTTCAACAGCTAGTAGACGATCGCACTGAGGTTGTTCTGAAATAAAATTCCATCCAAAATGACACGACAATATAGTTTATATATAAGGTCTAGTATACTACTGGGGCTTCTTTTTTCTGCCACAGTTCACATAAACTATATCGTCTTCATTGTAAACTTTCTACCAGGAGACACACGACCATGGATATGGTGCAGTGCGAACAAAACAACTGCAGTTGTCTTTTCAATTTCTCATCAAACAGTACTCAATTCCTAAAATGACAAAAGAAAACTATTAGAAAGTGTGCACTACTTCCAAGACTGATCCCTCTGGGCTCAGAAAATAAAGTTCTTTGAGAAAACGCTGCCTGCCTGCCTGCCTCCAGAACAGACAGTTACCGGTGAAGCCCCTGCATGGTTCGTGTCCCCACGTTATTTTGCCCTTTAGGACTCGTATCAGTGTCAAGAGGTGTGTCTCTCTCGCCTCCACCCTTCTTTAGTCTGATTTACTACGTCTCAAGTTGAAGCCCGTTTTTCTTCAGGTCAGGTCGAGCGACGGAAGCAAGTTATCTCCCTTTATGTGTGGGTGAAGGAAAAGTTGTCTCTGTGTTTAAAAGTTTGTGTGTTTTTTTTCCTGCGCCGAAAACAACAACTAGTGCCTCCTATTCCCACTTCAGCATCCCTTCTCCAGGCCTCAAATGGATCAAAGAAGAGAACGTATATAATCAACAAAAAAGATCATTTTTGTAATCTAACTATACTAAGTACATTACGTGATGAAACTGTCTTCTTACAACCCTACTTTCAGTATAGAAGCCTGACGCATATCCAACGTTTCGTACGCACACTATCGCGGGCAAACTAAAATAAATAGCTTAGGAATGCTAACACCTTATGACATTACAACGATTCTGTGCATGGGATACATGTCCCGTCAGCACTGCAACATACTTGTAATGTAAAGAGGATTCTCTTTAACAAATAGCGAAGTCAACAAAGACCATATTTTATTCACTCGTTCGTCTCTCATTGAAGACAAAAAAAAGAAGAAAAAAAACCTACTCTGTTGAAGGAGGCGGCTTCATTCGTTTCTGCAACTGTACGCAGATAAGTCATTATTACAGCATTTTAAGGCGACTTTTTTTTAATCCCCGACTTCACTTAGCCTATACTATAGAAGTTCTGATATCCAAGCACCGTTATCCAGTTATTGTATCACAAAAGTCTCACAGACGTCCAATGTTCCAAGCAACACAGTGTGTATAAAAGAAGAACGCCAATCAGACAATAACTGACGGTGAAAACGTGACCCGTGTTTCAGAGAAACAAATTTGCTTCACCCGCATGGCAAAACCTCATCTGCACGACAAGCTATTCAACATTATCAGTGCAAATTAGCCAAACTTCTCAGCGCAAAGATCAGACAACAGAGACAAGGACAAGAGAAACCAACACTCGGTTGAACACATGCACAAGATTCGCAGTCTCACACAACAAGACTAGTTTGTTCATATTAAGGAACTTGCTTGTAAATCTTGGGCGTTGACCTCTGTTGTTTGCACAAGTACTCCCGTCTACGTTAAGAGTGACTTACGAGACTGTAAACTATGTCCTGAAATTACGCGGAGATGAAATACTTTCCTGCTGTCGTATTCCGGCATTTATGAATATTGGCGCTCCTGGTAACAGAGCTAATTGCCTAAGAACATGCCGTATGCTGCGAACTAGCGGTAACAGTTTCCCAACAGTGCATTATGATAGTGTAAAGGATTAAAGAGGTAAATATAGAAAGAGATAAACACACACTAGATAAACCACACAATACACTATAAAGTTATCAGACAAGAAAGACAACACCCCTCATACTCTCGCGCAACGTTCATTTTACATACCCGAGTCCAGTCCAATTAACATTTATACACTTTTACTTAGGAAATAAACAAAGTCCGTAAATCCGTTCAGGTTCAATATTCTCCCAGTTAACCAACAATAATCCCCCTCACAAACTATATAACCACACAAATACACGTACAACGAACAGGACAGACAAGTGGGTCACGTGACAAAGTACTTAGCTATCGTTCTTGTAGCTCTCATCTCCTGTGCTCTCTCAAATCGCCAATCCACTCTTCAGTTCTCTCCTTCTCTCAATCTGCACCGCCGCATTCTAACTCTCTAGCTGTCTTGTCTCATATTCTCCTTTCACCTTCATCTATTTCTCTTCTCAACTGTCGTTTTCTTCGTCTGCTTTTCCTCTACCTTACTCAATATCTCATAGCTCCATTCCTTCTCAACACCTCACAGCTCCATTTCTCCTCAGCTGTACTATCAAGATGTAGCTCCTTTTCAGCTACACACAACTGCAGACGCACGACCACCTCCTTCGACAGCTATAGTCAGTCTCCAATTCATTAGAATTATTTCTTTCAAGAACTACTGTGTGAGCACAACATACGTCACGCGACCACACAGACCCACTACATACATGGGGTACATACAGACACACAAACATAGAACATAGAGCAACACGAAAACCCATTATCTATTTGTACTCTAAGCTTAATAATAATTATTAATGACGCTTATTTATAACATTAGTTAGTGTTTTTCATCCAGAATACAAAGACAACATATTCAGATAATATAGAACTTCTTTCCGTGACATCACCTCCCACCCCCCCCCCTCCCCCCCGCCTAAGTAGAAAACTCCCAGTTTTACAGGCGTATGCCAGAACCATATAATGCAAACCTGTTTTACTTAATTAAAGAAAACGACTTATTCTAAATAATTTATAACACCACACTATTGTCTCTGTCACAGAAAATCTTCATGACGACTCCTCCAATAGGCAACAACACAAGTGTCTCTTTCACAAATGTCATCAAAATGTCTTTCATAATTCATCGCTCTATCATGTCATCACTCTTGCCGTAGTTATGTACTCGTCATTGTTCTTGCTGATCCGCACACTATACTATACATTACACCAGTTGATCAACTTTTGAACGTGACAATACATCAGCGTGATTATTCATTGAACCACTAATACTTTGAATACGGAATTTGAATTCCTGCAAAGATAATGACCAACGCATTAATCTTGCGTTCTTGTGCATGCTTTGCTTCAAATATTGCAATGGTTTGTGGTCTGTTTGAATGACAAAATCCTGACCATAGAGGTATCGCGAAAATTTTGCCAGAGCCCAAACGATTGCTAGACATTCACGCTCCACTGTTGAGTATCTTGCTTCGCGTTCTAGTAGTTTCCGACTTGCATAGAGAATGGGATGCAACAAACCATCGTTCTCTTGCAACAGAACCGCACCGATACCAGAGGCACTGGCATCAGTTCTCACCACAAATTCTTTTTTCAAATCTGGCATAACAAGGACAGGTTTGGATGACAACATTTCTTGTATTGTTTTTAGTGATTTTTCACATTCCTCGGTCCACTTCACAATTTTGGGTCTATCACTTTTTGTGAGCTCAGTAAGAGCTGTCAACGCCGCAAAATTTGGTACATATCTGCGATAATAGCTGAACAACCCTAGAACACTACGCACCTGTTTCTTTGTTTTAGGTATGCCAACTGACAAAATCTTTTTGATCTTTGAATCTTCAGGTTTCATTGCACCAGCACCAATGATGTGGCCAAGAAATTCCAATTCTCTGAATCCTGCGAACAGTTTTGTCGGCCGCGCTGTAAGCCATGAAAACGAAGTTTTCCCAACACGTCTCGGACAAACTGCACATGACATTTCCAATCCTCCGAACTGATCAGAATATCGTCAAAGAAATTGAGTGCCGAATTCTCTTCCAATTTGAGCTTTCTCATCATTCTTGCGAATGTGGCCGGAGCGTTCACTAAACCAAATGGCATTTTTGTCCATTGAAACAAACCTTTAGGTGTTTGAAATGCAGTTTTGTGCTTGTCTTCCTTTTTAACTGGTAGCTGCCAATAACCTTTAGTGAGGTCTACTTTTGTAAACAGCTTGGAGGATGAAAGCCTAGTAAACAATTCTTCTTGATCTGGGATTGGCTCAGCGTCAAAAATTGTGATTTCATTTAACTTCCGGAAATCAATGCAAAACCTTTTTGCACCATCTTTTTTCTTAACCATCAGAAACGGTGATGAATATGCTGAGTTCGACGGTTCGATATATAACCCCGAGTGCTAACATTGACTCGATCTCCTTGTTCACTTCTTCAACCAAACTAAATGGTAAGGGATACATCTTTTGTCTGATGGGCTTATCAGTAGTCAAAGGAATTGTGTGTTCTTCCAAAGTGACATTGTTCCCTGGTATATCTGTAAGGCAATCAGAAAATTCAGAAAACACTGCCTGAAGTTCCGACTTTTCTTTATGTGAAAGGGTAAGGTCATAATTCACATCGTGAACAGATTCATTTTTCACCGTGGGTATTGTAGGAATATGCATTACATCATCTTCACAATCTTCTGAAATGACGGCAACTGAAGCCACTGGAATTTCAATCTTTTCATCCTCTGAATCTGACAGAGTAGGGGAAAGTCGGCAAATCCGGAACACTTAAGCAAAAACGTCAATAACTGCCACGTCAGAAGAGAAAAACACAGGATTTTGGCATGGTTGAATTCAGAAATAATTGAACTATGATCCTGTAATAAAGATTTAGGGCAGGTCTTGATTGTAGCTTTGTCAGATGAGTTCTAAAATTCTTTGAAATTGTTCCGGATTGCACCCCTGGTAGGGAAATTCGGAACGGTGGGAGGTGAAATAAGGAACACTACCATATTGTATATTATACATGTATAATGTTGAGCATTTTGATATTTGTACCGGTGCTTGCTTGTATGCGAGTGTGAGCGGTGGGGAAAGTATGCTTTGTGTGTTAATGACTGGCATTTTGGGTAGATTTTTACTTTAACAGCAAACCAAAATTCCGTGAATAGCTTGGTAATAAATTATAATATCATATCTGTCTCTCTTACTCAACATTAATCGCAATTCTTATGCAATTGCTCATCAGGACAGGTTACACAGCGGAAAAAAAAACATCTCCCACCAGGGTTTGTTTTTACAACTCTGTCATTGTTGAAGGCTGAGACTGGTGATTGTAACCTCGTAGCACGGCGTGGTTGATGCCGTGGGGGCAAAGGAGGAGGGTGTGTGGACTCCAAAGATTCTGCCAGCTGTTGTGGAATGATATGCATATTTTTGGATAAACAAGCAGTTCTGTTTGATGGACGTGGTGGAATCGGAGGTGGCGTTGATAACGTGTAAGTAAGCTTACGCGGTGGACGCGGTGGGATGGTTGGAGTATTTCTGTCATTAGCTGGAGGATCGGGGGCAGCTGACCAATCAGACACATCTGGCGGACAGGACACAACTGGCGGATCAGACACAGCTGGCGGCTCAACTGTCAGATCAGGTACAGTTGACCAATCATGGATACCTGGCACATCAGATCGCGATGAAGAGTTTCCAGGTTGGGGAGGATCCGAGGTCTGTATGTAGGTAAGATGACTGGCTCAGATGCAGAATGGGAGCAGGTCGTAGCAACATCATTGAAATCTTCATCACCAAAGATGTGTCTGTCACAAGGCCAAATCCCGCACTTGGCAAATCCAGATGCAGCATTAGCCAGGGTAGCTGCCTTTGAGAAAGCTGTGTTGGTCGTAGGGGGCACCACAGATGATCGTTTAACCAACATACTCCATCTTTCTCTGTCCTCCGCAACCCTGATGGCTTCGCTCAGTGTCAAACCAGTCCATTCTCGGATGTTGTCATCCCACCTCTTTTTCGGTCTCCCTCTTCTTCTACCTCCTTGCACTGTGCCTTGCAGAATGGTCTTTGCAAGGCCTGATGATCTGGTGACGTGGCCATACCATCGGAGTTTCCGTTTCTTCACCACTGTGAGCAGGTCATCGTGTTGTCCAATGGTTTGTGTGATGGTCTGTCGGACTTCGTCGTTGGTGATGTGTTGGGTATAGGAAATGTCCAGAAGTCTTCTGTAGCACATCATCTCCATGTTTTGTATTCTTCGTTGTAGATCTGCTGTGAGGGTGCATGCTTCGCAAGCATATAGGAAGATGGAGATGACAAGGGAGCGCAGCAGTCTTACTTTGGAATATTATATAGACTGATGGTCCTCTCTTTCCAAATGGGCTTCAACCTTGTCAGGACAGCAGTTGTTTGTGCGATCCTGGAGAGGACTTCCTGTCGGGACCCATTGTCTGATACAATGGCTCCTAAATATTTGAAGCTATGCACTGTGTGGAGGGATTGGTCTTTAACTTTGATGTCCGTGTTGATGCCATTGGTGTTGTTGGTCATCATTTTGGTCTTCTCTGCACTTATTTCCATTCCATAAGCTCTGGAGGTGGTGTCAAGACTCTGTACCATCTGTTCCAAGTTCTTGTTCCTCTCCAGCCAATCCATCAATGTCATCCGCAAAACGAAGATTGGAGATTGCTCTACCCCCTATGCTGACTGTGCCTTCGTGATCTGCAAGGGCATCTGACATGATGCGCTCTAGGAAGATGTTGAAGAGTGTTGGAGAGAGTAGGCATCCTTGACTCATTGTTGTTCTGAACCAGTTCCCGATGGCGCTGTTATGGAGGGGAGGGAAGGGGAAGCCATGCTCATCAACCAGCTTTTCCCGGATGTCAAAGAATCTCCACACGCTTTCACGGATGAATCCTGTTGCTCTGGACAGTGACGTAGCTTCAGGCTGCCTCAATGAAAGTTGTGGGTGCCGTCTGAGGAAAAGTTTCAGCCAGTCCTTTCCTGCACTTCTCTTTTCCTTGTTGAACATATGCGACAAGCCGTTCTGCTCCGCCACTTCAAACGCTAAGGATATCTTTCCGATTCGAGAAAGTGGGAGCAAAGCTGTTCCTCCAGCTCTTGTGGTAATTTTGATGGCCTGCGCAGCACTCTACTGCGTATTTGTTCCCTCCATCCAAGTGTCTGTTCAGAGTCATTACAGGTATCCCATAGGATCGTGAGGCAGCCCGGAGACCCATGTCCATATTTCTAACTGATGACAATGCGTTGCCCATAGCTTGTGTGTCCATTTATTTGCAGCGCAGAAAAAAAAGAAGATTTTACAAGGTGGGAAATAAGGAACAGTGCGGGTAATTTGGAACACTGTTCCACTTTAGCCTCCTTTTGGTGTTCCGATTTGCCCGCACTACGAGTAGCTGAACCTTATGCCATGCAGTCTGCAATAGACTTTGATCTAATTTTCACAGAACTTGCAATTGAAGGAACATAACGTATGCTTTAAAAAAATAACAAGCGATGTTTCGAATGAGTTGGTCCTAATTAGAAATCACAACACTTTATCAAAAGTCAATATAAGAAGACAAGTGGAAAAAACGAGAAAATACTAACAGCTTTCGTTTCTTTGGAGGCACAAACATTGTTGTCACGGGGTTTGTTTCAAGGGATATCACTGTTACCAACCATGGAATCAACTAAACGAAATTAGTTCCCTTTGACCAGAAATTAGGGTGTTCCGAATTACCTGACTGTACCGAGTTTACCGACTTTCCCTTACATATGACGTGATCCGAGCACGCTTCATCTTTCTGATGTGGAGATTCTGAGACAAGTGAACCAACGCTGACTGATGCTTTAGTGACACTAAGTTTTGATTTGTGTTTAACATCGTGAGATGACTGACTAAGGGAATCAGCTGGAGTTCGACAGTCATAACGCTTGAGCATGTTTGCGTGAAACACTTTTTCCTGACCTTTCATTGCAGGGAGGCACGGTGGTCTAATGGTAGTGCTTTGGCTTGCGGATCTGAAGGTCCCGGGTTCGAGCCCAGGCCGGGGCATTGTGTTGTGTCCTTGGGAAAGACACTTTACTCCCGTTTCCTACTCCTTCGGATGAGAGTATAAACCGAGGTCTAGTCTGTGCCGCATACATTCCATCATAACGGACTTTAAAGATCCTGACGCTCATGTCCTAGACGGGTGAGTGCCGGTGACAAGAACACACCCAGCATGCACCTAGGTCCTTCTCCCCCATCCCTGGCTGCCCAGGATTGTGCTCAGTTGTCCGGGCGTCAGACCATGCGCCCAAAGGCTGCGGGTGGGCGTCTCGGGCGGCTTGAGTTAGATCCTGTATCGGCCAGCGCCTTGAGCAGCTCTTGAGCTGGAAAAGCGCTATATAAGAACGATTAAATAAATAAATAAATCATGTAATCAACAGGACTGCGAACTGAAATGACCCGAACTGAAATGACCCGGAAGGGTCCTAACCATTTCATGAGCAATTTGTTATGATTGTCTGGCAGTAGGACTAACACTTGATCTCCAACTCTGAATTTTCTCGACCTTGCTTTCTTGTCGTGATAGAATGTGTACTTAATGCTAGCCTTTGCAGCATGTTCTTGAGCAAGACGACAAGTTCTGCAAATAAAAAATGTACTTGTAGACAGATTTTTCATTCTCATCCTTGACATCTTCACCTAACCAAATGTCCTTGAGCAAAGTCATGGGTCCTCTCGGCGTTCTTCCAAACATTAATTCGAAAAGCGCAAATCCCGTGCTTTCGTTGGGGAGTTCGCGGTATGCAAACAGCAAGGACGGTAAATACCTATCCCAATCACGAGGCCTTTCCGCTGCAACACGACGAATCATTGTCTTCAATACACCATTGAATCGTTCAACCCTGCCATTCCCTTGTGCATGATATGGTGTAGTTCTCAATGGCTTAACTGACAGCAATCTGTAAAGTTCTTTCATCAAATCTGACACAAACTGTTTTCCGTTATCCGACAATATCTCCTGTGGGAAACCCATTCTTGCAAAGATAGATAACAAAGCTTCTGCAACTGTAACCGAGTCAATGGATTTTAAAGGAATGGCTTCAGGAAACCGCGTTGCCATGTCAACCAAAGTTAGCACATATTTGTGTCCTGATGCAGAAGATGGCTTTATTTCTCCAATCAAATCGATGGCGACTCGTTTAAATGGCTCTTCAATCCTAGGCATCTGCATCAATGGAACTGGAGGAACTCTACCTTTGTGTGAAGTCCGTTGACAGATGTCGCAAGTCTGACAGTAACGGGTGACATCCTTTCTCACGGTAGGCCAGAAGAAAGCAGCCCTAACTCTTACCAAGGTGCGACGTACTCCAGAATGACCTGACAATGGCGCGTCGTGGGCCGCAATCAAAACGGAATTTCGCAACGGAGCTGGTACCATCAGCTGTGTTGTCACATCCCCGTCATGTTCAAATTCACGGTACAAAATTCCATTCAACAGTCGGTATCTAACAGACTTCTTTGCACCTTTCTGAAACACATTACCATCTGTGGCATGTTTAAAAAACTTATCAAACAACTTCTCTTTTGTCTGCATATCAACAAGCTCGTGTGGACCAACCTGAATATCTGGCAATTTGGGAACAACCAAAGGTTTAGGCTTAGCGCGTTCAGAAATTGCTCTAGCTCTGGTTGTGACCGCATTTGCAACATCAGATCTCTTACTACTACTGACCACTGGTAGATCACAGACTCCAGGGATATTTCCAACGATGAGATCGGCACAAGGATCATCCAAAATGCAACACTTCAGTCTACCTCTGTAGAAGGGTGTGTCGACATTCACCAGAGCCATGGGGTAGATTTCTGTGTTTCTTCCAAATGTTTTACAGGACATTTTTTCTCCAGTGAGCCAAGAATCATCAACAAGACATTTCCTAATTCCTGCTGTGGTACAACCTGTGTCCCTAAGAACGCTGACCGCTCTTCCCTGAACACTACCTTCACTAAAACGTAGTTCACCAATCATTGGAGCAACATTACCAGCAGCTGTTGTAGCCTTAGCAGTTGTACAAAACTGTAAGTCATTACTAGTAAATTTTCTGTCCGACTCAACTTCACTCAAACTGTCGACAAATACTGACAGATTGCCCAAAATCAAATCAGTTACAGGATTTCCAATCACACATGCGACTACTTTTCCTGCAAAATATTTTGTGTCAATGTGAATCAATGCGAGTGGGAAAGTTTCTGAGGACCCAAAAAAACTTGCATGTGAGTGTTTTTCCTGTTAGTTGTGATTTATTCACCAAAGAAGAATCCACACCAACTACTTGGCAACCAGTGTCGCGCATGATTTTGACAGCCTTATATTCACAAACCCTACTTCATATACAATAGAAGAAGGCGTATGATCACAACTTTGTGATTTGGGACCCATCTCAGGAGTTTTCGCTTTGATCAAAATAACTCGCGATGGAGTATCAATATATGCTCTATCAGTGACCTGTACCGCAACCGCTGATGATGGTGAATTACGGCAGTACTTCATTGTATGCCATTTTCTTTTGCATCTGTAGCAAATCTTCGGACCCCAAGTTCGGGGATTTTCATTACCAGACGCACTAGATGCCACTTTGTTGTCTGTGCTTGTCTTAGGTTGAGAAGTATCACTCTCACATTTGCTACCTTCACCAGTATTACGATTAGTTGCAGGATTGTTCCCCCTGAAACCACGACCTCGACCACGATAGTGCTAAGCTCCACCACCTCTACCGAAATTTCTATTTGTAGCGGTTGTTTCAGCAGCTGATGCCACACCAAACAGACTTTGTGCTTTACAAGCCAATGATTTGCCTTTGTTTGCCTCACGATAGGCTTCACCTATCTCGGCCAATTCATCTATAGTCTTAGGTTTTCTCAATTTCAAATGTGTCACCAATTCCCTAGAGCAAACATGATGTATCTGTTCCTGCATAAGAAGAAACAAGACCTTGTCATCCGAAGGTGAAATTTCAGCTAACTCAAACCATCTATCAAGCAAACGCTTCGCTCGAGTGATAAATACTGAAAACGACTCTTCAGACTCAGGATGACACTGTCGAAAACGCTCCCTAAACCCTTCCTGAGTACATTGGAACCTTTTCAGTAATTCTACCTTAAAGGTTTTGTAATCCATAGCCTTGGTCCCTAAACATCTGTACACGTCTAGTCCCGCACCACTAAGCAAACTAGCTAAAGCAGTTGACCAGGTTTTTGTCTTCCAACCCATGAGAGTAGCATGTTGTTCAAATCGGAATAAGAAAGAATCCATATCATCATTCTTTTGATCAAACCTTGTCAAACGAGGGCTATATCCACGAGTGAATCCTGACTGGCCATTAGAATCGTTCAAATCATGTTGTTTGTAGATTATAGTCACACGACACTTTCGCATATAGGTGACTACTGGACCGATTTATACTGACACCAGCGGGCCAGTTGTTGGTAAAGGGGAAAATAATATGATCACACGCTGACCAATCCGGGATTCGAACCAGCGACCTTTCGGTTACTAGCAAGACGCTCTTACCAACTGAGCTACCCGGCCCCACAAATCATCCTCATGATCCTCCTCAAAATCATCCGCCATAAACTCCGAATGGGACACATTGCCTTTTAAATGCTGACTCATTTCTAACTTTTGCCTAGACAAATCCAGCTTTGCCTGATTTTCTTTCTGTTTCAACGATAATGCAGCCTCTTGCTTTGCTATCTCTGCCTTTACTTTACTTTCTTCTAACACAATCTTGTGCTTGAGATCCTCAGCAGCTCGTTTTTCTAACATTCTCTCTTCATGATCTCTCTGAGCAGCAGCAGCTTTTTCATGCAAGTCTTTCAATTGCCTCTCATGTTCTCTTTTTAACCGTCTTTCTTCCCGTTCTTCTGCATTATATGCCTCTTTCTGAGTTTGAACATAATCCCGCATTTCCTTATCTTTAAGCCCTAACGCTTCTGCCTCCGCGATGAACTGTTTAATCTGTTCATAAGCCATAATGAGCGAAAAAATAAATGTAAGAAACGATAGTTATGTTAACTGTACAAGAAATGTTGCAGACAAACCTCAAATCGTATGCGTTATTTCGATTTTTCAAAAAATATATATATATATGTACAAACTAGGACTCAGCTCGCTCCAAACATGATTACTACAAGTGTGGAAAGTTTATGTGTGCAAATCTACACTACTGAATGCAAAAGTGTATATATTTACAAATCAAATATGCACTAACCACAAACAGTGCCTAGTCAAGCTGATGAGTTGTCACGGTTTAGTACAAGATCAAGTAATTATACTCTACAGTACAACACATGGGCTAACATGATAAACATTCAGAATTAGAGCAAATCTAAATTATGTAATAATTTATTGTTAAAAAAGCAAATACATGTCTTGAGAGATTTCTTCAAAATAGCATAGAAATATACTTGAATCCTCTGCTGATGAAACAAGAAATTAAAATATGTATCAATTAAAAGGATTTTTTCTCAAAAGTATTTACAAGTAATTTACACTTTGTATTCCTTAGCAATTTATTAATTTACTAAACACAAAAAAGAAAATTGCTAGTTGAAATTTAAAAAATCAACAATTAATGGAAAAGTTACAAGGATGAAAATTATCACTTATGAAAAGTTTTCCGTTTGCTACATACTAATCACAGTAATATAAACGATTTTTAAAAGAGATATTTGTTAAAAGTTAAACTTAATCAACCAGAAAACAAGATAACATCCTAAAATTAATACAATAGAAATCCCCCCTCTAACAAAATTGTCAATGTGGTCGCCGCTATAAGAGATAAGATAAGATAAGATAAGATTTATTAGCCATATGTCAAATCAATACAATTTGTACACTAGGAATTTGCCTTGGTCAGCGAGCATGCATACAGTATTGGCACATTCACACATCTATTCTTAACACACATCACATTGTAACATTAAAACCAAACATGTTTACATGAAATGTTAACAGTAAACATCAAAATTCATAGCCGGTATGCATGCACTGTAAAAGATCTAAGATAGTTTAGTCCGATGACTGTGCAACTGCAGTCATTCCATTTACACTTAGCACTCAACTCCAGTCATTTCATTTACATTTAGCACTCTTATTGCACTTGGATAGAAGCTGCTATTCATTCTTTTTGTCCTTGCTTTAAGTGATCGAAGTCTTCTACCAGAGGGCAGGAGGTCAAACAGATGGTTACCCGGGTGCGAGGGGTCTTTGATTATGGCCTTGGCCTTGCGAATTATTCGCTCTTCAAAGAGTTTGTCTAATTTTGGGAGCTTACACCCCGTGATTCTGGCAGCAGTCTTGACTACCTTTTTCAACTCCTCCCTCTCCTCCTCAGTAGCACTGCCATACCAGTTCGTGAATGAAAATGTTAGTACACTTTCAATGATAGTTCTATAGAATTTAACAAGAATTGTGTCATTGATTCTGAATCTTTTAAGTTGCCTCAAGAAATATAAGCGCTGCTGAGCTTTCTTTTTCGTGAGCGTCACGTGGGGCCCCCATGTAAGGTCTTCAGATATTGTTGTCCCCAAGAATTTAAAAGACTTAACCTGCTCTACAACCTCGTTGTTGATGATAAGTGAAGTTGTGGGGGGTTTGACTTTTCTAAAATCAACTACTATTTCTTTTGTCTTAGAAACATTCAAAATAAGATTGCTTCCCTCGCACCAACTCACCATCCGCTCCACCTCCCTCCTATAAACGCTTTCGTCACAATTTGAGATGAGTCCAGATATGGTAGTGTCGTCCGAAAACTTCACCACCACAACCGACTCATCACTCGATCTGCAGTCATCAGTAAAAAGAGTAAATAAAAGAGGAGACAAAACACAACCTTGTGGTGTACCAGTATTTAAAATGATTTTGTCTGAGATCTTCCCCCCAACCCTGACAACCTGAGTCCTATCCAAAAGAAAACTCAGAACCCAGTTACACATTCTTGCATCAATATGAAGGGTGTTAAGCAGCTTGTCATAAAGTCTCTGAGGTACTATTGTATTAAATGCTGAAGAAAAATCCAGGAAGAGAATACGAGCATACGATTTTGGAGTTTCAAGATGCTCTAGAATTTTGTGAAGGGTAATTGAGATTGCGTCATCTACTGAACGATTGGTTTTATATGCAAACTGCATTGGGTCACTTAGTGAATCAGTTGCAACCTTCAGAAACTGTAAAACAAGACGCTCAAACACCTTCATTACAACCGATGTTAAGGCTACTGGTCTGTAATCGTTCAGGCTGCTAATTGTGGGTTTCTTTGGCACTGGCACAATAACAGCCGATTTAAAGCACTGTGGTACCCGCCCTTCTTCTAGAGACTGATTATTGGCCTAGGTTTACCAGATTCCCATCAACAGTTACGTCCCCTATCAAAATCCAATATCAACAACGTATACAACGGGTGCACAATAACAAAGTTCAGGGTCACCAAATGTAAAGGATTAAAGAGGTAAATATAGAAAGAGATAAACACACACTAGATAAACCAAACAATACACTATAAAGTTATCAGACAAGAAAGACAACACCCCTCATACTCTCGCGCAACGTTCATTTTACATACCCGAGTCCAGTCCAATTAACATTTATACACTTTTACTTAGGAAATAAACAAAGTCCGTAAATCCGTTCAGGTTCAATATTCTCCCAGTTAACCAACAATAATCCCCTTCACAAACTATATAACCACAAAAATACACGTACAACGAACAGGACAGACAAGTGGGTCACGTGACAAAGTACTTAGCTTTCGTTCTTGTAGCTCTCATCTCCTGTGCTCTCTCAAATCGTCAATCCACTCTTCAGTTCTCTCCTCTCAAACTGCACCGCCGCCTTCTAACTCTCTAGCTGTCTTGTCTCATATTCTCCTTTCACCTTCATCTATTTCTCTTCTCAACTGTCGTTTTCTTCATCTGCTTTTCCTCTACCTTACTCAATATCTCATAGCTCCATTCCTTCTCAACACCTCACAGCTCCATTTCTCCTCAGCTGTACTATCAAGATGTAGCTCCTTTTCAGCTACACACAACTGCAGACGCACGACCACCTCCTTCGACAGCTATAGTCAGTCTCCAATTCATTAGAATTATTTCTTTCAAGAACTACTGTGTGAGCACAACATACGTCACGCGACCACACAGACCCACTACGTACATACAGACACACAAACATAGAACATAGAACAGCACGAGCAACACGAAAACCCATTATCTATTTGGACTCTAAGCTTAATAATAATTATTAATGACGCTTATTTATAACATTAGTTAGTGTTTTTCATCCAGAATACAAAGACAACATATTCAGATAATATAGAACTTCTTTCCGTGACAGATAAAAAATGCAATTATTGAATAATCATTCATGGCTAATTTACAAAGCTCGTTCTTCGATTGATATGAAAATCCCTTTGATATTCAGCATTGACAAAATGCATGTGGTTCATACTTTCAGTGTGCAGTTTCTATTGTCTCAATGATATACAAAATTGAGTCACCTGTTGATTTCACTGACTAACTGATGAATAACTGATCAATAACTGAACAGTCTACGGTCAGAACCCATTATCCACAGGCGGACTATGTATGCATAGCACGTGTCACGGTATAAACTATATAACAAGAAAAGGAGGTGGCCAAGGCAGTTTTGTAAAAATAATAATAATAATAATAATAATAATAATAATAATAATAATAATAATAATAATAATAATAATAATAATAATAATAATAATAATAATAATAAATAGTTTTATATAGCCTGAGTCCCCAATAAAACTAAGCTCAAAACGCATAGACAGTAGTGAATAAAAATCTCTAACCACTACTGCTCTGTACAAGTCGTGATGCAAACCCAGATACCAAGCGAACGTTTAATTAACGTTATCAACTGGTTAGTTTTTATCGTTGAAAAACTGTTAAAATATAACGTAAGATTAACGTTATTGTGCCCATCTGAATAACGTTTTTACAACGTTATCCAAAAACAGGTTTTAAACAAAATGTAACCAAATTTTAACGTTTTAGCAACGTTTCTTTTTAAACGTTTTTTTAATGGTTATTTAAATCATTTTAATAATGTAAATACCACCATTTATAAACCATTTTATCCTCTTTAAACAACGTTTCTTTAACGTTTGCAATAAACATACTAAAAACGTATTATACTGTCGTTTTAGAAAATGTTAAATACAGGCCCCTTAAATGCTAAGTGGATGGACAACATTATAACAGACCTGGCCTAAATGCCTGCTTTTGCAGACCACATGTGGGCCAATCAAGCCGCCATGGTCTGGGAAAGAAAGTTGTACATATTTATCAGTCGATGCCAACGGGACCTGTACTTAACATTTTCCAGATGGCCAAAATCAGTTTTGTCAATTGTACAACGTATATTGCAAATGTTACCAAAACATGAGGGTAAAGTGGTTTTAAATGGTATCTACAATGGTAGTCCAGTCCGCATGAGATAGTATGTGCCCCTGTGATCTTACATTTCCGGTTAATGTAGGCCTATGTGCTTAGCGATTTTTATATTCTTTTATGAACATATTTATCTAACAGTCTTACGTTGTTGTATATTTATGCGATTATTGCTTGCCAACAGTGATTGTTATGCTGCAATACCTTCTATCATGATTATGACACTGAACGTAAATCATGTGATTGGTATTTGTTATCCCCATGTAACTTCTTATGATTACAGTTTTAAATGGTTAATTTAGTAATGTCTTCTTGATATACTTTTATCCTGTTTTACTGTTTACTGTTTATTGTGAATATACTGTCCTTTGTCGTCTTGTAACATTTATATCTGGCACCACGTGTGAATTTCTCTTTGATTGAGATAATAAAATATTCGTATTCGTATTAGTTTGCTGGTTTTATGCACAGATAATTAGGGCATGCTAGATTTTCCAGGAAACATAACCAGGAAGGTCAATAGACGAGTGGTCAAACGTCCACCTCATTTGTAAAGACTTCTGAGCACTGTAAGCACTTAAATGAGTCACCGAATGAAGACCATTGAAGCTGTCGATACCTTTTAATTTGACCCCTTTCACAGACTTTACATTTTTTGAATGAGAGTATAAAACCATTATTTATTTATTTTTAATATTTGTAATGAGCACAAGTAAGAAAGGGGAAAACAGAAAAGCTCAACACACGTTCAAATTATTACATTTCAAATAATTTTTTTTAATATTTTAAAAAAAATCACACTAAATAAAATAACCTTGCACGATTCACAGTGTATAGATATATACAAAACATGCCTCATGATGATTTATTTCTAAATTTATTCTGCCAGAGCTTTGTAAAAGGTAGAAAAGCTTTTTCAGGTAGTGAATGCCTCATGACAACACCAGTATAAAACATCAAGTAAAGAAATTTTCTTATTTTATTCGCAAGGGGCGAACTTATGTGACTTAGGTACGAGACGTTAAAGCAATAATAAAAGAGAAGGCAGTACAGTTGTACAGCAGAGCATACCCCACATTCTCTAAACTTTGACTCGCATAGCGTAGCCGAGTACCTCTCACAAGTGTCAGACTAGCGGAAATGCCAACCTAAACCTCGGCTAGTCTCAGCTAAGCAGTGTGCCTTTGACCGTCAATAGCTTTAAAGAAAAAGATTTTTTTAAAAAAAAAAAAAAGGTTTGGACGGCACTGATTACAGCGGCGACCCAATATTGTGGCTTTATTCCGCCTTTGTGCCCAAATCGATCGAGTTCCTCTCGGTCCGCTGACTTCACTAGGAAATGACCACTCGCTCACTCCATGGATCAAGGTCTACGCTAATGATGCCGGTACCGGAGTAAGCAAACTATGGGCATATAAATATTGATGTCGTTATTATGTACATCGACGATGCTGTACCCAAGAGATAATGATCGCCAGTATGGGCATTTTCTATACAAAAGAATCTCGCCATACAAGTTACGCTTTCATAAGGTAACGTGAAAAGCACGAACTAGCTGAGAAAGTAATTGAGCTTTCTTGTATCGGCTTATAAATTGTAAACCACATTGCTAGAACAATCACTGTAATAACATGCCTTGTTGATACTGACCCCAATTGTCACAGTGATTCGGCGTTACCAAATGACCAGTTGATCCATATGGGGAAAGACCAGCACAACAGCCTTGATACGTATGGCTACCATCTGAGTACTTACTATAGAAACGCTACTCGCTGCAAAGACGAACAATCCACTGAAACGGATAACAACATACAACATGCGCCCTAAATCTAAAGATACGTTGTTGTTTTTTTCATTCCAGAATTACAAAGCATGAAACAAGTTTGACAAGTTTGTTTTTTAACTGAGGCCCTGGCCTAAAAAGACTCTTCCCTCGAACAAAACATCATAAGAAGCAAGCTTACAGCTGCAAAGTTTTGTGTAAAGATATAATATTACGTTATATGCTGTTTTATAATCATCATGAAAGGAAAACAAAACAAAAACAAAACAAAAACACGAAAAGTAGAAAGAAAGATAATTTTAAAAAACAAAAACAAACAAACACGTGTGAACATTATTTTAAAAGGGTGTTGCTCTAATGGCAGCATCTGTACTACCTTTAAGATGTTCTACTTGTAGAACCGTCTCATGGATATGCATTATGTTTTATCGTAATGGCGATGAAACGTGTTTGCTTGTTTAAAGGATTTTTTTTTTTAGAATTCTCAGTGGAATTTTAACAGCCCGTTCGTATCCTTCTCTTTCCCCTGCCCAATGTGTGTATATGTGGCGTGTTTGAGAGAGTAGAGACAGGGAGAGAGAGACGGAGGGAGAGAGGGAGGGAGATGGAGGCAGAAATGGGGAGTGGGGGAGGGGGTGTTGAGCGGGAGGGGGAGAAGGGTGCGCGAGTGAGAGGCAGAGAGAAAGAGCATTATAGTTACGTTACCTAATAGCCTAATAGCTCATCATCATTATCATCATTCTCATCATCATCATCATCATCATCATCATCATCATCATCATCATCATCATCATCATCATCATCATCATCATCACCACCATCGCCGTTGTGGTCGTTGTTGATGTCATTCTGACCACCACCACCACCATCATCATCACCATAATCATCATCATCATTATCGTAGTCGTTGTCTTCGTCATAGCAGTGATCACCATTATCTACTTACGCAGCATCCTTGGTCTTTGGGCTCCTCCTCAATGCAAGGGATAGTATCCCCTTCCAGTCGCTCGTAAGGCGAAGAGTGGTTGCCTCCCATCTTTCAGTTAAATAGCTTTCAAATTTACTGGAGAGCTTAGATGAACCAAGATGACAGGTCCGAAAACACTGCATAGATTTTGTTAATGTCGTCAACAGTCGCAGAACTGAATTCAATCCGTAACCTTTGCGTCAACTGAATAAGGATTACCTGAATTTTAAAGGAAGAAGAGTGACAAATTATGCTCTTCTATGCTGTGGATTTAAACAGGATTGCACAACGAACATTTTCTTTTTCTCATTCACAGTGCACAAACGTGAACACCAGTGCACAAACTCATGTAAAATATTTGCATCCGTCAAATGTGTCATTACCGAACTGGTAAAACCACTTTAGTGTGCAGCCTCATACAGCAGTTAATTATTCATATTTCTTTGGTCACACGCTGACAGCATTAAAATCCACTATTTACGGATCAGAGGAGGAAAAGCCTATAAAATGTTAAGCTTCGGTAAAACAGAATAAACTGAGACGAAGTAGAAAAAGGTGCCCGGTAAACAAGAGAACAAATTGTATAATGCAGACGGTACGAGGAAGAATACACTTAAAATCCTTCACTTCGTACATTCAGTTTATACAGTGTCAATAATCAGAATGACAAACTCAGTATCTAATATAATGGTAAGCGAATGAGTGAATTCATTCAAATTCTGCATCCAAAATATTCAGTTTAAAAACGGTGTCAGTAAGAACTGCAAACTCAGAGGTACGACGAAGAATGCACTTAAAACATTACACTTCACACATTCAGTTTAAACAGCGTCAATAAGGATTACAAACAGGGAGGCAAGCGGAAGAGTGTAGTGAACATTCTCCACCCACATGTGAATTCGCATATTTGGTTGCATTCCTGCTAAACATAGTACAGTATGTAATTATGACGTGCCCTCGTACCTGCTTCAAGAGAACGAACTCGTTAAAATGCAACACGATAAAAGGCATGATGATCCAAACTTTCAGTGAAATGAATGTTGTCAAGAAGAACGGCCGCACCCGCTTTCGCCTCTTGCTGACTGGATATCGGCTAACCATTGGCACAACATTATTATGTATTCTACAATTTAGTTTTATTCAAAAGGTTCATCGAAGCGTTTCAACAGCCGCTTTAAACATGATCCTTCAGTTGCGATTAAAAAAAAAAAAATCATAACATCCAACAAGAGGTAAGATTCCTGTCTGTTTCTGGTTTTGACTAAGTATTTTGTTGACATGCATAAGGAAAGGTCTAGCAGCTCTCATCATTTATTGCATATATTTTCTTCTACAAATATGATTCCGTTTCGATTCACTTTCCTTAAGTCAAACATACACACACACACACACATTCTTGTGCGCGGTGACAAACGAGGTAATTTTAGAATTTAGGAATCGGATAGCACATTTTTGACGGAAAGAACGCATTTTTGAAGAGAAAAGGGTTAGGGTAAGGGCTAGTTGCAGCGCCGCAGCGGGACGAAGTAGGTCGAAATTTCTTCCAAATTTCTTAAACGGACTGCGTTCTCTCCGTCCCGGATAGTGCACTCCTCTGTACTTAAAACACTCTCATGCACTACAACTGCACTCCCATGCACTAAAACAGCACTCCCGCGTACTTCGAAACAAATGGAGAACGCGAGACAAATGAGGAACGAGCAAATTACCCCATTTTTGACTGAAAAAGTAAATTCCGTTTCTCATTTCTGTCGTTATACAACAACAACAACAACAACAACAACAACAACAACACACACACACACACACACACACATATTTGCAATACATCACAAATGGGTTCATTTAAGAATGTAGGAATCGGAAAGTAATTTTTTGATGGAAAAGGGTTAGGGCAAGGATAGGGATAGCTCTGCAACTAACCCTTACCCGAACCCTTTGCTAAAAAGTTGACCTAGTTCGTCTCGTCTCCTATAGGCGACGAAATAGGTCGAATTTTCTTCAAAATTTCTCCGAAAATTGACTGTATTTTCTCCGTCCCGGATAGAGCACTCCTGTGTACTTAAAACACTCTCATGCACTACAACTGCACTCCCAAGCACTAAAAGAGCACTCCCGCGCACTTAGAAAAAAGTGGGTTCCTGGAAAAAAAAGTGGGTTCCAAGCAAATAAACCCATTTGTTACTAGAAAAAACAAGGTCTGAAACCCATTTGTGCGTTTTTTCACGTACACACACACACATACACACACACACACATACTGTACACACCTTACACTTACACACACAAACATGCACACTTACTCACAATCACACACATTCCAGAATCAGAATCAGATGCACACTTTTACTCAGAAACACAGACACACACACTGACTCATTGTCACACACTCAAACTCAGTCAGAAGGAAACGGAAATGAGGAGGTAAGAAACTTTGTTAACCCATGTAAACCCATATAAATGTCCATTATTATTATTATTATTATTATTATTATTATTATTATTATTATTATTATTATTATTATTATTATTATTATTATTATTATGTGATTCTTAATAATGTTATATGCCCTCTTCCAGTTAAGTCACCCATAATTACTGCAGTATCTAGGTCCAGAGAACTTAGGACATATGTAATAAATTCTTTGGTAGGTCTACCTAGACATTGCTGATTAAACACCAGTGTAAAAGAGAAATTCCATCTGTTATTTGAATTAGGACTTTTTACAAACTATTTTGAAAATGTGCATCCTATTACTTCTGTCACCTCCACACATTTAAAAGCACTGCGACTATTACATTAAATTGTCGTTAGGCGAGTGCGGTTTTATTTTTGAAATTCTAGGTAGCAGCTCACAACCACACAAACACACGTATTAACATACACACATATACGCAAACACACACGCGCGCGCCCTTTCCCATAGGCCACCATACAGACGCGCCCGCACACGCACACACACACACGTAAAACACGCGCACCCATGCACGCACGCACACACACATACGCACACCACACACAGAGGTGTCTCATAGTGTAATTAGTTTGCACCTCACGACAACTTAATGGATTCCTAATGCATGATCATGTATGGCATTCTAAAGTATTTATCCTTTAACAGACACTGCAACCCCTCTAATAACATCACTCACTCTAACTCTACCCCTACATCAAAACTTAACCCACACCCATATCCTACATTGCAATACGGATGCAGGCCTATTTGTCCTTTTTGCTTTGCTCTCTTATCTTAAGGTAAATGAGGGTGTGTTGCAGTAGTTATTAATATTCAGTTAAAGGTCTAACATCATTATTAAATTAAAAGACTATAAATAAAATATTCAATTAATTATTTTTTTGGTCACAAATATTCCTGTTTTGACGAGAGTTAACTCTTCTGTAACATTAATACCTGCAATCTCAATTATTTTTATCGATAGACTTTTAAAAAATAATCTTTTCTTATAGCGCTCCTTACCAGCTCAAGAGCTTCTCAATGCGCTGGCCAACACAGATCTAACTCAAACTGCTCATAGAATATGATAGAACAAAATTAATTGCGTGCTGTAAACCCCTATATTAAACATTCACAGATATTCGAAACGCATGTTCTTTATTGGCACTGTCTTGTTCTCGAACAAAGCGCTTGTTGTACAGTGCAAGAAGACAGCTACTAATCTTTTTCACGTCGTCCTTCTTAAACAATGCTGTAATTGAACGTTGTTGTTCTAACAACAATCATTACAGCCTTGCATTTTCTTTCTTGTACTGTTCAATGAAAGTACGCTGTAAACTGTCCACTGTACAATTATAGACAAACACTTATAATTATAGTACCTGTAAGCACAAGCAGCACATGTTACGCGACACAATCTTGCAGGTGACACGGAATATCCAACGTGTGGTGTATCAAGTTTATTCATCCGATTAACTTAATACTACTGATGTAAAACAAACATCTGTGGTATATAGTATCAAATTGTCGTGCAGCATCACAATTAAGCGAACAACCGCATAGTATTAGCTATTTTGGAATACGCTTTGTGGCGCATCAACAGCGGGGGCAAACCCCACATAAAACGAAACAAAGAGATTTTTTTTTATTTTACGTTTAGAGAAAGCTGTGGTGTGGTGACAAAACAAAGTTCAACCATGCTAGTTTTGATTTTAAAAAATCGACATTTTAAAGATTTTACATAATCTTTTATCTGTTTGTGTTTTTTATGACTTCTTTGTCTGGATTTCGCAAGTTATAAGATCACCGGACATTCGAAATTGACATCAAAGATGCGTTTCATCGCATTTCCTACAAAGAAGTTAACATTTAATTTCGACCAAAAAAAGGATCAATCATCTCGCAGAAGTGTGCACCTGACATCCAAAATTCACACTGAAGAAGTGACATTCTCTGCACTATAAGACGATGTAAAAAATCTCAATTCCGACTTTTAAAAAAAAAATAAAAAAATAAATAAAACTTTGTTTTGTCATCACACGACAGACGCGCACTGCATAGGGCGTTGACTCATAAGCGACTCATAAGACATACCGGAAGAAACAATCAGTTTACTGTTCCGAGAAAGAATAATACTGCTGCACAGCAACACGGTATTATGCGAAGGTGACGCATCATTTAAAACGAAATGTTCCCGTTATTTGTAAAACATCTACGGAGAGAAAGCTCTCTGTACGAAGAGTTTGAGGATTCAACATTAGTGGGAGGGCTAACACACCATGTGTCAAAGCGAAAGTTAACGCAATCTCCAGCTGAGAGTAGAGAAATACACATCTGACCATTGCAACGAATCAGAACAACGAAATTTATATAATGTAAATAAGCACAGTTAGGCTAATTGTCCCGGGGAAAGAAAGAAAACCAAAACAACATGACTCTGAGACACTGCGCATCCTACTCCTTTGGATGAGAGATAAACCAAGTAGTCTGTGCACGTGCGCATTCCATAGCACGGACTTTAAAGATCCTGATGCTCTTGTCCTATAGGGGGAGAGCCGGCTACACAAATACACCCAGCAAGCACTAGGTCCTTCCTCGCCTTTACCCAGGATAGTGTCAAACGATGTGCGCAAAGGCCACATGCAAATGGGTGCCTCGAGCGGCTTGAATTAAATCCTGTTTCGGCCAGCGCCTTGAGCAGCTCTTGTGCTGGAAAAGCGCTATAAGAACGATTATTTAAAAATAAATTCATTATTACAGTACAGTTAAAGTTTCTAAGCTAATGTCCTTCCATCGCTGTAAGGTGTTGCTGACCTAGGTAGGTTGTACACGCGTCAAGGTTGAAGTGGCTGTTTACAGCTGATCCTCGCAAAAGCGATGATACGTGTATCCCCTACACTATAGCTAAAACTCGGTCTACACTCTCATCCGAAGGACATTGACACTAATATTATAATGCCTTGACCTTAATATTATAATGCCTTTACATTAATATTACATTGGCTCGTTCTTCCCAAGGGTTTGAGTAAAACCCGGAGAGTAACAGAATGGCTCAGTGGTACTATGTTCGCTTGTCATGCAGAAAAATCTTGCACTGCGCCTCTCGACTTCATGAGTCATTTCCGTAATGTCCCAATAATATTATGTTGTTTCTTTGCCGCAACGGCATATTAAAAAAAAACGTTCATTCTGACAAAAATGGACAATGGTGACCTGCTCAGATAGGCAAGGTTTACATCTTGGTCGATCGGGGTGGCTCGGTTGACAGATGCTACAAGTTGGCGTCTTTGGCGGCTTAGGTTAGTCCCCGATTTCAATCTGCGCCTTGAGCAGCTCTTTGAGCTGGTAATTGCATTTTGTTAGAACCAATATATCACACTGCATAGCAGAGACTGGCGCAGGCTTCCGTTTGCCTCATTATAGCGGAGAGGAGAATGTCAGCCTCGGCTTGTCTCAGCTACGAAGTGTGCTAATACATCTGAAACGCAGCAACAATTCGTTATTTGTAAATTACCCTACCACTATCTATCTGCATTAGGCTATAATTATCCACAGGCTTGTAGAAAAACTATGCAACGACAGAGACTGCCGCGCTGTCGGAACAAGCTGTTGTTAACTGTTTATGGTGGTGATAAAGTAAACAAAACATATGTTTGTTATTTTGGATCGTATGATGGTGCAACAGTCGGGCATATTTGAATATATATTGAAAAAGTTGCATACAGTGCAATTTAAAATAGCTGACATGATCCCAATTCCTATACAAATCATGGATATTAGAATTAAACTGTGACGCAATAATAGTGTGTGAAACGCGCACGATAATTTGTGTGTGACGCGGGCGATAGATCTGTTCGTTTTGTTTTGCAAAGCATGCAATAATAGAGTGTATTTACCTTTGATTTGATTTTGCGTTGTTATTAGAAGAAGCTTTGTATAACGTTGATAATTTTAGTTGGTCGATATTATTTGAGAATTTTCTAGAGTCGGTTGTTTACTAACGATCGAAGCGTATGGATAATTCTAGTGGTAACCACGAGACGCTTCCATCCCAAATAAGGTTGTGTGACGTGAGACAGTGATGACGAAGTTAATTTTGATTGGTTGTGGTGCGTTACGCTGGAGTGTCCTAAATTGTTCTGGAGTATAGAGAGACTATATAAGTACCGCACTGTTTCAAAAAGTTGTTGATAGTTGTGTTGAAAGTAGAGTTGAGAGTGGAAAAAGCGATTGTATGCAGTGTTGATGTATGCTGAATAAAGTTGGAAATTTCATACGACGACTCCAGCCTTGTTGATGATTGAACGGGTTGCGTGGATAAATGAATCTGAGTTGCACCTATCAGGAGGATTCAAGCGTTGGGGCTGAATCAACTACTGAAAAAAAAAGCACCAACATCGAGTGTAACATAGTGATATGATAGTAGTTGTATCCTGATGAAGCCTTTCAGCGAATACATGCATTGAGGACTTAACACCTGTATCACAGCCTTGCCAGAATATTTTAAGCCTGCAGTGTTTTATTTCTTTGTAGGCTTATCTTAGTTTACCTCGTCTTCTGGAAAAATCACAGAACTCGTGACTATTTGTCCGAAAATGTGCAATCAAACTCCCACTTCAATGAATAAAATCGAATAATAAACAATAGCAATTTAACAAAGACAAAACCGACCAAAGCAATTCATTTATTTATTATTTAGTTGTTTATGTCTTTTCCATCAAAATGATAAGACGGAGAAAAGCAAAACCAACAACAACAACAACGACAACAACAACAACAACACAGCAGCAGTATATTTTCACAAGTATTCAAAGCTAATTTTGTCTATAGGTGTTAAGGACTGTATATTGACAGGTAAAATCGTACGTGTAAATCAAAACCAATACAAATACACATCCACCGCCTCACACACACAAACACACACACACATACACACACACGACCACGATGATGATGATGATGATGATGATGATGATGATGATGATGATGATGATGATGATGATGATGATGATGATGATGATGATGGCGACGATAGCGATGGCAATGCTAATAATGACAACACCAACATCAATAATTAAACTTTCCTACCTGCCAGGTAAGAAGAACAAGAACTCCTCCAATGCCAACACCGACGGCCACCGACAAGGGATCCATCTTATGCAGCAGTTCTTGTGTCTGCTCCTTCAGACCAAGATACACGTTCGCCATTCTTTCCAACATCGTGCACAGTTTCGTAAGTTCGACACTCCAGCGATGCTTCTTTCAATAGCCAGCATGCGCCAAGATGCTTGATTTCCCTATAATCCGTGTTAGTCCAGATCCAACTGTCAGATCTAAAAGGTATTCAGTACAAAAAGTCCAGAGGTCCGACACAAGGAGCGGAACTTCGTGCTACACAAAACCATTTGTTCCAGATCCAGCAATGAGTTTCGCCCAGGCTTATTTCCCGACTTAATGTTTGTTGTCTCAGGCGTTGTATCGCAGTATAGATGTTGTAATTACATGTATTAACACATCCGAAGCTCCAATTTTCCGTGAAACAATATAGACTTCCAGGATTCACCTGTGCTGTAGACCAAGATCAATGTTCTGTAATCGGAGACACAGTCGAATCTGGCTCAGATATGCTTGACCAAGAGGAAATCAATCATAGTCTTTAGTTCACTGTGGGCTAGAGAATGCTTATGTATGATCATAATATAATATTTATATTCAGCTCCGATGTCATGGTAGTGTGAAGATAAGGGGTTGTAAATCTTTGGAGTGCTCTTATATAGGCTTATACAAGATTTTTTGCAAATTTTAAAGAAGATCGTGTTTCTATGTTGACGAATTCGTTTGAAAGCACTCTGAAAAAGATACATAGGTCTAATCATTTTTTTTAACGTACACAAAGTGACAACAATGCATCTGTTCCATAATTAATTAAACATTAGTGTGGTGACAATGTTTTTTTAGTTTAATTTGGTCATCGTGTGATGATACCGTTTGGCATCACGTGTCAGGTCTGCAAATGGTCAGGCTCGTTAGATTCTTTACAGTGGTGTGAACGAGAGTTCATTCCACCTGTCATTGAATTATTTCAAAGTTCATTATATCTGTCCTTGATAATTACTTCCATAGTTAATGAATATTCGTTCTAATTGTCTTTTTTTTTGGCCGTCTTTCCAATATTATTCCTTTCAAATCCTCATACAATACGAATAATTATAATCGTTATAGCAAACTACGTAACTTTTGCTTGTTTGTATAGCAGCAAAAATACGCATTAGTGCACCGAACAGATTTTTAAAATATTAAATCTCCGGGGTGGTTGAATATTGAACATAGCGTTGTACTTGTATAAATAGTAAGTACCGCATTTGCACGAAAACAAACTGTATTGTGATCTTACAGTGGTAGCTTTTCATTGGTGATCTCACTGTGACAAGATCAGCACGTAATGGCTCGTCGCCTGACGCCGCGTGAAGCAGCTCTGCTGATAAAAGACATGACGCATAAGAAGACATAATAATGTACTAAACAATGGTTAATAATGAGTCACTTTTCAGCCAACCTTTAGGAGCGGTAACTCCATTTCTTTAAATAAAATGATCCTGTCTCTAGGAATAAATACACTAATTCAATTCCATATTTCTCAGTTCTTTAGCTTAAAAGGTCCCAATTCGAAGGCTTTGTTTACGTTTTGGCAAACACGGGTTTAGCCTAAAATTCGCATTGTTTTTACATTAAACGATAATACAGTGGGATTTCCTTGCTCACTAAAGGTTGAATTTTCAGTTTCGCTTCTTACAGGGAGTTATTTCCGCTGGTTTTAGCGGTACAACCGTGTGACCTTCGACCCTATTTCTGAGTGAATCACGCGGCTTGAAGTGTGCGTCTTTGGTGTCTGGGGCAGGGTAGGGTCTATTTTATTAATCTAAAAACAAAAATTTACAATAAACTGTTCAAAATGCACAATCATAATTTGAAATAACTATGTTAACATAATTTCTTTAACAAACGGTAGTGTGTATAATGCACTACAATATCCTATCCTATCCTATCCTATCCCGTAACTCGGAGGTCGTAGGGGCACCACAGATTATCGCTTAACCAGCGTACTCCAACTTTCTCTGTCCTCAGCAACCCTGATGGCTTCGCTCAGCGTCAAACCAGTCCATTCTCGAATGTTGTCCTCCTACCTCTTTTTCGGTCTCCCTCTTCTTCTACCTACTTGCACCAAAGGCTATAAAAAAGCTCTTTGCTTGCACTGTGTTTTGCAGGATGGTCTTTGCAAGTCCTGATGATCTGGTGACGTGGCCATACCATCGGAGTTTCCGTTTTTTCACCACTGTGAGCAGGTCATCGTGTTGTCCTATGGCTTGTGTGATGGTCTGTCAGACTTCGTTGTTGGCGATGTGCTGGGTATAGGAAATGCCCAGAAATCTTCTGTAGCACCTCATCTTGTGCTTCTGTATTTTATTGTGTGTGTGTTTGTGTGTATGTATGTGTATGTATGTGTGTGTATGTGTGTTTGCGTGGGCGACATAGAGTGAGTGGGTGTGTTTGACTATATTTTAATACTGTGGTGTTTGGTTTTTGTGTTTGATACTTTTATTCTTTTATGTTCCTTGAGTATTTATTTATGGCTGGCTGTAACTGTGCTTTGAGCTTCTCCTGAGGGAAAGGCGTAGAATTTTAAATGAAATAAATTATTATTATAATTATTTATTATTATCTCCATGCTTTGTATTCTTCGTTGTAGATCTGCCGTGAGGGTCCATGTTTCGCAAGCGTATAAGACATAAGACATAAGACAATTTATTTCGCTTCAACTTTTACATCGAAGAAATTTTGGTGCGCATGGGGTACTCAGATGTGTATAATTATATATAATTCGCTTATGTTTAAATACAGAAGAAAAGCACATAATAAAATTTAAAAAAAAAGCAATACTGAATGACAAACGCGATCATACATACACATTTTACCTGCATACAGCCTTTGACACTAGGGTGGTTAAATCAATTATGGATTAACACAATGTTCATCAGGAATGACTAGAATTATATATAGGAAGATGGAGATGACAAGGGAGCGCACCAGTATCACCATACTATTTGTGGCCTACCACAGAGGTTGGCGGTTTGATCATTTACGGCCCAAGGTGATGCATGACCTCTGTCCACTTCTTGAGCATTATGAGCTGCTGTAAAATGTGTAAGGCTCTCACAGGACAAATTAGAATCTCAAGCTTAGGTTAATGAAGCTTACATTTCAGTTTGGATTAAATTTGAATTAAAAACTAAGAGTAGACCATTCCAAAGTGCATGTATACGAATGACAATTCTTAATTAGTATTCAAACTTATTAATGACTATTGACATTCTGTGTTCCTTGAAGTGACCTTATTAAAGCAAATAGCATAAGGTAAAATGTATACAAAGGATACATTAGTTTATGTTCCAATTAATATACCGTTTCAAAACATCACATTCAGCTCAGTTGGACTGAAATCAAGATGTAAGGTGTAGATGCTATATGAATATATCTCTCTGTTACGTTTGAGACGCGCACTATAGACTCGACCGTTTTGTTTTGCAAAGCATGCAATAACAGAGTGTATTTACCTTTGATTTGATTTGTGCGTTGTTGCTAGAAGAAGCTTTGTATAATGTTTATAATTTTGGTCGGTCAATATTGTTGAGAATTTTTTAGAATTACTTGTTTACTATCGACCGGAGCTTCGCGATAAATGTAATAATTGCTAAGAGATTCTTTTAACCTAATTAAGGTTATATGACGCAAGACAGTGCATAGTTCCGGTGACAAGTTTTATTTTGATTTGGTGTTATTGCGTCATGCTGGAATGTTCGAACTTTCTCTCGATTATAGAGAGACAATATAAGTGGTGCACTGTGTCTGTTTGAGTAGTGAAAAAGTTATGGATTTATGGAGAATTTTGATGATGAAAGTGATTTTGTATGCAGTTGTTGATGAATGCTGAATAAAGTTGGAAAACTTAATGGAAGACTCCTGCCTTGTTGCTCAGTGAACAGGTTGCATGGATAAACCAATCTGAGTTACACTTAACAAGATTCAAGCATTGAAGCTGAATCAACCATTTATAAAATAACAACGGAGTAACACTCTCTAACGTTGCCTTCAAATGCAGTATTGTTAAAAATAGACTCCTTCGACATCACACCCTCTCCCAAATTAGTTTTCTATCTCTTCACTATCCACCTTCACCCATAACCAAGCACCCGGTCTTGCTAGTAATGAGCTCGAGGACGTGCATGTAATTATGTGTGAGGGTGGTGATAGGGGTGGGGGGAATGGTGGGTGATGGGGAGTGTGATTTGAATGACGATTTCATTATATCCAAGTACTCTCTCTCTCTCTCTCTCTCTCTCTCTCTCTCTCTCTCTCTCTCTCTTTCTCTCTATCTTATTAATTACACTTTTTTCATTCTTTATTGTTGTCTCTGTCTCTCCATCTCTCTCTTCTTTTCTCTTCTCTCCCCTCCCCCTTCCCCTTCTGTCTCTGTCTCTGTCTCTCTCTCTGTCTCTCTCTCTCTCTGTCTCTCTCTCTCTCAATGCAAAAAAGGACTATTTTAATAGGTTAGTGGAAAACAACACAAATACTTCCCAGTTATGGCGAGCTATTAATGCTCTGACAAAGGGCCCTAAATCAACTAAAGCGAATATTATTCAACAATCTTTGACAGCGGAATTGTTTAACGATTACTTTGTATCTATCACTTCCAGTTTGTCTAATAAACAAGACCCTCTTCCAGCAAGTGACTTATACAGATGCTCTGATGAGCTGAAGATATTCTGTCAAAAGCGCACTGGAGGTACTGCGCCCTTCTCTATTCCATTTATTGCTACTTTTGAGGTCGCTCAGTACATAGCGCAATTACAAAATAAAAAATCAACAGGCTGTGACAATATTAGTAGTAAATTACTAAAATTAGCACTACCATACATATGTGATACCTTAACTCGCATTTTTAATCTTTGCATTGAGCGAAATCATTTCCCACACTTGTTTAAAACCGCTAAGGTTATTCCATTACCTAAAAGCAAAGACACGTCTTTACCCGCCAATTACAGACCTATTTCCCTCTTGCCAGTCATCTCCAAGGTCCTTGAAAGGCACATTCATAAGCACCTGACTCAGTATCTTGAAGAGCGATCTCTCTTTCATGAACTACAGTCCGGTTTCAGAAGCAAACATTCTTGTAGCACTGCACTTGCCAAAATGACAGACTCCTGGCTATCCGCCATTAATAAATCAAAAATGTCTGGAGTTGTATTCATAGACCTAATAAAAGCCTTTGACGTGGTAGATCATAATATTCTTCTCGCAAAATTGTCCTTGTACTTGAACGCCTCACGCTCACTCCCGTTCTTTATATCCTATCTTTCTTGTAAAAAGCAGTATACACATGTACATGGATTATCTTCAGCTGAGAGGTGTGTTAAGTTTGGCGTCCCTCAAGGGTCTGTATTGGGTCCCCTGTTATTTTGTATATTTATAAATGACCTACCACTCTCTCTTACAGATAAATCCATTGAGTGCCATATGTTAGCCGATGATAACTCTATACCCTCATCTAATAAGACCGTACCTCACATTCAACATTCACTCCAGAAAGGTCTTGATGATATAATTAGCTGGTGTCGCTCCAATCACATGCACATCAACACATCAAAGACAAAGAGTATGATAGTTACCACCCGCCAACACCACCAGTTAACACATCCTAAATTACATCTACGCCTAGCTGATGCCACTATAGAGCACGTCACGGCACATAAGATACTTGGTGTCACTATAGATGAATCCCTACTTTGGCACGTCCATGTTGACAATGTGAGCAAAAAAGTAAGCCGTAATATATATTTACTTTCACGCCTTCAGAATATTCTGACCTTGGATGCAAAGAAGTTATTTTACTATGCTCATATTCTGTCACATATTAATTACGCTTCTGTGGTGTGGGACGGGTGCAGCGATAATATCCTGAAGAGTTTGAACAGCCTACAACGTCGAGCTGCAAAACTTATTCTCCAAGACCCTTCTCTAACCACCGATCAAAAGATTAAAAAATAGGAATATTACCACTGAGCCAACAGCTCTTGTTCAACAAATATGTGTTTTTGTTTAAAACGTTAACCATTGGCGGACCCATATACTTAAAATCTCTTTTCGTGCCTTCACACTCACCTTATAGCAACTCAAGGAATAGCTTTGTATGTATCACACCCAGGTTAGATCTGTTTAAAACTAGCATTTCCTACTCTGGCGCATCGCTTTGGAACTCCCTGTCACAACATTTAAAATATGCAAACTCCCTGTCCTCGTTTAAGGCTGGTCTGTCTGCCCTAATTCAGAACTAGTTATAAAGTAAAAAGCCTAAACAAAATTTCGAAGACACGATTATGTATTCTTTCTTTCTCACATGCGTGAGTATATATGCCGCATATCTCATGTATATGTGCATTTGTATTGAGATACGTTGTACATTGTATATATATATAGTACTTTTATTTCAATTTTGTGAGTATGATTGCTTGTGTGTATGCGTATGTTATCCTGATAGTATTCATACTACTTATTTGTAGTTCATGTATGTTGTTACAATGTACTCACATCTATTATATATTTGCATGTGTTAAGGACTAGCTGGAAGAAAGGACCTCTGGACTTAAAGTTACTATCCTTATGTAATAAACGTTTTTCAGTTTCAGTTTCTCTCTCTCTCTCTCTCTCTCTCTCTCTCTCTCTCTCTCTCTCTCTCTCTCTCTCTCTCTCTCTTATAGTAATTAAACTTTGTTCACTGTTTATTGTTGTCCCTGCCTCTACCTCTCTCTCTTCTTTTTTCTCTTCCCTCTCCGCGCGCCCCCCTTCCCCTTCTGTCTCCGTCGTTCTCTCTCTCTCTCTCTCTCTCTCTCTCTCTCTCTCTCTCTCTCTCTCTCTCTCTCTCTCTCTCTCTCTCTCTCCTATGCTTAAATTGTCCATTACAGCGGTTAAACTGAAGGAGGGGAAAAAACGTCTCGTTAAAAAGCCCAAAACAAAGATCAGTCTACACCATCACGCAGTCATGTTGTGCATTTGTTAACCAGTTTCCCTGACTGCTGTTTAAGCTTGTCAAAGTGGTTTGAACACATTTCTAATTTCAATGCACCTGGCGTCATAGACCCATCTTACTATATGACTTTCAATGCATATATTGCTGTACAAAAAGAACAAGTCTTTACTTTCCATCCTGTGTGCCATCAGTAAAAAAAAAAAAACAAAAAAAAACCCGATGCATTGTTCAAAGAAGCGTATATTTATGTAGGCCTCTGTCCGGTCGAGGGCCCCAAGATCACCCATTTCAACGTCACAGATCCTTTTCAAATTCACAGTGAGTGTTGCCACACCGGAAAAAACCCAAGATCAAATAAAATGAAATAATAACCTCTTTCAACAAATGGTTTTGATGTAAATCGATAAATTCATGTGTTTGTGTGCCTATTAATTGCATCAAGGTTGATTCTAAAAACAAAAATTAGCACCGCAACGAAAGTGTCGTCACACAAAATAAATAAATAAACAAACGTCTTTAATATCCTGGTCCTTTAAGTAAAACAGCAACGTACAACACTGGTTAAACCGGCTTACGTTAAATGTATTAAATCAACTGATTAACATAAATGTTAATATGTACACTTATTTGATGAATTGCGATATGAAGCTAATGCCAAGTTACAAAATGGAAACGTTTATCGTACCCCTGGTTTTTATAAAGGAGTAGTCAACATTGTTCATTTATCTGGCAAATTATGAACAGGTGACATGCAGTTACATTCGCATAAGCAACCATTTATTTTTTTTAAGATGTGCTATCAGTCATTGCACACATTTTATTAGGAATAATGTAATTACTATTTAATCACACACAGGATACCTCTCCTCTGACAGTCACATAAATGTATTTGAACTGAACATCCTGAAGTTTTCTGAAAGAATTGTGCGATTACTAAAAAAAAATAATACTGTTAAAAAATTAAAAAATTAAAAAATATTTCAAAAATCACAACATTTTAGGTAAAAGCACAAACGTTCGGTTAATTTTAAACATGCTTCAGTTGTAACACTTACAAATAAAATGATACCAAGCATCAATATGTACATCAAAATAAAAAATTATTACGGATGAATTAAGAATTGTAAGGTAATGTTTTATGCTGGTTTTGAACACGCAGATCGCTCTGATTTACACATGCTATTTTAGCATTACGCTCACAAGTGCATAGTTTCACCATAATTACAATGGGTTAACTTAAGTTATTTAGCTAAATTGTTGTGATGGTGTTGTTCTTTTCGTTGTCAGCAATACTTCTAATACGGTATACTCATTCTTTTACCCTAATAATTCTTTGTAAGCATGGATTTAGACAAACTGTCACTCACTCAGTATCAAGAGTCTCAGCGGATGCAGACGGGCTGTACACAAGAACACAGTTGCACCGTGTGAGGAAGCCGTACAGTTTTCCAGAAATGTTTCACATTTTGTTCCACATCTGCTAGTAGTGGGTAATCTTTGAACAAATACACTTGGGAGCTGAATTTGGTTTGTTGGATGCAGACGAATGCGTCTATGTCTCCTTCCCTTTTCCTCCTTTTTGGTAACCATACCTCCACAGGATCTTGATGCACGACGCCTTATGGTGACGACTTCACTGATTCGGTAAATCTGCTAGGATTATTTTAAAGTACGTGATTAGAACAGATTTGTAGTCCTCATTTGAATAAGGCTATACCTAGCCTAGCTGCATTTCTAGGTAACTTGTCAGAAATCGAAAACCTAAAAGTAGAACCCTAATTTGGAAGAGAAAGAAAAGGTAAAATGCAAAGCGTCAAAATGAATCAAAATGCGTGCAACAAGTTCCTGTTGCCGCACACGCAGTGCGTTAAAGGCTAATAGTAGGCATACAGGCATTTAGTATGAAAATGGCGTAGGCAGTTAATGCAGCATTTCAAAAGCTTGCTTTTATTATTATAGTGTCTGTGTTAGTAATGCTGACACTTTGTATTAAGTGATCCCTGCTGTGCATGTGTGACTTATAGTGACATACAACTATGAATGTGATACCCTCCTTTCAACACTCCTTCAATAACACAGAGAAGGAGAGAGAGAGAGAGAGAGAGAGAGAGAGAGAGAGAGAGAGAGAGAGAGAGAGAGAGAGAGAGAGAGAGTTCAATTGCTATAGATGGGGAGTGGAGTGCAAACAAAGACAATGAATGGATTTATTAATTCATTCATTAATTACAATACAACCCTTAGATAGAATACTCCATCCCTCCTACTCTCTCCCCAACCACACTCCTACCAACCCCCGACTCCAACTCCCCACGTCAACAAAAGTCTGTTATGCAGCAGAACTCTCCTTTACAAGCAGACAAACCGGTTCTGTGTTGTGTGTTCCCATATAAAGGTACCTTCTAAACCCTAAATTAATACGACCACACAATTCGGTTGTTTGCAGTTTAACTATTCGCACATTCCACTTTATATTATATATAGTACGTGGCGACATCAGTTCGACAATTTAGAGATGCAGCAAACAGAATCAAGGATTTCAAATTCTAAAAGTATGATAATGAGATGTAGGCTTTATGTATTATGTAGGCGTGGAGTGTATTAATGTTTCCACCACCTTTTATAAATAATGGATTATTGATAACATAATGACCACATGCGCGTATACACAGGTTCAGGCACATACACGCATGCACACACACGCGCACCCATCACGTACGCACACGCACACACACCTATGCGCGCGCATACACCACACACAAGTCACACGCACATAGAGACACAGAGAGATAAGATAAGATAAGATAAGATAAGATAAGATAAGATAAGATAAGATAAGATAACAATTTTATTTTGCAAAGGTAAAAGAATAAGCGCTGGATGCGCTTTTTTTTACATCTTGCCCTTGGGGCTTTAACAATAACTATTAAATACAACTCAAGGTTTTAACACATTCATAGTGATAGTGATAGTGAAAGAGAGCATGGAAGTACAAACTATTGAAGAATCCTTGGGGAGAGAGAGAGAGAGAGAGAGAGAGAGAGAGAGAGAGAGAGAGAGAGAGAGAGAGAGAGAGAGAGAGAGAGAGAGTAAAATAATTATTGTAGCAAAACGTCAAAAATACGTAATAATTGAACAAAACAAAGAAATACGCGAAAAAATATAATAAATTACATCCCTGGCTTAATTTCTTTCTTTGTTTCATTTGTTCGTCCATTTGATTGCTCTTATCTTGGTTTTCCGTTAATTTCCTTTTCTTGTTCTATTCTAATTTCTTCTGAGTACCATTCCTCATTATGCTGCTCGAAAACTGACTAATAAAATTGAGGAAGAAAAAAGTCCCGGGAAAGAGTGGAAGGAAGAGGGGAGGGAGGGCTAGAGGGAGGAGGAGGGGAGAGGGAGAGGGGGATATGGCGCATCTTCAATATAATCTCGCGAGACTGATCATCCAAGCGTGCCGCGATTCACGTCATTTATGTTTTCGACGTCATCATCTAGAATTTTTTTTGTGTTTTTTTTTTTTTTTCACTCGGAGCCAACAACAAAACAAACTCACGGTGAGTTTTGCAGTCAAATCAGCAAAAAATCCCGTGCTTGTGGGTGGCCATCATGGGATCAATGTGCGGCACATCCTCCTCAGAATCTAAAGTAAGTCCCAAAAATAATTAGGCAGGGTCGACCGAGACTAGAAACAGCACAACATTGTGAAGCGAGCTCGGGCCAATTCCATTTCACGCCAGACGTTGCCTAATGATATGATATGATATGATCATAGGAGGGCGGGGCACCTTGTGCCAGAAAAATGAAATTCTTCTCTCATTCACTATTTTTTTTAAAAACATATATCATTCAAAGAAACGCCACATGAAAGAGTAATTATCCAGATACAAATCAAAATAAACAAAACATCATTTTAAGGCATATTCATCATGCTATTGCAGAAGACTAGTAAGAACGTAGTGACACCACCTTCCCCACCCCTGGGGTAGCTTGTGTCACCCCATGGGGTGGGCACCTTGTGTCAGTACTAATTAAAGAAGGAAAATTGTGAAGAATATGGTGGTGATTAAAAAAAATCAATGCATGAAAGTGCATATGTTAAACATATATCAAGGATTGCTTATACGGCTATTTTGTACATTCTTATAACACATTTCGTTATTTGAGGAATGCAAAGGCAGATAATGATAAACTTAAATTCACCTTTCCAGTGTCACTAATTCTTTATAGTGCAGTGTTACTTGGCTTATGGGGGATTAGACTGTGCAAAATGTGCTTGCTTCACATTCACACCCACATACATACATACATACATACATACATACATACATACATACATACATACATACATACATCAGCTTACATACATACATATATACATAAATACATACATACATAATACTACACATAATACAACGTATGAAGAGAACAGGACAAATGCAAATCAATAAATTTATTACTTGAATCCAATTTCAGTGTAATCGTGGCCATTAAAAAACATAATTTAATATATTTTTTTAAAAAACAACTAAAACTTAAGAAAGAACTGATTTCGATTTTCGAAAGAACTGATCTCGATTTACCAGTACCTTAACTAATACAAAACATGCCATCAGAACAAAATTGTAACAAAGTACTTGTCTTTATATTTTCTTAACAGGTGTGTGCACAGAACTAGTAAAATAATCAATTTAAAGGACATGTTCGCTGTGATTTTCAGTTCAGTTCAAGGTAATCGTCTTTAAATTAAAATAAAATATTTACTGAAGCAAAGAAATGATTTTAATGACTTTAGAATTCAGAACAAACGTAAAATTGTCAAAACAATACAGAAATGCAACAACATTGCTTGATATTGTCACGATGACCTCAAAATTGAACGATACCTCTGAGTCTGAACAAAAGTAATATATTTCAAAAAAAAACTTTAAAAAAAACTCTCTTTATTGGAAATCCTTTAAGTAAATTGGCAATTAAATTATACTTATCAACCAAAGTGAACAAAATCCCCCAAAGTTAAAGAAAATACTACAAATATTTCCAGCAGAAAATATATCAAGTGATATTTCTAAACAAAAGCAAACTATTTTAAAATCAGTTTTACCTTCCTAAATTAAAATTACATTTGGAGTTCCAGTTCGTGCAAACACATTCAGAACATACCAAGAAGCTAGAACATTACTATTAAATCAAAAACGTCAACTAGCTATTTCAGAATACGTGGTAATGTGCTTATCTGTTCCAAATTGGATACAAGATGAAATATAATTATACCTTTTCGGTAAGAGTGACATTAACCAGTGTTCCCGATTACGCACAGTAGTGCGTCAATTACGCACAAAATATGAAAAATGACGGAGAAAAATTTACATGTGTGCGTCCTGTGGACGTACACATTTTTTTCGAATCGCTGAAGTAAAAAATACGACCAACGAGTGGCGAACTAATTCACGGCATAATCAGAATCAGAACCCAACTGAGACTGCCATTGCAGACGATTAAAGATTGTGTCGGGAGTTGTCATCCTTAAAAATCGCATGCGCGCGCATTGTAAACTTCCTCCAAGCAATCCATTCACTGAACAGAAGAAATCTTCGTGAATCCATTCTTTGATTCTATCATACACGATCATGTCACTTCTGACTTGGTTGACTGGGCCAAAACCCCGTTCATCCACAGCAACATGAAGTACAGATCCTGTCATAATCGAAAATACGGAACTCCAAAGCAAGGATAAACAAATAAATGATGAAACTCAAACTGAAGTAAAGCGTCCAAAGAAACGAAAACTCAACGACAGATGGTTGCATGAGTTCCAGTGGTGCCAGTTTGACGCAAGCGGGAGGGTATTTAATACATGTTTTAATTTTTTGGTTTTATATGATTATGATAACTAATGTGACGCTTTAACAGAGTAAAAGAAGAAAAGTGAGGCTTGGACTTGTTTTTACGTTTCTTTTTCCGATTTGGGGACTCCCAAATTTTGCACAAGGACTCTTAAAATTGTATACCTGGGAGTCCCAAGGACTCTCTTTTTTTGTGTGTGGAGGAAACACTGTTAACATCGCATACATTTCTGGCACCATTGATTTCAAACGTGCAAATTTGATTCTGACTACAAACTAAAAATAAAGATAATCCTAATTTATTAGTTACTGAGGTAAAACAGCATTTGAAAGTAATTATTAAAATCATACGCATTTTTTTTAAACTGATGTGTCAGTGTTAGATTCTTCAAATAATGGATCAGCTTTTATTATTCTTTAATATAAATCAATTATTATTATATTTTACTATTTATCTCCATCTTCCTATATGCTTGCGAAACATGGATCCTCACAGCAAACCTATAAAGAAGAATAAAGCATGGAGATGAGGTGCTACAGAAGACTTCTGGGTATTTCCTATATCCAGCACATCACAAACGACGAAATCCGACAGATCGTCACACAAGTCGTTGGACAACACGATGACATACAGTGGTGAAGAAACGGAAACCCCGATGGTTTGGCGACATCACCAGAGCATCAATGACTTGCATAGGCCATCCTGCAAGGCACGGTACAGGAGGCAGAAGATGAGAGAGACAGAAAAAGAAGTGGAAAGAAAAAATTCGAGAATGGACTGGCTTGACACTGATTGAAGCCATAAGGGCTGCTGAGGACAGAAAAAGATGGAGTACGCTGGTTAAACGATCATATGTGGTGTCCCGACGACCTTCGAGTTACGGGATAGGATAGAATAGGATAGATTTACTTCTGTTGCAATAAATATAAGAGTGTCATAGTATTTAGTCAAGAGTTTTCTATATTTACAGCTGAACTTTGCACAATTTTGATGGCTTTAAATTGCATCATGACTTTTCCTTTAGAATTATTTTGCATACTAGTATAATATGTTGATTCAAAAGCGGTTCTCTGTAAAGAAAAACAGTGGATCTGTAAAGTTAGAAATGAGTTTAGATATGAAATTAAACATGCATGTTTGCATGTTATCCAGACAAACAAATGTTAATTTCTGCTGGGTTCCATGATATTGTGAAATTAATTAAAAAATTATGTAACAGACTAGCCAAGTAGGGAGCACAAATGACGTCAGGTTCTTTAACTATATCTAAATAGAATATGTGCAATCATGAAATATTCGTTACTAGAAAATGTAGTTCATCAGTGATAATAACATTAAAAAGTTAACTGTACTAAAATGTTGAAGTCCATGTTCTAAGTTAATAAATATATGTATAAAGAATGAATGCATGAAATATTAAAATACTTTGCAGAGGTTCAATGTATATATCATACAAACCTATCACATTTTATTTGAATACACAGTTTTAAATGAAATGTTTTGAATAATATGAAGATAACATAATTTAATATGGACATTCGGTAAACAGGATCCTGTATCATCAAAATATTACAAGGGTTTTGACAATTATTGCTAGATCTCCTAATGGTACACTTTTATAAAATAATTGTATTTTTAATGTGATTTAAATGTTTAATTTTAATTGTCTAATATCACTGAAATTTGTGGACAATCATTAATAGAAAATGATTATTTAATTTAATTGTAATTAATTTAATTGTAATTTAAATGCACTTTTGAGCAGAGGTAAAATATTTAAGAAAATATAAACTGAAAATCATTTAAATGTTTTAAAGTGAATCTAAATAATAATAATAATAATAATAATAATAATAATAATAATAATAATAATAATAATAAAGTGTAATAGATATAAACACTTTACATAATCTCTGAGGGGGTAGATTGTGTCATCTGGGGGCAGGTTGTGTCTTTTGGGCTCAGCCTGCTCCTGCCCCAAGAGGGGTTGTAGTACACAATATCTGTTCAGTCAACATTCTGGACTATTTCTCCATTTGGATCAACTGAAAATGTTATTCTGCTGTAGCCCTTGTCTTCAGCAGCAATGAACACTATTTCGAGAAAAGTTGAAAAACAAACAAGGTTTTCCAAGATGACATCAATTTACTTTCACTACAAAAACCATCTACATTAAATTTTACTCCTTCTGCAGAGTCTCGCGGCAAAGACGGCAAACAACATGGGTAAATGAATTAAGGCGTCTATAAACCAACAATATTGCAACAACAGAAGAAAATTATAAATAACTACTTTTGGGGAAGCGGGGGTGGAGGGGGAGGGGGGGTAGAGACATAACTTACCCCATGGCACAAGGAGCCCCGACCTATCCTATAATAGACCCAGATTGGTTTATGCCAATGGCAAGTAATATGAACTTTTGATCAGGCATAGTTTACTACTTTCAAAAACTGCAGGTCACGAGGGGTTAGGTGGCAAAACCCAGCCCAAGCAGTGTCCAGAAAAAAAATATTGACCTGACCAAATAATAATAATAATAATAATAATAATAATAATAATAATAATAATAATAATAATAATAATAATAATAATAATGTAGTCTAATTTTTGTAGAAGTTAAGTTAATCTTCTTTTGCCTTTTATGACCTTTATCAATCTTGTCTCATGTAAGGAGGATGTCTGATAAAGTCTACAGAATCTTCGCAGTAATGACGGCGGTTTAATGTATATATTGTCGAAAGACAGATACTAGAGATAGAGTCACTCAAAACACAGCCCGTGTGTTGTGCTCCATATTGGAAAACTGTTTTTTATTTCTGTTATCTGTAGAGTATTGCGTCAATGATCTTACGTCATAGACATGTATACGTACTTCCGGTATTACAATTGTATTTTCACTTTCGTTCTGGACATTACATTCCTCCCCAAGTTATTAGAAAAAAAAAAAATATTGAAGAAACTGCAATCAAAACCATTTCAAAATTTCAAAGAGCTGTAGAATTATTTTGTAAATGAGTTAAAGCACAGTGTAACTACATATTTTCAATGTTATTCAAATTTGCTTATCTGTATTCTTGTCTGTCATAATTCACTCTTGTCTTCATGGAATTATCAGACTAGTGAAGTGTATAGCTATCAATATCATTTAAGTTTTATAGTCTTTTAAATATGCTGGTGGACGGCGCTCTCGGGTGGGTTTCGCTGATCGGGAGTCATCTGCTCTGCTTGCTGCATTTCTCAGTGTAGGCTGTACTTGATGTCGTGTCTCTGCAGTAGTCTCAACAGATTTCAGCGGGGTGTTGGATTGAGATGGTGAAGTATGGGTCTCAGTGTTTTCTTCCTTTTCTAAATCTTCTTCTTCTTCCTCTTCTTCTTCGTCATTAGCCACGATTGGTTTGAAATGGGAGGAATTTCTTACAATGAGTTTTTTTCCTCTTCTCGCAGTGATCATGCTGCCTTTGGTTTCAGTGACGATGTATGGGTGTGGCGAGAATGGTGTGGAAGTTTTGTTCAATTTCTTCTCCTTTACCAATACATGTTCGCCTGGTTGTATGGTGCATGGTTTGGTGTGCCGTTTTGTGTCAGCGTATTCTGCCATCTTCTGTTTGCTCAGGGCATCATTGTAGAAGATGCGTGATTTCACAGTTGTAGGGTTTGGGGTTTGGGGAAAAGGGGGGTTGGGCAGGCCGATATGCATTTTTCTGCCTGTCAGAGCTTCGTATGGAGATATGCCAGTGGAACTGTGGGGTGTTCCTCGATAGTGTCTCAGGAATGTGGGGAGTTGTATTTTCCAGTTCAGATTGGCGGCACATGACGCTCTGACGTGTTTGTTTAGGGTGGACATGAAGCGTTCAGCCTCGCCGTTGGCTTCAGGCCACAGCGGAGTCACTTTCCGATGTTTGATGTTGTGTTCTGCCGCAAACTGTCGAAATTCATCTCCACTGAAAGGTGGACCATTGTCCGTCTTGATGATTTCGGGAAGGCCATGTCGGGCAAAGATTGAGTCTAGATGTGGTATTACGACTCTCGCAGATGTGCTGGAGATGACTTCCACTTCCGGAAATCGAGAGTGTTCATCGATGACAACCATAACATAGTCTCCACTTGGAAACGGTCCAGCAAAATCAATGGCAAGTGCCTTCCATGGTTGGGATGGGAGAGGAGTAGTGATGATCGGTTCTCGTGTCTTGGGTCCAGGGTATGACGCTTGACACGGGATGCAGGACTTGACGGTGTCTTCGACCAGCTTGTCAATGCCAGGGAACCACACTTTATCTCTTATGCATTGTTTTGTCTTGACAATTCCTTGGTGTGACTGATGCGCAATATCAACGATCTTCTTCTGTAATGCTGTGGGGATTATCAATCGGTTTCCTCGTAGAATGAGGCCATCAAACACGGATAGTTCTTCTTTGAACTTCTCAAATTTTGATGCATCATTCCATTGACCGGTTTGGATCGCCGTCATCACCTTTTGTAGAGTTGTGTCTTTTTGAGTGGCTGACTTCACTTCTTCTGCTGACATCGATTTTGGAATGTTGTTGTAGCTGATGTATCTCACATACTCTTCAGCTTTGTTGTCTTTCCTTGGTTTGTTTTGTGGGTGTCGGCTGAGAAAATCAGCCGGATTGAGATCGTCTTTTCCTGGTTGGTAGACCAGCTTCATCTCGTATGGCATTATCCGCAGGCGCCATCGCTCGATTCTGGCTGTTGTAGGTTTCTGACTGGTCATGATGCCAAGTAATGGTTTGTGGTCTGTGACCAAGGTGAATGGTGCACCGAATATGTAGAGATGGAAGTGCTCGACTCCAAAAACTACCGCAAGCATTTCCCGGTCTGTCTGGCTGTATCTTGATTCCACCTCGGTGAGGGCTCTGCTCGCATAGATGACTGGTTTATCATCTTGTGTCAAGATTGCTCCAAGTCCGACCGGACTGGCGTCAACTAAGATTTTAGTTTCCTTGGCCGGGTCAAAGTATGTCATGACATGTGTGCTTGTCAGTGTTTTCTTCAGTTTGTTGAAAGCTTCTTCTTCTTCTTGTTTCCATTTCCATGGTTGGTCATTTCTCGTCAGCTTTCTCAGGGGTTCCGTCAGTGTTGCATAGCCAGGGATGAAACGGGACATGTACTGAGTAAGTCCGAGGAAAGAACGAACTTCACTGACGTTTTTGGGAGCTTCGGCGTTGATGATCGACTTGATCTTTTCCGGATCAGCTGTGAGACCGTTTTTTCCGAAAATGTGTCCAAAGAAAATAAGCTGATCTCTGTTAAAGAGACACTTCTCTTTGTTGAGCTTTGCTCCATGGTCTTGAAGTCGTTGAAGTGTTGCTTTCAGTGCTATGTCATGCTCTTTTTGGCTTTTTCCATGCACGATGATGTCATCGGACAAATTGCGGGCTCCAGAAATGTCACTCAACAGCTCAGATATTGTGTTTTGGAAAATTTCAGATGCTGCATTGACACCAAATAGGAGTCGCTTGTATCGTCGCAGGCCTATGTGTGTTGTGAACGTGGTGATGAAACGACTAGATTCTTCAAGTTCAAGCTGATGATATGCATTTGTCATGTCTAATTTGCTGAAGACAGTGGAGCCATTTAGATCAGAAATCAGGTCATCCAACGTGGGCATCGGATGTTTTTCTCGTCTGATGGCTTTGTTTGGCTCACGCATATCAACACAAACACGTACTCCTCCCGTTTTCTTTGGGACAACCACGATGGGGCTGACCCATGGGGTTGGGCCGTCAATCTTCTCGATGATATCAAGCTTTTCTAGACGCTCAAGCTCATTCTCTACATCTTTGCGGATATGGAAAGGAATCCGTCGGTGTTTCTGCGTAACCGAGGGAGTAGTGTCGTCAATGTGTAGTTTGATCTGAACATCTTTTATGTGTCCCATGGCTCCATCAAATAAGCTAGGGAATTCATCCGGGATGTTATAGTGGGTTGAAACCGCAGAAAAGGCAAACTGAATCAATCCAATTGATTGTGCTGTTTGTGCGCTCAGTAGATTGCTTGTTGTGTGTTTGTTGTTCTCAACAACGTAGAATGTGGCTTGAACATGAGTGTCCTTGAAGACAAGGTCGGTGGAGAAATGACCTTTCACTGGGAGTGGTTGTTTGGAGCCATATGCATAAATCAAAGGAGAAGGACCACGCAACCTCACTGTCACGTGGGGTTTATGGGCTCTGCACAATGGAATTATGGACCCTCACGTTTATTCGGTGGGAACTGCTAGTACGTCACCCTATGAATTACTTTAATAAATTTATTTGTTTAGCTCGTTCTGTGTTAAGGTTGGGGTACAGAAATAGATAGAAAAATGGTAAGAGATTACTGTCACACTAGCTTTCACACGGCTATGAATCATATGTAGACCAGCCACTTGATAACAGTTAAAATCACACATTTATTTCTTCTACTCTATACAAGATTCTCTAAGTACTAATCTAACTTAAAAAGTCTCTTTCGATGCTAATAGTTCGATCGCTGATAGTCTAGGCAGCTGTTATTTCTTCCTCGGGCACTTGCTATTATATCTCATGTAGATTTGGACTACTGTGGTCCGTTTTACAGTTTCTGAAGAGTTGGACTACTGTGGTCCTGTTTCCTATCAGTTTAAGTGCACGTTGGAGTAACCACTTAACTGGCGGATGGTGCGTGCGAAGTCCTTCTGTGAGGTAGCTTCTGGTCCACCTGTGTCGTTGTGTAGTTGGGTTCCCTTGCCACGCTGTGGGGTCTGACAGGGAGTATTTCAAGGCAGCTCTTTCCGTCTTGTGCGGTAGAGTCTCCTCAACCAACTTGTTTCTGTGGAGTGGGGTTCACAGGATAGCTCGGGATAGCTCGGGATAGCTCGCCTGCCCGTCTGTAATATAAGAGACGAAATTCTGCACAACCCTGAATAATCGGTTTGTGCAGAGCGTCTCACTGAAAGCCAAGTAGCCCTCAGTGATAGCTCCCCATCTCTATACATAAGCGACGAACATTCTGCTACTTCCGGGTTCCACTGGAATCTCACTCTAAATTCCTATACATACATAAATATCAAACGTGGCTAACTATACACATACAGAATTAATAATATTATAAACATTCAGTGGTACAGCCACTGGCCTGCAAACATACATATAAGTTAAACAACAGTGGTTCCATACAGCATACAACATGGCGGCGTAACCGGTCGTGTTTCGCCACGTGTTCGGCGTTTCCACATGGTCACACAAATTCGGATTAACAATTCACATTTATGCATAGCAAATTCCACAAACATAATTTCAACAATAATATAAATATATCACGATGAAACAGAAGGGTGTTCATTTACCTGTTTGACAAGTTCAGGCCCGTGTTGACTAAATAGAATTCTGAGATTCTAAGTCCTGCTTCCTGGTCTAAGTGTGAAGAGATTTCTCTACTAGCTATTTAGATGTTAACACTTCGGTGTATTCCTCCCAACTGACCAAAACTGTGTTAGGCTCTGACACAGTCAAACTGGCTCCAACCACTTTGCCTAAGCTCTCCCATTGGTTCCAACGGTCCGATTCAAAACTCAAGTGCTGACGTCACTGCGCTGTGTGTGTGGCTCAGGCTCGCAGTGTGCTGTAATTTAATTGCTGCTGTGTTATATACTGACTCTCTACTGTTACAAAAACTACACAAGGCTGAATATTCAATGAGCAGAGTTAAAACTAGCCAGTTCGTGACAGGCTCCCTCAACTGAAAAAAGGCGATGACTACTGGATTCGACCTTTTTCTACTACAGAGCCTAGTTTAACACTGCGCTATCCTAGGGTCCTATTTTCAAACTAATTAAGTTGCTCTACCTGAGCTGCAATGCTGTGCCAGGTAGCTATGGACACTAGTGACAGGGTTTTATTGGGCGGGGACGAATTCTGGTGCTGTGGCCCTTAGTTGTGTTGGGTGGGCGACAGCTGCTGTGTCCTCCACGAGATGGCGACTGAGGTAGTCGGCTCCGTGGTTCTCTTTGCCGGGGATGTACTCGATTTGGAATGAGTATGCCTGAAGGGTGAGTGCCCATCGCATCAGGCGAGAGTTCAAAGACTTGGAGGCTGCCAGGAACGATAGTGGTTGGTGGTCCACCTGAACTGTGAAGTGGGTCCCATACAGGTAGAGTTGAAACTTCTGTATGGCCCAGACTAGTCCCAGACATTCTTTCTCCGACGTGGCGTAGTGGGTCTCGGCGGGTCTCAATTTTCTGCTGGCGTAGGCGACAGGGAATAGCGTCTCTGCATTCTTGGGGTCGCGCTGTAGCAGTACTGCTCCGAGGCCTAAGTCGCTTGCGTCGGTGCGTAGAACGAATGGCTAAGTCAAATCGGGTAGGTGGAGTACTGGCGCCGATGTCATTCTGTCCTTGAGGGTTTGGAATGCTGTCTCGCATTCGGCTGTCCATACTACTTTGTCCGGGGCGGTTTTCCGTGTTCCATTTGTCAGTGGTACGGCGATGCTGTTGTAGTTGTGGATGAGCTTCTTCCGCGATGGCGATGGCCATCCAGGTGTGTGTGTCTGGGGTCGCTGTTCTGTCGATGTATTTCTTGAGGCGATTGATGTGGTGGTATCGGGCTCTCCCGTTCACCTCTACTTGGTAGACTGTCTTGGATTTCTTGGCAGTCACCCGGTACGGTCCTCTCCAAGCGATGTCCAGCTTGTTGGTTCCACTTGGAAGTAAGAGTAGCACTTGATCGCCGACTTGCAGTTCTCTGTCCTTCGCGTGGCGGTTGTAGTACTTCGCCTGACGGGCTCTTGCCTTCTTCAGTGCTTCACCAGCTTTCTTCCACGTTGCTTTGAGGGTTTCCTGCAGGTCTGCGACGTACTTGGTGGCACCTCTTGGTGTGTCGTCTATCTTTGCTTCCGTCCAACTTCTGCGTAGGGCTTCTAGCGGTCCTGCTAGAGGTCTGCCGAATAGCAATGTTGACGGGGTGTAGCCTGTGGCTGCATGGGGCGTTTCTCTGTATGCGAACAGTGCCGCATTCACGTAGGTGTCCCACGCTTCTGGATTGTCGTCGGCGACTTTCCTGAGTATGGTGAGAAGGGTTCCATTCAGTCTTTCTACTTGTCCGTTGCTGGCGGGGTGGTATGGTGGTGTGCGAATGTGATGAACTTGTATCAACTCGAACACGTCTTGCATCAGGCGGCCGGTGAACTGAGATCCGTTGTCCGTTCTAATGCTGTCCGGGAATCCGACTCTGGTAAAGATGGCGATGAGTGCATCTGCAATCTTCTTGGTGTCGATCGCTGGCAACGGGACTGCTTCGCACCACATCGTACATGCGTCGACGAGTGTGAGTAGAAATCTGTTCCGCTTCTTGGTCATGGGCAGTGGTCCTACTATGTCTACTGAGACTTGCTGGAATGGTACGCCGACTACTACCGATGGTCCTAAGGTAACTGGTACGGTGTGATGTCGCGGGGAATATCGTTGACATTGGTGGCAAGATTTCACGTAGCGCTTGACATCCTCCGTGATTCCTGGCCAATAGTAGTGTGCGCTGATTCTCTGCACTGTGGCTCCAATTCCCATGTGTCCGCTGAGTGGCATGCTGTGGCCTAGTTCTAGTACTTGGGCTCGAAGGGTGGCTGGCAGTACTAGTTGGGTGTGATCTCCATCTCCTTGTCGATGAAGAATTCCCTCTTCCATGTAGAAGTCTCCCTTGTGCGGGGGTGTGTGCGCCTTGGGTAGCTTCTGGAAGCACTTCGCTATCGAGGTGTCTTCTTTCTGTGCTGTTTTGATCTCTTCGAGTCCTGGATTCGGAGCGAACTCGGGCTGGGGTGGTTGGGTTTTAGCTTGGGCCCTGGTCTGCACTGCAGCTATCTCTACAGTTTTGGGGGGCGTGCCTAAGAACACATACCTACAACCTAGCACTAGATCATACAGGGGTTTCTGTAAAACAGCTGCTTGGATTCGTCCTGTGACGTACCTACTCTCTACTTCGATCCAAGCTATTGGGCAAGTAGTCGTCGGTTTCGTCAAGTCTGCTCCTTGTAGTTCGACTGTCTTGTCTGTCAAGTCCGCGCGCGATACAAGAGATTTGCTAACTATCGCGTCGTATGATAGACCTGTGTCATACAGACAGTTCGCTTCTTTACCGTTGACCTTGACCGTGTCTGTCACCGATGGGTGATCTCCGATTGTGTGTGGCTTGTTACCGCTGCTTTGAGTTAGAACTCTGTGCGCTGGCCGGCTTTCGCGCTCTTCCCTACTTTGTGCGGCCAACTTGAAACATTCTGCGGTGGAGTGATTGTTTCTGTTGCAGAACGAACAATACCGTCTTTGTTCTGCAGGACCTCTTTTCCCGAATTCCGTGTTGGGTCCTTTATTCTGCCCAGGTCTGGGGTTATTCGGCTTATTCGCGGTGCGCTCTTCCCGGTTAGGGCTTCGTTTCTGTGCCTCTTTCCCGTTAGGCTTTAGGTCTCGCCTGAAGCTCTTGGCTTCTCCGTGGGCGGCCACGTACCTATCTGCGACCTTGACCAGATCTTCCAGTCTTTCCGCGCCCTGTTCTACTGAGAATGTCCTCAGCTCGGGGGTCATGGTTTCCCGTAGCTGTTCCCATACTAACAGTTCTGTCAGTCCATCATATGTCTTAGCCGTGGCTGACTGGCTAATCCACTTATCCAGCGTTGTGGACAACCGATCCGCGAACTGCGCATAGCTCTCTCCTTTCACTCTCCGATTGGTGCGGAACTTTTGCCGGTAGCATTCTCCTGTTAGTTCGAATCCCGTTAGGAGTGCCTCTTTTACTTTGTGATAGTCAGTCACTCTGTCAGTCGGTAGCTTACTGTAGATGTCATAAGCCTTTCCTCTAAGCCCTTGACTAAGCTTGAAAGACCAATGAGTGGGATCTAGTTTATACTCTGTTGCTAGCCGCTCAAACCTAGTCAGATAGAGATCTAGACCTTCTTCTCTCTCATTGAATGTTCCCAGTGGAAATGACATTCCTTGTACAGGGTTGGATGCTACCTCTAGCTGATCTGAGTGGGGAGGGGTTGAGGAAGAACTTGAAGCTCCTGATCCCAATCTTCTTAGCTCTAACTCATGCTGTCTTTCTTTTTCCTTTTCTTCCCTCTCTTTTTCTTTTTCTGCCCTCTCATACTCCCATCTCCTAACTTCTGCTTCTCTCTCGGCTGCTACCTTCTTCTGTTCTGCTTCTAGCTCTAATTTCCTCGTTTCTCTCTCTGCTTTCTTTTGCTCTGCTTCTAATGCTAATTTCTTTTGCTCTGCTTCTAGTTCTGCTTTTCTCTGTTCTGCTTCTAATTTCTTCGCCTCTCTTTCTGCTGCTCTCTCTGCCTTAGCCTCCTGTTTCTCTACCTCTGCATTGATATACGCAATTAGGTCTCCCCCTGCTAAGTGTAAAGCTTCTCCCAATTCCTTGAAACGCAATCTCAAGGCCACTGGGTCCGACATTGCCAAACGTGTCTATGAACACCCTCTGAATCACGTGGAATACCAAAACACTAGCAATATTGCAATTCAATAAAAACAATGCAAAGACCATAAAATTCGTAATCAATAATAGAATAAAACAAGAGTCAAATGGCATACAACAGTTACTTAAGCAAAACCTGCAAAAGAACAATGCAACATACAGGCACAAAAATATTTGAAGCAAAAAAGTTTTTAACTAAAGAATAGTGCACCCAAACTGAGTCAATGTTATACCCTTACACTATTCTAAGTTATTCTACTACTACTACTGTTATCTAATTTTATTGTACTTAGATCCGGTTATACCCAATTCCTATTATACACACATCCTAGCTAGGCTCGCCAATTAAAGTGTCACGTGGGGTTTATGGGCTCTGCACAATGGAATTATGGACCCTCACGTTTATTCGGTGGGAACTGCTAGTACGTCACCCTATGAATTACTTTAATAAATTTATTTGTTTAGCTCGTTCTGTGTTAAGGTTGGGGTACAGAAATAGATAGAAAAATGGTAAGAGATTACTGTCACACTAGCTTTCACACGGCTATGAATCATATGTAGACCAGCCACTTGATAACAGTTAAAATCACACATTTATTTCTTCTACTCTACAAGATTCTCTAAGTACTAATCTAACTTAAAAAGTCTCTTTCGATGCTAATAGTTCGATCGCTGATAGTCTAGGCAGCTGTTATTTCTTCCTCGGGCACTTGCTATTATATCTCATGTAGATTTGGACTACTGTGGTCCGTTTTACAGTTTCTGAAGAGTTGGACTACTGTGGTCCTGTTTCCTATCAGTTTAAGTGCACGTTGGAGTAACCACTTAACTGGCGGATGGTGCGTGCGAAGTCCTTCTGTGAGGTAGCTTCTGGTCCACCTGTGTCGTTGTGTAGTTGGGTTCCCTTGCCACGCTGTGGGGTCTGACAGGGAGTATTTCAAGGCAGCTCTTTCCGTCTTGTGCGGTAGAGTCTCCTCAACCAACTTGTTTCTGTGGAGTGGGGTTCACAGGATAGCTCGGGATAGCTCGGGATAGCTCGCCTGCCCGTCTGTAATATAAGAGACGAAATTCTGCACAACCCTGAATAATCGGTTTGTGCAGAGCGTCTCACTGAAAGCCAAGTAGCCCTCAGTGATAGCTCCCCATCTCTATACATAAGCGACGAACATTCTGCTACTTCCGGGTTCCACTGGAATCTCACTCTAAATTCCTATACATACATAAATATCAAACGTGGCTAACTATACACATACAGAATTAATAATATTATAAACATTCAGTGGTACAGCCACTGGCCTGCAAACATACATATAAGTTAAACAACAGTGGTTCCATACAGCATACAACATGGCGGCGTAACCGGTCGTGTTTCGCCACGTGTTCGGCGTTTCCACATGGTCACACAAATTCGGATTAACAATTCACATTTATGCATAGCAAATTCCACAAACATAATTTCAACAATAATATAAATATATCACGATGAAACAGAAGGGTGTTCATTTACCTGTTTGACAAGTTCAGGCCCGTGTTGACTAAATAGAATTCTGAGATTCTAAGTCCTGCTTCCTGGTCTAAGTGTGAAGAGATTTCTCTACTAGCTATTTAGATGTTAACACTTCGGTGTATTCCTCCCAACTGACCAAAACTGTGTTAGGCTCTGACACAGTCAAACTGGCTCCAACCACTTTGCCTAAGCTCTCCCATTGGTTCCAACGGTCCGATTCAAAACTCAAGTGCTGACGTCACTGCGCTGTGTGTGTGGCTCAGGCTCGCAGTGTGCTGTAATTTAATTGCTGCTGTGTTATATACTGACTCTCTACTGTTACAAAAACTACACAAGGCTGAATATTCAATGAGCAGAGTTAAAACTAGCCAGTTCGTGACACTCACCTTGGGACACACCTGTGTGAAAGTGTCACTGCTCAAAACGTTGACCGTTGCACCTGTGTCTACAAGAAATTTCACTGGAGTGTTGAATATAGGGATTTCGACGATTGGAGTTTTCTTAAATCCGAGTCCAGGTTTTGATGAAACGGTGAAAATGCTTTCATCACTAGATGTAGAAAGGTATTCTTCCTCTCGAGGGTGAAATGTAGTTTGGTTTTCATTGTTATATGAGATTTGCCTGACTTTGTTTGAAGATCGGCAAACTCTCGCAAAATGCCCTATCTTGTGACAAGCTTTGCATTCTTTTCCTCGTGCAGGACAGCCTTGTGACATGTGCCGTGTGCCACAGTTGCCGCATTCATGCTGTGTTGAACGATGTGTAGTAAACCCATGGCCTCGTGAATCACCTCTACCACTACGACCAAAACTCTTACCTTGATTGCTACTGGAACTGTCACTGCCTTGCGTATGATTGCCTCTGTTATGACTGAAACCTCTGCCACCTGTCAGAGAGTTGTTGTGTCGTTGAAAACCACCACCTCTTTGACCGCCTCGTCCTTTTACAGCATTAACGGATGTACCCCCGTTGTTGCCTGTATTTTCGATCTCTGCTGCTCGAATGTCTGACAGTTCGAGAGCACAAGCATCGTCCAAGATCTGTTTGAGAGTCATATTGTCTTTGAGAGCCTTGCGTCTGATGCGTGTTGAGCTACATCCTTGAATAATTTGAGACAGAAGTTCTTTCTCCACGTCTGCAAAATCACAATTTGCTGCCAGCCGCCTGAGACGTGTGCAATATGTGCCAATGTTTTCTCCTTCCAACTGTTTCGCCTGCCTGAATTTGAATGTTTCAAACGATGTATTTTGTTTTGGGGTGAAATAATCCGTCAAAGATTTCTTGAGGGTGTTATACTCATTGGAACGCACGTCTGGCGCAGTACCCGTTGTCACTCCATTTCCTTTTTGTGCGTCTGTGAAGGAGTCGTAGATTTCATACACCTCGTCACCGGCGTAGTGTAAGAGTAATGCTTTTTTTCGAAGGTCATTGTTGATGTCCATGGCCAAGAGAAAATTTTCGAATTTCTCGCTCCACTTTTTCCAGCGATTTCCTACTGTGTGCGAGTCAGAATGAACGTCAAAACGTTCATATGAGGGTAAAGTCGTCATCCTGAAACTTCTTTTCTTTGATCCTCGTCGCCAATTTAATGTATATATTGTCGAAAGACAGATACTAGAGATAGAGTCACTCAAAACACAGCCCGTGTGTTGTGCTCCATATTGGAAAACTGTTTTTTATTTCTGTTATCTGTAGAGTATTGCGTCAATGATCTTACGTCATAGACATGTATACGTACTTCCGGTATTACAATTGTATTTTCACTTTCGTTCTGGACATTACAGGCGGTAGCAAGAAGGAGAGGAAATGGCATTAACTATCTGCAGCATTTGACTCATGGTAGGTGGGAGCTGTAGGAGTGCCTCTGTTTCTTTAACTATAACGATCCCGTCTCTCAAGGAATAATTGCACTAATACAATATTTCAAGATCTCTCAGCTCTTGAGCACAGCAGACTGTACCATTCTGATCTACAGAAATCAACGAAACGTTGCTTACAATGGTATTCGATCGAAGCGTGAACAGGGATTGCGAACAGGAGGATTCATGCTCCTGCGTGCTTATTTTGCATCGTATAATTAGCCGCATTCTTTCATCTTCAGACCCATAACCAAAAGACCTTTGCTGAACACCCTATCGCTTTTCCTGTTGTGCCGGCAGCTGCAGCTACTGTGACCAGAGGCGAAGGAGATCCAGGCCCAACAACAGCTTTTCACGCAACTTGTCCTACAGTGAGCAGCCATGTTGACCCTGGTGGACAGGGGTAAAGTGGCCTAATTTTAACATTTATTTTTATATTAGTTGAACGTACGTTCATGCTGTTATTACAGAATACAGTAAATTTATTCGGCCAAATGACAAACATGCATTCTATATGGAAATTGCCCCCAGGTTGGTAGTCACTCACATCCAAACCCCTCCTTCTTTCTTTCCCCCCCCCCCTCTACCATTCCTGTCACACCCACCCCCACCCAACAAATTTGATTATTGCATTATTTCAATGTTTATGTTTTTTTGTTGTTTTAATTACAACTACTGCGACTGTTATGGCAGTTGCTAGTATTAATGTATTCATTTATGCATTTTTTACATTTAAAAAAAAATATTTACGTTTTATTTAGTAACTAGTAAGTTCCTGCTCCTATAGCCACTGCTACTACTGATGCTGCGCAACCATAATACAAATCTCCTGGAGAGAAAAAAAAGTTATTTACATAAACATTAAAAAACGGAAGTAAGTACAACTGTAATAATGCTTTGATAAATGAAAGATTAAAAAAAAAAACTATCAAAATACAACAAAATTGTAACAGAAAAAGAAAAACGGTGAAACAAATGCTATTAAAAAAAATAAAATTAAATATACCAAATAATTTTGCAAATAATAATAAATTAATATAAATATTGCTGCTTTTGCGTTGTTAAATGAATTTATGTTCTTTTTCTCCTCCCACCTGTCGTTTTCGTGTGTATGTGTGTGTGTGTGTTTTATAAAAGCTTTGATTAGTTTCTGTTGTGATTTTTTTTTCTGCCCCACCTCCTCTTTCTCCACCTTTCCTCCTACCCCTTCCCTACTCCCTCCAGAGTTTGCAGATTCATTACAGCTATTTACTTTTCCTTTCGATTTTTGCAGTAAACGCTGCACAACCCCAGGATAACTCGAAATGGTTATTGCGCTGCATTACTTCCCTTGCATATTTTTGTAAGGTGTAGGTGCCGGCACTTCGGGAATTATTTTCTACTGTTTTGCGTGTGCAGAAAGTCAGCAGCCATGTCGTTGAACAAGCTCAGCATTGATAGTGTGGACGTGAAAGGAAAACGCATACTTATGAGGTAAGTTGAGCATATTTGGTGTGCCATTTCAGTTAAACTGCTGACTGGGAACGGACTGTTTCTGGGAGACCTTGTGAAGAGAGCGACCTTGTTAAGGTCAAGGCCGATTTACTATAGAGTATAACAATGCTGAAACTTTTTTACAACGGTTTTACAGTAAGCGTAATTGATTGTAAGCTTATTAGCATAGTCAGAAATTAATGGTCTAATGCTAGTTGTGCTTTACACAAAATGAAACACATAAATGAAGCATTTTGATTATTCTCTTTAATGGTCATGTGCCCACATACATTCTCCTGATAGTGGTAATTATGATAATAACGGAGTAGAACCTGTGGGCTGCATACCCATCATTGACCTCAGGAGTCTGTTGACCTCAAGAGGATTGATAAACATTTTAGGTTTTGTATAAACTTGAGGAAGATGGTCATTTTGATTATTTCTTTGTTGTTATTCATACGTTTAATGGATTATTTAATTTATTATTATCATGGTTTATTCTATAATGTAGAGCTCATTTTAACTTATTTGTTTACACTTGACAGAGTTGACTTCAATGTCCCTTTGAAGGATGGCAAAATTACAAACAACCAGCGGTAAGCAAAGTTTTTAGTTCTTTAGTCTTTTTCATTTTTTAAATTCCTACTCATAGTCATACATAGTACTGTGGATGTCCTGTCTCTTAAGGAAATAAATCCACAATAATTTACGTTCTTTTTGTAACTTTGTTCATCAAAAAGATATCAAAGTAGAAATTATCATTTCATTGTATGCTTTTAATTTCAGGAGAGAGTGACTGTACAGGTATGTAAGGAAGATAGAGAAAATTTACAGAAGTGAAACAAAAAATAATTGATGGGTGATTTTGTGTATCAGAATTGTGGCAGCCCTGCCCACCATCAAGTATGCCCTTGAGAAAGGGGCCAAGTCTGTGGTGCTCATGTCTCATCTGGGTCGCCCTGATGGTCAGCCAATCATGAAGTATACGCTCAAGCCTGTGGTTGATGAGCTGAACACGCTTCTTGGAAAGTAAGTACAAAGTATAAAAAAATTAGGTCTTTTTACTCATTCCTCAACACATCTTCAAGTGAACATTGGATGCTTGTCAGCCTTCATAGTTTATTTTCTAGTATGTTAGATTCTTCTCAACCTTCATTGGCTTTTTTTCTAGTATGTAAGTTCAAAGAACTCTTAAGTTTAACATCATTTTGGGATCATGGCGGATGTGTGAAGATGGGATGCTAGGTTGAGATGAGGAGGATACACAATGGGTTAAATGTTTTCAAAATGTATAGTCATTTCTTTACTCCAAATCATTTTATTGGTTGAGCGTTGCAAGAGGAAGTAGGAGTGCAAGGATCATCTGCAGAATAAATTTCACTCTATTCCCAGGTTGGACTTACAGTGTGACAACCTGCAGCTGAGACTATCTCTTTATAAGTGTATTACTGGCAGTGTAGAATGGACATTTTTGCGAGACATAGGAAGGAAATCGTTCTTTAACAGTAAATGCCTTTTTCTTTTTTCTTTTTCTTTAGGACAGTGACTTTCCTGAGTGACTGTGTGGGACCGGAAGTTGAGGCAGCCTGCAAAGACCCTGCCCCAGGGTCTGTTATCTTGCTGGAGAACCTGCGCTTCCATGTGGAGGAAGAGGGCAAGGGAGTGGGGCCTGATGGCGGCAAGCTCAAGGCTAGCCAAGCAGAGATTGACAAGTTCAGGGCCTCCCTCTCCAAGCTTGGCGACATCTACGTCAATGATGCTTTTGGAACAGCTCATCGTGCTCACAGGTAATCCAAATGAGCTTAAACCATGGAAGTGTTACGTCAAATATTTCACTTTTTTGTGAGTTGTAACATAGGAACATGCACTTTAAAACAGTTTGATTTAGTTCAAAAACCATTGAATCAAAGTTAGTTCATATGTTTGAAATAATGAAATGTAAATGTGTATGTATTCTAGTAATACAAATTTTTTTTAAATTTTAAAGGTTTATTGTATTTTATTTGCTTGTGTAATTTTCAAATTCTGCTTCATCTTGAAGGGATACACCAAAGTGTTATTTGTTGTATTGTAGCTCTATGGTGGGCTGCCAGCTGCCTGTTAGAGCCTCAGGCTTCCTGCTGAAGAAAGAGCTCATGTACTTTGCTAAAGCACTTGATAACCCTGAACGACCATTCCTTGCCATACTGGGCGGGTTAGTATCCATTCTGATTATTTCTTTGATTTATTTGTTTGATATATTTATGTATTGTTACAAAATATCGTAATTTGTTGATACTTTGTATTTCCGCCTGCAGATTTGCTTGTGTGTAATGTTAGATTATACACTCTTATTGTGTAATTATCGGAAGATTGATCTGAATTCTAACATTAAAAAGTGTTCACTATGTCTCAGTTACATTATTGGCTGTTTTCGTTTTATTCTAAGTGGCTTTATTCACTGGGCATTGCGAAGCCTTAATTAGATTGCTTTAAAGCTTGCTCTGTTATGTTTTCATGGAAAGTGGGCCCAAGGGAGGTTGAAGACTGCACTGGTAACCATGTCATACAGGCTTTTGTTGACTTCAATAATGTTAGAGCTTATGTTGTACACTCTCATCGGGAACTGGTTCAGAACAACAATCAGCGTACGTCAAGGAAGCCTGCTCTCACCAACACGATTCAACATCTTTCTGGAGCGCTTTATGTCAGATACCCTTGCAAATCATGAAGGCACAATCAGCTTAGTGGGTAGAGCAATCTCCAAACTCCGTTTTGCGGATGACATTGGATTGGCTGCATAGGAACAAGAACTTGAACAGCAAGTACAGAGGCTTGACACCACCTCCAGAGCCTTTGGAATGGAAATAAGCGCAGAGAATACCAAAATGATGACCAACAACACCAATGGCATTAACACGGACATCAAAGTCCAAGGCCAATCCTTAACATGGTGCACAGCTTCAAATATTTAGGAGCAATTTTATCAGACAATAGGTCCCGACAGGAAGTCCTCTCAGGATAGCACAAACAACTGCTGCCCTGACAAGGTTGAAGCCCATTTGGAAAAACAGGATCATCAGTCTACACTCCAAGGTAAGGTTGCTGCGCTCCCTTGTCATCTCCGTCTTCCTGTACTCTTGTGAAATATGGACCCTCACAGCAGACTTACAATGAAGAATACAAAGCATTGAGGCGAGATGCTACAGAAGACTTCTGGGCGTTTCCTATACCCCGACAATGTCAGACCGACCGTCACACAAGCCATTGGACAACACGATGACATGCTCACAGTGGTAAAAAAAAACTGAAACTCTGATGGTATGGCCACGTCACCAGAGCATCAGGCCTTGCAAAGACCATCCTGTAAAGCACAGTGCAAGGAGGCAGAAGAAGAGGGAGACAAAAAAAGAGGTGGGGGGACAACATTAGAGAGTGGACTTGTTTGACACTGAGCGAAGCCATGAGGTTTGCTGAGGATAGAGAAAGATGGAGTATGCTGGTTAAACGAACATCTTTGGTGCCCCAAAGACTTTCTAGTTATGGGAAAGAATAGGATAGAAGGAAGGTAATAGTCGTTTGTTACGTCTATGTGAACATTAACAATTAATTTTGGTACTTGTTGGGAAGCTAGGAGGACAGAAAGGAAGCAGTTTATCAAAAACATGTTGCATTTCCATTTGTCAATGATTGTTGTGCACTTTTTTTTCAGTGCTAAAGTAGCAGACAAGATCCAGCTGATTGATAACATGTTGGACAAGGTCAATGAGATGATAATTGGAGGTGGCATGGCCTTCACCTTCCTCAAGGTCTTGGAGGGCATGGAGGTCAGTGGCTTTCTAATTTTCCCAATGGATTTAGATTTATTGAATATTTGTCAGTTTGACTTCCATTGTTTTTCCATGGTTGCAAATTTGTTTGATCGTTTTTGTTTTGTGTTATAATACAGTTATTTCATTAGATGTACGCATTTGAAATAGATGCTGGTAGCTTTCTGTTGCTGTCTTTATCCTCATGTTGGCTGAAAGTTTTCTGATATCGGAAAGTTGAGCCTTAGAAGGATAGTGAACATTTTCATCCTGCCCTATTCCCCTACCATCCTCCAATTCCACTCTTTCATTGCAGTAGAAGATTATATATCAGATGACGTGGTGTATTTGGATCTGTTAGTTCTATGTGTTTATTTATTGAGAAGTCATTAATTTATTGAACTAATTCTTGTCTTTGTCGTCTGTTTATGATAGATTGGCAACTCCCTGTTTGATGAGGAAGGCTCTAAGATTGTGACTGGGCTGATGGACAAGGCCAAGAAAAACGGTGTCAAGATCCATCTCCCTCTGGATTTTGTCACAGGCGACAAGTTCGACGAAAAAGCCACTGTGGGTCAGGCTGAAATCAAACCAGGCATTCCTGCCGGATGGATGGTAAGTTCATTATTTTTATCTTCGGGGTTTTTTTGTTTTTGTTTTTTTTCTGACCCTGATTTTGTGCTTTGTATAATTCATTAGGATGCCCTTTGCTAGAGCTTACATGGAGTCGTCCCAAATTAATTAAGCATGTTGCCATTGTAATCCTAGCTAAAGCCACCTATCTATTGGCATTAATGTGGTGACTAAGGTAATCTCTATTGATTTTTAAATGAACTTTAGCTGATAGTTGTAGAGTAGATACTCATCTGCCATATCTTTTCTGTTTGATAATAATAATAATAATACAGGATGCTATGTACGCGCCTTTCCCCAAGGCTCAAAGCGCGGCGATCTATACCAACATACACGCTCACCTGTCTCATTTACCCTCTCACACACCAAATACACATACATCACTCAAACAGGTGGTGTAAAGGCAGGGAGATCGCTATTAGAAGACGGAAGAAAATCGAATTTTTTATTTTTGAAATTTTTATATTGACTGCATCCTGCATCCTGTACCATTATTGAACACCTGTTACCCTCAAAGTGATGTTGTTTTACGACTATAGAATATTTGTTGTTTTATATATATATATTCCATTAATAGTTTCTAAATTTTTCATTGGACATGATCTACCTAGGCTTTGGTTATGTTGACTTCATAGGTGTATGTGACATCAAAATCCTCGAAGTTTACTTTGTCTTTGATAATAATAATAAACACTTTATAATTATAATAAATAAATAGTTATATTTTTTCTCACATGTTTGTGTTGCAGGGCTTGGATGTGGGGCCAAAGACTTGTGCCATATTCAAGGAATCCATTAGCCGGGCCAAAGTCATTGTTTGGAATGGGTATGCAGTTTGACTATCATGCATCCATGTTCTTAACACTCTAATGCAAGACTAAATTAGGTTATAATAATAATAATAATAATAATAATAATAATAATAATAATAATAATAATAAGGATATTTATATAGCGCTTTTTCCCAATTAACAATATCAGTTCAAAGCGCAGTACTCACGCATTCATTCTAAACATCCAGCTTCATACAAAATAAAATGAGACACTTGCTAACGAATAGGAGACAAGGGAGGGAGGGAGGAGGAGAGAGCTAAAGATGGGGCGGGTGGTGGCGGTGGTCTAAATCAAAACAAAAAACAAAACAAAACAAATGGAGGAATGACGACGATGATGGTGGGAGGTTAGATCAGAAATATTTAAGGAAGAGATGAGTTTTAAAGTTGGATTTGAAAGTAGCTATGTTTGGAGAGCTGCGAAGAGAGAGAGGAAGAGAGTTCCAAGTTGAAGGGCCAAGCTCTGAGAAAGATCGACGGCCAGCAGAGGAGAGGAGGGTATGTGAAGCATGAGGGTGTCAGAGGAAGAACGAAGATTTCTAGAAGGCTTATAGAATTGAATGTTCTGGGTGAGGTAGGAAGGGGCTAAGCCATTAACGCACTTGTAACAGAAAATAGCGATTTTGTAGATAATTCTATGAGACACTGGAAGCCAGTGGAGTAAATTTAGAAAGGGAGTGATATGATCAGATTTTTCTTTTTGAGAACCAGACGTGCAGCTGAGTTCTGAACACGTTGGAGCAGATAAATAGAAGTATTGTATTGTAAAGTATTGCATAATAGTTGCATAAGCATTGTTTAACTATTTGATATGTACATCAGGGATGGATTTAACCGGAAATTACCGGTATTTTACTGGTTTGAGAATAAAAATACCGGTTGAAAAATCAGTAGCCGGTAGAGCCTACCGGTTCTTATTTTGTTTGACTGGTTTCAAAAATAAAGAAAAAGAGAAAGAAAAACAAGAGAAATGAAGAGAGAGAGAGAGAGAGAGAGAGAGAGAGAGAGAGAGAGAGAGAGAGAGAGAGAGAGAGAGAGAGAGAGAGAGAGAGAGCCAGCCAGCCAGCCAGCCAGCCACGCTGATTATGTGTTTAGGGAGTGTAGACGAGAGGCCTGCGAATGCGTTCAGTAGCCTTGCCATATTCTTTGAGGTAATTAATACAGAATGATATAACATTGGCGGGCGCAAGGCTATCATGAATACGGATAAATTAAACTCGCGCACTTTTCGATTTTTTCTTCTTTCGTGCTCGTCAGTATGTATTGCAACAGTGGCAGATAGGCTAGTAATAATGAAGAAGCAAAAATCTCTTTTTTCATTTTTTTGCTAGGGGGGAGAGGGGCGATAAAAGAAGTTTATGTGAAGACGAAGATGTTTCTAATGAAACAGAAAGTGCCTTAACAGAGTCGCCATCTACTTATATAAAATAGTGACGCATTATTAAGCTTTGCTATGGGTCATACCAGTTTCCGTGACTGGCCTACCGGTTTGCGTTCGAGTGGGTTTGTTTACTGTGACGTCGTACCGGTTTTGCAAATCCCTAGGACGATCACTGTACATGTATGATTCATTGACTGAACATTGCTAATATTATTTTTGCTGTGTGCAGACCACCTGGTGTGTTTGAGTTTCCCAACTTCGCTTCTGGCACCAAGGCTGTGATGGATGCTGTGGTGGCGGCCACTCAGAGGGGAGCCACCACTATCATCGGTGAGTAATTTACTGCCTCTATAAATGTGTGCTACTAGAAAAGCTGAACAGCTCTCAAGAGGAAGTTGAAAATATGTAAAAGAAAACAATTTAAAATATATATATATATATATATATATATATATATATATATATATATATATATGTATATATATATATATATATATATATATATATATATATATATATATGTACAAGGTGCGGTTGGGTCGACAAAATGTCTACCTAAATGAAACTTTCACTGCAGGGCTTCTTTAAGGCGACCAAAATCGGTCGACCTAATGTTTTTGCCTCTGCCGGCTAAACCAATTACCAGGGAAAGATAGTAGTTTGCGCTATTGAGGATCCAGTGTCAACCGTCCTTGACCGCTACTGAAATTTAATTTGAGAATAAATATGAATGGGAAAAGCTACACTTTGTATATGACCATTTATGGCGACCACAGTGAAAGTTTTCATTATGTTGACCACTGTATTTTTGGCATTAACTTTTTAAAGAAGATCTATATCTTTGTGAAATTAGTTCTTTTTTCAATTCTAATATGCACTGACACAATATTAAAGTTTGAAGTCTGTGTGTTTAATAGTTTTATTTTACCAAGAAATTACCTCTGCTTTGGACCCAAATGTCTATATCTTTGTTTGAGAGAGAGAGCGCTCTCTCTGACCAATGTGACTTCGTTTCCGTGATGATGTCATTTCCTTTCTGGGCGCTTGCGTTTACGCTTGGATTTGTGAGGATGAAATACAAAAGTAAGTGATGCTTTTTAGTACAGTTTCTTAATTTTAATCTGTTTTATAATCTATCAGTGCATTGTTATGATCAAACACACCGGCTATGTTTATTAACCTGGAAATTTTGGGTTGTTATTGATCGGCTAGTCCTACAACTGTTTTTTAAGACTTCAATTGTAGATCGACGAAATTTGGCCCAATGCATAGCGGTAGACTTCACACGAAGTTATCAACTAGTTCGCAAGTTACGAACTTTGAGCGGTAGTTCGTAATGCATGAGCGAGTAGGCCGCACCTAAGTTACCAACAACGGGAGTCTACATCGGAAGTGGACTACTAGCTCGAAGCTAGTAACTACGCGAAAACAAACATGGCGTGCGTTCTTTCGTGTAGGCAGCAAAATCGCCGATTGCTTCAAAGAAATCGAGTATTTAGAGACATAACACATCCATTTGAGGTGTGGTATAATAGTCAATTTCTAAAAAGATACTGATTGCCGAGAACATGATTTTAGAGCTAGCCAATGTGCTAGACAGCATCGAATTTCCCCCTTGCAAGAAATAGGTCATCAGCCCATTGTTGCAGTTGTTGTACTCCGGTGATACGCCACTGGCTGTAGCCTGACACATGCTTTCAAGGATATTGTTTACATTTGCAAAAATAATACAACTATAAAACATATCATTCATGACTGCAGTGCAACAATATATTCCACATAACATTCATACTGTTCAAAGTATTTTTTTTTTAAATTGACTATTGAATAATAGCGAAATCTTTCAGTTATAGTCCTGTTTGACATTTTCAATAAACATTACAATCATAATATTTCATACACAGTCATCGCATAAAGTTGACTATAATTATGATAAAATTACATAAGATTGACGTCACTTTGTTTTCCCGATGTTAATATGTCATTATTTATTCATTTATTTATCGGAGATTCCCATGCCTAAAAATATCAGGTAGGCCTACGTCAGAACTTCTTAGTCAACAGATGGGTTGGATATGTGCATAGCGCTCTACTGTAGTTCGCAACTATTTGAAAGTTTATAACTTCAAAGTTTGTAACTTTCCGCAATTGAAGTCTGCTGCTATGCATCGGACCCTAAAGACTGCCATCTTACTCCATAGCGGCAAGTACGCGACTTTGATCTCAGCTTAAACTAGGCAACACATTTTTAAAAATCAATATTAATATTCAGATTTAAAATCATGAACATACACAATTTTGCCGGGATTTTACCGTTGAACTGCTATAACAAACGAACGTTGTGGCCAAGTGGGCTATGGTGTGACTAACTTGCCTTGTCCACAAGCCAGAAACTAATGGTGCCTGACAAGTTTGGGTTCGATCCAGCATCTGGGCGTTATGTTTCTCCGAATATTATTTACTTTCGACTCGGGCAACGTCTCGGGGGTTTTATCCGGGTACTCCGTTTGCTCCCCCAGCAAAATTTAAAAACAAAAAAATCACAAATAATGTTAGAAAGGTTGGGTTTGGGCGTGCCACAGGCTGCGACGACTACGCCTTCCCCATGGTAGGCGGCCCAGAGTTTCCCGATAGAAAGGGATAAAATAGACAGCAACAACAACATAACATAAAACTGTCCTTCGCTGAGGCAATCACCATAAGCAAAGAACTCTGTGAATGCTTACCTAGGGCTGCCTATACATTATCACCTATACATTTTGTCGCCTGCAACGAAGTGGAAGAACGATGTATTTCCAAGCTTTTAAAATAATTACATTTGTTTCAGAACTCAGGAGGAATAAAAAAAAGGAATACTGTAAATTTACATCAAAACTGATATATTATGACTAATATTTGAATTGTTTTTGTTTTTATATGGTCCGGAGTGTTGTTGATTCCTTGGAACGGTATTGTTTGTCATCTCGGTCTTTTTGTTTCTCATTATATTATTTAAATCTGTTTACAATTTCAGATAATGTCAAAGAAATTACTTCAAAAATTATCACCAGACCGACAGGTGAACATTTTTAAAAGTGCTCTAGGTAAGTCTTTTCTGTAAAAACAAACAAACAAGCAAACAAACAAAACCCACATTTACTCATTAATTAATTAATAAATATTATTAGTCTACATTGGTCTTGTGTTAACCTAGCTTTGGAGTGACCACCCCCACTCGTCCCCTTCTCCCTTCCATTTTTTGTGATTATATATATTGCTGTGTTATCATCATGTCACTCTATTTATAAACCGATTAGCAATGCCATTACTGGAAACTGTTCATTTGTAGTTCTTTTTAATAATTTATAAATCGTATCCAGATAACAGTTTATTATCTAATAAAAACATCTGTATAATTCTTGGGTGCTTTATAAAACATCAGAATTAACAACTACCGAACTGCGATGACCAGCGATTTTGTGTGAATAAATTCAATCTTTCCCGAAATGATATAATTATCATCCTCAATGTTGCATCTGTAACGTGGATGAGTCACACTTGTGTGGCAACAGCATTCCCATTGGGTCCACAGCACGCCCCTTCCACAGTTGAGGTTTGTCTGAGCAACAAAATCCTATCACCTTTGCGGGGTTCAAACCCAGGACTTCCCAGTCTGTAAACCATTGTGCTAAGTACTACACAAGTGCTACTGTGGCTTGTAATGTTACTACTAATATATAAGTAGTACTATTTATTTTTCTCTATATTTCAGCTTCTACAAAATCTAACACAGCTGAGGTTGATGACAGTATAGAAAACTCCAGAATTAATATGGATTGCACCTTGCCTGAAGATAGGCCTTCACATTCAGGACAAGAGAAGACAGATGAAGGTAAACTTCTTCTTTTAATGCATCTTTCTTTTCCTTCTGCTATTGGTCCATTCCTATCATATCCTATCCTGTCCCGTAACCCGGAGGTCGTAGGGGCACCACAGATGATCGTTTAACCAGCATACTCCATCTTTCTCTGTCCACAGCAGCCCTGATGGCTTCGCTTAGTGTCAAACCAGTCCATTCTCGAATGTTGTCCTCCCACCTCTTTTTCGGTCTCCCTCTTCTTCTACCTCCTTGCACTGTTCCTTGCAGAACGGTCTTTGCAAGGCCTGATGATCTGGTGACGTGGCCATACCATCGTAGTTTCCGTTTCTTCACCACTGTGAGCAGGTCATCGTGTTGTCCAATGGCTTGTGTGATGGTCTGTCGGACTTCGTCGTTGGTGATGTGTTGGGTATAAGAAATGCCCAGAAGTCTTCTGTAGCACCTCATCTCCATGCTTTGTATTCTTCGTTGGAGATCTGCTGTGAGGGTCCGTGCTTCACAAGCATATAGGAAGATGGAGATGACAAGGGAGCTCAGCAGTCTCACTTTGGAATGTAGACTGATGGTCCTGTCTTTCCAAATGGGCTTCAATCCTGTCAGGGCAGCAGCTGTTTGTGCGATCCTGGAGAGGACTTCCTGTCGGGACCCATTTTCTGACACAATGACTCCCAAATATTTGAAGCTATGCACTGTTGAGGGATTGGCCTTGGACTTTGATGTCCGTGTTGATGCCATTGGTGTTGTTGGTCATCCTTTTGGTCTTCTCTGCACTTATTTTTATTCCATAAAGCTATGCACTGTTGAGGGATTGGCCTTGGACTTTGATGTCCGTGTTGATGCCATTGGTGTTGTTGGTCATCCTTTTGGTCTTCTCTGCACTTATTTTTATTCCATAAGCTCTGGAGGTGGTGTCAAGCCTCTGTACCAGCTGTTCAAGTTATTGTTCCTCTCCAGCCAATCCATCAATGTCATCCGGAAAACGAAGATTGGAGATTGCTCTATCCCCTATGCTGACTGTGACTTTGTGATCTGCAAGAGCATCTGACATGATGCGCTCTAGGAAGATGTTGAAGAGTGTTTATTTATTTATTTTATTTATTTAATCGTTCTTATATAGCGCTTTTCCAGCTCAAGAGCTGCTCAAGGCGCTGGCCGATACAGGATCTAACTCAAGCCGCCCGAGACGCCCACCCGCAGCCTTTGGGCGCATGGTCTGACGCCCGGACAACTGAGCACAATCCTGGGCAGCCAGGGATGGGGGAGAAGGACCTAGGAGCATGCTGGGTATTTTCTTGTCACCGGCACTCACCCGTCTAGTACATGAGCGTCAGGATCTTTAAAGTCCGTTATGATGGAATGTATGCGACACAGACTAGACCTCGGTTTATACTCTCATCCGAAGAGTGTTGGAGAGAGTAGGCATCCTTGACGCACACCGATTGTTGTTCTGAACCAGTTCCCGATGACGCTGTTATGGAGGACTGCACTGGTAGCCTTGTCATACAGGCTTTTGATGACTTCAATAATTTTAGGGCTGATGTTGTACACTTTCATTTTTGCCCATAGAGCTGCATGCCAGACTCGGTCAAACGCCTTCTTGAAGTCTATGAACACATGATATAGATGTTGTTGGTGCTGTGGGTATTTCTCACAGATTATTCTGAGGTTGAAAATCTGTTCAATGGTACTTCGCCCTGCCCTGAATCCTGCTTGTTCTTCAGCGATGATTTGTTCAGCTTTGGGTTTCAACCTGTTGAGTATTATTTTCAGGAGGACCTTGCTGGGATGGCTGATGAGGCTGATGGTGCGGTAATGTTCACACTCCTGAAGGTTACCTTTTTTGGGAAGAGTGATGACAAGCGACTGGGTCCATGGTGTAGGCCACTCCCCACTCTGCCAGATCTTGTTACAGATAATGGTGAGGGCATCAATCATCTCTTCTCCGCCTGCTTGTAGCTATTTCGCGGGTATATTGTCCACTCCCGTTGACTTCCCTTTCTTCAGCGATTGCACTGCTGCCTCAACTTCTTCCATTCAATTCAATTTTGTTGGGTCACGTAAACTTTTGAAGTACTAGTCCCTTACCAACAGGTTTTTTTAGGCAAATTCTATTATAATCCAACAACATTACCCTGGAAAAATCTACAGGCAAATGTTATTAATACATAGATTGTGTTGATAGTGCAAAATCAATACAGCACTAAGTGTGTTGAACCCCCCCCACCCCCACACTATTCCCTGCCTTAGGCTGCATTAGTCTACAGATGTATAATTACAAGAAAATAAGTGTCATTGGCTGTCTACCACAGAGATTTGTTTCCTTGCTGTTATTCTAAAGTTATAATTTTTGTAACATATTTTTTATTTGTGTATAGTTCCAGACACTGGGTCTTGTCAGGAATGCACCATGCTTGAAGTTGGACCAGCTGATAAGGATTACACGATAACTGAAGGTGAGCCATCTAGACAATAGAATGATAGATGTAAGCTTTTTATCTCTAAGTTTTTATCAGTTGTTCTTTTACTTCTTAGTAAAAAAACAACTGATAAAAACTTCATCTTCCATTAAAGTACGTACTTTCAGAAACACAATACCACTGCACAGGCAATATTTACAGTTAAATTGTAATTGAATCATGAATTTAGTCAACACTAATACAGCAGTAGAGACTTTAGAGAAAACCAAATAGAGCTTGAACTCACCATTGGGATTGATTCCTGTGTCGTGTGGCATTCATTTGTTTTACACATTATAGTCATTAGCTGTCTACCAAAGTTTACACTGCTTATAAATTTTCTAAAACATTTTTTCTGTTTTTCAGAAGTTTTATTTTGGTGGTGCAATATTTGTGTATTGTTCCAGACATTGACGAGCCTGAGGCTGGGTCTGGTCAGGATTCATCATGCTTGAAGTTGGAGCGCCTAGCGCCTGCTAAAGACCACGCCATACCTGAACCTGGGCCCGGTAGACAAGGCGAAGACTGATAAATGTAAGCATTTTATCCTTGAGTTTTATCAATTCTTTTGCTACCTATAATAATAATAATAATAATAATAATAATAATAATAATAATAATAATAATAATAATAATAATAATAATAATAATTATTATTATTATTATTATTATTATTATTATTATTATTATTTGATTTATAAAGCGCACTATCAAACAATAGCCAGCTCAATAGCTGAGCTGAGCTTCATTAGTACGGCTCTTGAGGTTTTATTTTGGTATTGCAATATTTGTGTATGCTTCCAGACATTGACGAGCTTGGTGCTGGGTGCAGTCTGAATCAGGATTTTACCAAGCTTGAAGTAGAACCGGTTGATAAGGAGGATCAAGCCATGCCAGAAGTTGGATCGGCTGATGACCACTCCATGCTTGAAGGCTCTTCAACTTCAAACCAAAAGAGGACTCGATATAAGAGAAAACTTTCAAATCCGTGTGTTTACTGTGGACAATTTCAATCCAAACTAACTTAATCGAAAGCATAAATATGAGGAAGCTGTGCAAGCTGCAGCAAAACTTCTCCACACAGAGAAAAAATTGGTTTTTACTGCCTTAAAGAAAGAAGAGATATATTTAAAAAAAATGTTCAGTTGAAGAATGAAGACAAAGAACTTTTAAGATAAAGAAGTCAGGGCAATTACAGACTCGTTATTTGCAGTGGCTGCAAGGGATTGTTTGGTAAAAGAAGAGTGAGCCAACATAAAAAGACACTTTCAAATACAGGAAACTTAAATAAATAATAATAATAATACAGGATACTATACGCGCCTTTCCCCAAATCATTCAGGCTCAAAGCGCGGCGATCTATACCAACATACACGCTCACCTGTCTCATCCACCCTCACACACACCAAATACACATCCATCACTCAAACAGGTGGTGTAAAAGCAGGGAGATCGCTATTAGAAGACGGAAAGAAAATCGAATTTTTATTTTGGAAATTTTTATATTGACTGCGTCCTGTACCATTATTGAAGGTAAATTAAATTTTATTATTAAATGCAACCATTGTTGATTTCGTTGCCTAAAAAACTGATTTGTGTGCCTGCTGACTTTCAAACTAAAGTATTAGATCGTTTCAAAGATGACAAAGTGGATTAATCTTTGTCGAAGAGACTTTTGTGCGCTGACCTTGAAGGTTAAGGCCATATCAGGCCTTGCAAGATCATGCAAAAAAAAAGGTTATCGTACAGTGGAATGGCTGTTTATTTAACCCATAGTATGCAACAACAATGGGTTATTTGATCAGACATCCATGAGAGATCACGCGAGGGTCAAGGTCATCACAAGGTCAAGGTCATCCCAAGGGGTTTTTTGGGCATAATGCAACTTTAGCTGTATTTATTTGATATTACATGAGTGTATTTGGAACCGGAGGTCAACGTCAAGAGCATAGAAAGATCAAAGTCGGTATTTTAATTTTATTGCCACCATTATTTTTTTCTGGACACTCATTTTCATGTTAAATATTGCGAGTTCTATATGCAGCATGTGAGTCACTTGGGCTTTGCCCTTTAAGTTTTGATGAGTATTAATTAGTAATTTTCTTTTATATGTGTGAAACAGTTTGTACTCTCTCTCTTGCCCTCTCCTATTTTTGCTTTAATTTTGTGTATTTCGTTTTAAAGTATTGTTTTGAGATTTCATTACTCATTGTACTTTTGTTATCTTTTTGATGTCCTATTTATTGCTCTTTTTTATTTTGTGTGGATATGTGAGCGTGCATGTGTTCCGTTTGCCTCCTCCTCCCATCTCCTCACCCACACCTAACATAAACGCCTGAAATTAAACGTGTTTCGCTTTGCATTGATTTGTTACATATGTGAAATAAAAGCATTATATAATGCAATTTGATTTTTAACAACAGCATTATAAGACATTAATTGTTGAAGTTATTGTGAATATGGACTGAATTTTTTTTTTGGTCTCTCTCTCTCTCTCTCTCTCTCTCTCTCTCTCTCTCTCTCTCTCTCTCTCTCTCTCTCTCTCTCTCTCTCTCTTGTTTTTGGTTTAGTTTTATATATTTTGTTCTAACATATTGTCTTGAGATTTCATTATTCATTGTACATTTGTTATCTTTTAGATGTACTATTTATTGTCATTTTGAAATTGTGTGTGGGTGAGTGAGTGTGCGTGTGTTCGGTTTGCCCCCTCCCACCACTTTTGCCCAATCCCTTACACAAGGGTCTGGAATTAAACTTTTGCCTTGCATTGTAATATATGCGAAAAAAGCATTATATAAAACAACTTGATTTTTAACAACTGCAAATTACAAGACACTAATTGTTGAAGTTCTCGTGAATAAATAAAGACTTAAATTATTCAAGTTCTTAATCAGTCAGTCTCTCTCTCTGTATGATTCTCTCTCTGTGTTTGTTTCTTCTCTCTCTCTCTCTCTCTCTCTCTCTCTCTCTCTCTCTCTCTCTCTCTCTCTCTCTCTCTCTCTCTCTCTCTCTCTGTATGATTCTTCTCTCTCTCCCTCTCTCTCTCTGTATGATTCTTCTCTCCCTCTCTCTCTCTCTCTCTCTCTCTCTCTCTCTCTCTCTCTCTCTCTCTCTCTCTCTCTCTCTCTCTCTCCAGGGTCCGCACAGGTCTGTGAAGTATTTGAAAGTTTGGGAAATTTGAGAGGGTGTTTTCCAGTCTGTGAAAGTGTGAAAATTGAGCAAAACTGTCTGGGTCAGTGAAAGTCTTGGAAAACTGATTCAACAATCTAAGCACTTGTCTTTGCTTGGTAAAAACGATGTGCAAAATAAAATAAAAAAATTTTAAATACATAAATAAAATGAGAAGCGAATATTCCCGAATCTGGAAAATTCAAGAAGTCTACTTTCAGTTTCTAATGTTTCATTTCCGGTTTCTAATTATTCATTTCCGTTTATTGGCATCCGGGCTTCTACATCAATGTTTGGCGCCGCGTGTGATCGGTAATATTTTACACTTTGTGCACAATGCCGGACTCATGTTCGTTTCGTGATGAATGGTTGGAAAAACCAGAATATACAGCTTGGATTAAAAAATTAGAGAATATAAAGGAAGCGTTTTGCAAAGTATGCCAAACAAAAATTCACATTGCTTCTATAGGTGAAGGGGCTTTGAAAAGCATCCTTACAGAAAACTGCAGACTCTAAAGCAGAAGATGCTGAAAAACATAACAGATTGGACCTCATCTCACAGTCCAGTCAGTGCCTTGAGAAAGAAAGCAAAAGACAAAGAGGAGAAGAAATAAAGGGGGTGGAGAAGCTGATCCAAGAAAAATCCGTTGTTTGAAAGAACATACATTTTGTTTAAATAGTGTGCATACATGTACAGTAATCCTCCACCCCCGCCCCAACCCCCACCCCCCAAACCTCCCCCCCCCCCAAAAAAAATCTGCTTCTTGAAAGAACATATATTTTGGTATAAATAGTATGGCAATGTACAGTAGATGAATAGGCCTATATCAACAGAAACTGCTGCTGAATCAGATATTGGACGATGCATTCATTCGGATCTTGTGACAAGTAACATGACTGAAACTAAAAAATAATGTGCATGCACTGAGAGCTGCAGGTAAATAATTATTTTCTATTTATGCTGCTGCCATACATATGCATGGGATGGAATACTGGTTTATATTTCGTTTGGAGTTTGCTGCGAATTGAGTCAGTGAAAAAGTATGTAGCGGTTGGGAAAGTTTGGGAAAAGCTTGGGAATTTTGAAACCACTTTTCTGTACTGACCCTGCTCTCTCTCTCTGTATGATTCTTCTCTCTCTCTCTCTCTCTCTCTCTCTCTCTCTCTCTGTATGATTCTTCTCTCTCTCTCTTTCCCTCTCTCTCTCTGTGTGATTCTAGAACATGTAAGCACTATTAATTTTCTTGCATACCCACAAATGCATAATTAAAATAAACAAATAGAAACAAGTGCTATAAATAATAAAATAATACATTACAAAGTGTCACATATTCCAAACAATTCACAACTTCAAACTATTTTTAAATGCCTTCATTGCACATTGTTTTTATTGCTTACCACTTCAAAAAGTCATAATTTGGATAAAAATATTCAAATGCAAAACAGAAAATTAATGATACAATAAAAGCACACACAAATAAATTACTAAGGAATTTATATTATGTTCATTACGATTGTTAGACATGTGATTATTACATTTAAAAAACTGAAAATCATAGTGAAAACAATACACAATTCAATATTTTTTAACAAGTATGATTCTTTCATTTTATCATTATTGTTAATATACACTAGTACTTATCATTTTTACTATGTTTTATTGTTATTTACTTTACTGTAGTTTGCATGCTTAAGACTATTAAGAGGGAAAATGTGGTAGACAAAAGCAGCAAGAACCCATAAAACGTTTACTAAGATAGTATAAGTTGTCTTAACAAGCAAATTTACTGTTGTCGACATAACAGTTTAAATTATGGTATATATGTTATGTCTACCTAAGCGGTAATTTAACCGTGGTCGACTTAACAGTGCTAAAGTACTTAGTAAACAGAAGGTCGACCACTTAAAATTCTATATGTGTTGTTATTTGATGCAATCATAAAATCTTATCCATTTAGTCATAGAAGGAAAAGACAATGAACATAGTTAAAGGACATCGTCACAGATTTATAAAGACCAAATATAGCCATGGTCGACTTATAGCATATATTTACTGTGGTCGACCCATGTGCACATTTGGCCTTATATATATATATATATATATATATATATATATATATATATATATATATATCTCAGGGGTCCAAATCTTCCGCGGAAATCCGCGTAAAGTAAAAACTTTCCGCTGAAAAAATTTGCGATTTCCGCGAAAATAAAAATCCTTGAAAATAAAAAATATATATATATATATATTCTCAAAAAAAAAATTTCTCACACTGTCGCGATTCCCAAACAGTGTAGGTCCACAAGCAGTCAGATTCTCTATCTTCACTTCCTTTTCCAACATGGCGTCTCATTGTGCACCACGCATTGTAGCTCGCAGCGATGCTTATGACGATTCAGGAGTAAAAAATAAGTGGCGATGGGAGTGGTGCAAAAAATCTGTTAAAGTTATGTCCAACCCTGAAGTGTATGAACGGCTGGGAATTTTATCCCAACCTGTTCATGCTAAAGAACCTTTGCACCCTGCCTGTCACTACTGCCGAGTGTGAGCGTTTAAACAGTCAGTTGTGCAACCCAAAAAACTACCTGCGCTCTACAATGGGGCAAAAGAGACTCAATGGACTTGCTTTACTGAAATAACAGGGATGTTAATATTGACTTCAAAGAGGCAGTGAACTGTTTTGCCAGAAGATACAAATCACAAATGGTACTAATGCCGAGGAACCTAGTGCAGCAAGACTGAAAGTGAAAGCAGGGCGGTGATGTTCATAAACTACAAGGCAAAGCTTTATACCGTTAACGATCAACAAAAAGTGGTGAATAATAATAGACTATACAAAACATGTCTGCTGATAAATAAATGTTTGTGTGTGTGGTTTTTTTGTTAAGGGAGGGGCAGAGGATAATTTTTGTACCCCAGAGTTTGTCAGTTCAATTGTTCAAAAAGCTCAAAGTCCCAGACCATCACAAATGGCTTTTTCAAGGTTCAGATTGCACCAGATTGCACCATTTCGGATCCTTGGAAAAAAAAATGTCCGGGGTGGGGGTGGGGGGGGGGCACGCCCCCGGACCCTCCTAGAGGGCTTGGCGCTTCGCGCCTTCGCTGAATCTGTAACCCCCTCTTCCTCCCTCCGCTCTTATACAAATTTTCCTCTTTTTTTTTAAGTCAGGTGTTTGGACCCCTGATATCTGCACACTAGAGTTGGTTTGACAATGTTTATTATCTTATTCACTAAGAGTGTTGAGCACCAGCAAGCAATCTAAAAGAAAAGAAAGATTTTGCTTTAGAAAGGAATATTTAATAATACTGGTTGCTAAAAGTGCCTTATTCTTAAATGAGACACAAAGCGTGGCAATCTGTAACCAACATACACCTTCACATGTTACACATTCTCCTACATACACAACAAACACACATCAGCCACTCAAACATTTTGTGTAAAGGAAACTCGCTGTTAGAAGACTGAAAGGAAACCAAATTTTTATGTTTCAAAATGTGTTAACCCTTTGAACCCTGGATGCCCCACCAATTCTGAGCCCATCCCCTGGGCTCCCCGGAGAAAAATGGCATTTTTAGCATGCTTTTAGTAAAACAACCAAAACATAACTAAAGTGTTAGACAATCCAAAGTACTTCAAATGTCATCTCTTCATCTTCATTATCATCCCACAATTGATCGATTACTTCCTGAGTTGTGTACAGTCGCTTAGCGACGCTTCCTTGATTTGTAGACCTTCGTTTCATGACGCAAAATTGAGATAAAAACGTCACAAAAACACGCACTGTGCTCGCACTAGAGCGCAGACATTTTGCTTTACCTTATTCCCAATAACCCTCAATAACCCTATTCCAAACAGCAAGTACTAGAAAGAACAGTAAGCGTTGTACGGACCGCAAGATTAACGGTAAGGTTACGAGACCGGTTTATCGGTCTATCGGGGCACAGCTGTTTAAGGGCTAGACCGATATATCGGTCTTTCGGGTTCAAGGGTTTAAGATTCACTGCTTTAAATACCATTATTGAAGGGATGGCGAGAATTTTTCGTGGTCTGTACATTATAGCTGTTCTGTGATAATACATAGAACTGTTGGCTGGTTAGGCTGATAATATGATTATGACATTAAAATTGCATTCTTGAAGTGACTGTAAATCTGTTATAGGTGGCGGAGACACAGCAACCTGCGCTGCCAAGTACAACACCGAAGACAAAGTCAGTCATGTCAGTACTGGCGGTGGCGCCAGTCTGGAGCTGCTGGAAGGTTGGTTTGCCTTGCTAATATAATAGGGAATTAAATAACAAAGTGTTTTGATAGCTATCTGATCAGTGTCAACAACTTGTCATTAATATTTTGTAAACAAATTTTTTTAGTGTTGCCATTCTGAGAGATGTTGAGAAAGAGTTAAAAAGATGGGGTGTGAAGATTGGGGGGAGGAAGTAAAAGAAAAAAGATGAGGAGAAAACAAATGAAAAGAAGAGTTGCTACAAGGACACTGCATGCAAGTCAGAAATTTGACCTCATGGGTTTTTTTGCTTTTCATTTCCAGGAAAGGTGCTGCCAGGTGTCTCCGCTCTGACTGACGCTTGAACACTCCTACCACGACCTCTGCACAAACTGCAGCTAGGATCATCTTTATCAAAGACTGTTAACTGGATCTAGCTTTTTTTGTGAGAAGCCCTTCAGCAGCATGAAGTGTCTGAAAGTAGTCATCCCAAACTGCTACAGAGCAATTTCAGTTCACAGTTGGAACATTTTGTCATCTTCAGTTTGTGACGACAGTTTTATTGATGGGTGAATGTGCCACACGAAGGGTGCATTGCTTTATCTGTATTGCTATATTTTCCGTGCTTGATTTTGATCCGATGTTTTTTGTCGGCATCTTGCTTTGTTGAATAAGAAATTATTTTGAAAGTACTCTGGAATATTTCATACTATTATGGGGTTTGATATAGTATCAAGAAGTTTGCAGAGGGAAGAACACTACTGTGATAAATGAATTAAACTAGTAATATTTTATTGATTCTTTTTCTGTTGTTTTAAACCAAGTGCATTGTTGGACACTGAAAATGTGGTTTAGCAGTGTCAATTGACAGACACTTTTGACATGTAAAGTTTTCACTATTAGAGGAATTAGAATTTATTTATCAACAGAACAGAATAAATGTGAAATAGAGAATTCAAAGGAGCAGAAAAACTATCAACCACCATTCTTATGGCCAAGAAAATTAATGATTAGTTAAGAAACTGGTAATTAATATTTTAAAATAGAAATAAAAAAAGAGTAAAACTTTGAAAATACCAGTTGAGTTTAGTTGCGGTTGTGAATGAGTTCTTTACCTTCATTATTTCATGTTTATTGTAACTGTTTCCGCTTGTCAATGAATTAGTCAGTTTATTCTTTGCTCCCCTTTAGTTTATCTTGGTAATGACTGTGTACATTTGTATGGCTATAATGTATCTGACTCAGAACAAAAGAACATGTAACTGTTGTGAATGACTTGACTATTATTTTTGTGTTCGTGTAAAAGTGAATGTCACTACTAAACTTTGTCTTGATGTAGCACATTTGCAGGAATAAAAAGGCAGTCGTTAGAGAAGAAATTGTGCTAGTCATTATGTATGCTTGCGTGCGTAAGGTTTGAAGGGGGAGGGGCTACACAATAGCTGGGTGGACAAAGGAAATGTCAGCTACATGGAAAGCACACTGGTTACATATGCATAATATTAAATAAAAACTATTTATTTTATAGCACGCAATACCAAACATGACGTCTGCTCAAAGCCAAACATTAATTCTCATGCAATGTACAGTGACGTACATATAGTGGTTAGTATTGCCAAGAGTACCAATAATTTTTACTTTACATGATCATGATGGTCATGCAAAGCAGTATCTATTATATATATATATAATATATCACAAGGGAAACTAGAATCCAGGAGGATCTGGAATCGCCTTAAGGGAAATTGGAATTCTAGTTTCCCTTTCGAGAAACTAGAATTCTAATATGAACTGGAAAACATCTAGTGGGTATTAGAATTCTAGTTTCACCTAGGGACATAGCGATCTCTACTAGTAGAGTTCGCCATGTCTAGGGACTATTGGAATCGTTTCTTTAGGGGAAACTAGAATTCTGATTTACCCTAAGAGAAAATTGAATTTTTATTATAAATATTGTTACTACTGCTAAACAAGAGTTTCACACTTATATTAGAGTTTCACTCTTATATTTGAATATATCTCTGTGTGATTGTATGTGTGTGTGAGTGTAAAACAGAGATTGCTTTGTTCAACGGTTAATACAATAAAACCTCAGTTTTACGACCTTTAAATTGCCATCAAACGAGGTCGTAAATTGGAGGGGTCTTAAAAAGGAGATAGGACATTTTCGAAAAAGACATTAAAAAAATTAATTAATTAAAATAAATACATGTACAAAAAGTACACATACCCTTAAGTATAGGGAACATCTACCATCTTTCAGAAATATTGATTAAACTCCGTCTCACAACCAATACAGTCAATATCTTCCTGTTCCTCATTATTTGCAAAATAAAAAATCAATGTTGGTATGATAGTTGTTTAAAAGTGTATGTAAGTGCTGAGTGCATGTTTGGAGTTATAACTATTTATAAGATAACCCCATTAATATTGTTGTAATTATTTTAATTCAATCATTGAATAGTTTTTTGTTGTTTGTTTTTTTGTTTTGTTTTTTAAAGAAAGCGGTTATTTCTGTTTGTTTGCATGATCCCCCCACCAGTGCATGTTCTCATAGTATGTCATTTTGAACACCAGACATGGTGTCGGCAAGATCTGACAGCGCACAATTATAGTATTGCTTTGGAATCTGAATTTTTCAGATGCTAGGTCGTAAAATTTAATTATTTGAAGGTCGCAAGTCGCGTTTTAGAGGTAGTCATTTAAGAGAGGTCGTTTATATAGTACAAACCATCGGTGAATTTTTTTCCGGTCGTATGTTGGAGGAAGTCGTTCAAGAGAGGGTCTCAAAACGGAGGTTTTACTGTATAATGTACTGTCTACCGAGTAAGTAGTCACCATTCATATTTCCCTTTATTCGTAATCGTGCACATTTTGAATTGGACTTTTGACATTCTTTCTTGTGGAGCAGTATTTTGATTTAGGATATGAGGCCTATGTTTATCATAATTATATATAAATATATTAAAGCAATTATACTTTATTCTATACCCATAAATAGTCAGCTAAATACATTGTATCGCACTTAGAAATATTAATTTCAGTTTCGATATTTATCAACATGTGGGGTAAATTTGGGTTGCTTTCTTATCAAAAGTGTGACAGCCACAGAGCGTCACCACCTAGCCTGAGGAGAAATAAAACTTCGTGCAGGGCATTTAATAAAAATTTTAAATTTGGCCCATCATACGCAAGATTAGTGTCAGGCTCTTGTCATCTCCATCTTCCTATATGCTTGCAAAACATGGACCCTCACAGCAGACCTACAACGAAAAATACAAAGCATGGAGTTGAGGTGCTACAGAACACTTCTGGCCATTTCTTATACCCAGCACATTGCCAACAATGAAGTCTGACAGACCATCAAACAAGCCATTCGACCACACGATGAAATGTTCAAAGTGGTGAAGAAACAGAAATTCCAATGGTATGGCCACGTCACCAGAGCATCAGGCTTTGCAATGACCATCCTGCAAGGCACAGTGCAAGGAGGCAGAAGAAGAGGGAGACAGAAAAAGAGGTTGGAGAACAACATTCGAGAATGGACTGACTTGACATTGAGCGAAGCCATGAGGGTTGCTGAGGACAGAGAAAGATGGAGTATGCTGGTTAAACGATCGTCTGTGGTGCCCCAACGACTTTTGAGTTATGGGATACAATATAGGATAGGATAGGATCTTTATGAAGTACGTGTGGTGGAGTTCATGCATGCACTGACTAGATCTTGGTACACATACGAGCATCAGGATACATATGCAGTTTTTAAGAACACTAGGTCATTATCTTTGGTGATATACGACAGACTGTCATTCTCACTGTTACTTAGTTATAATTTCCCCACTCTTTCTTACTTTGAGTAAAAATATACTTTTGTGAGGAAAAAAACAAATTGGTTTCACAGCAAAATATCTCACAGGGGAAACTAGAATCCAGGCAGATCTGGAATCGCCCTAGGGGAAATTGAAATTCTAGTTTCCCCTAGGAGAACTGGAATTCTAATATCAACTGGAAAATTCTTTAGTGGATTTTAGACTTTGAATTTGATGTTTAACCCTTACTGTGGTATGATTACCTAACATTCTTTAAGGAAAGAAATGTTTATCTGTTCAGTTTTAGAAAAACAATACATAACGGTATTCAAAAGGTTAAAATACCATGTTCACTGTCGTCTTAGTCGAATGCGGTGACTATTCAAAAGGGAAATAGCCGTGATCAATATACATACATGTAAAGAATGAAATGTTTGAAATAGTATTGAATTTGATTTTGAACCCATATTCTGGTATGATTACCTAACATACTTTAAGAAAAGAAATGTTTCTCTGTTCAGTTATAGGAAAACAATGCATAACGGTCTTCAAAAGGTTAAAATACTATGTTCAAAGTCGTCTTGCGGGGGACCATTGGAAAGGGAAATAATCGCGATCCATATAGAACCTCTTTGTATAGCTATTACACTTTTCGTATAGCGCAAAATTCACCCTCCCAATTTATTTATAACGCAGTTATACCAGTCTTCCTCTCAGTATCAGCAATATGTGGTTGATTGACAACAAATTACGCAAGAGATGGTGGATCGGTAAATAATTATTTCTCGAAACTTTTGAAAGGGACAAAAATGCGTCGACACCGACTCGCCTTGACCTTGACCTAAAGATACCTCGTGAAGACGTCAATATTTACCAAACTTGAATCAGTGGACAGCCGACGCATTAGTTTGCACGCCTGTACATTTATGCGTAATGGCTTCATCAAGAAAGGTTGCTGTTGTAAGTTTGCAATAAATTTATAGCATTGAAAGAAATATATCCTCGACTCTATAAGTCAGCTCACAGGCCCACCAGAGCCAGAGAGCTTACTCGTAGGCCCCACTATATAATATACATACTCATAGAGGAAGGGAGAGGATGAAATTACAGACGAAAGAAGAGACTTCCGAGCCTGTGGTCAGCTCTGGCTTGGATCGAGGTTTTGCATCAAACTCAGCGCCTAAGAAACACTTAAAATAGTAGTATGATCATATACTTCAGGCATAGAAGAATCAACAACTGTACATTGAGGTGAAGTTAACAGTTTTTGTAAAACTTCTTAGATCTCGACCCAGATGCTCTTTAAGTGTAGCCTGAAGTTACATATTTTTAATTAATTGTCACTGCAATAACAAGCTTTAAACAATTAAAAAGTATAAATTTACAACACACATTTAATTTTGTTACAAATTTTTCAGTTATTTTTGCAGTGCATCTCAAGATAACAAATCTTAACCTTCAACAAATTGAACGCTTGTTATAGTTAATCAATGATGTTATAAATACCTACAGGTTACCGGAGGGAACAAAGGAATTGGCTTTGCTATTGTGCGTGCTCTTTGTAAACAGTACGACGGTGATGTAATTCTGACAGGTTAGTATGTCGCTATGAAATTTTAATGTTTCTAGTTAATCTTTTCTTCTGCTGCGCCTAGTACACGTTTTCTTAATGGTTGACACATGCAGTTATATCTCAACATGTGGCTCTTACTTCCTATGGTCCAACTTTGACAGGATTATCATTTATTTATTTCTGATCATGTAACATATAAATGGGTTTTTTTTTTAGGTTAGAAGTAAACAAAACTAGATGTGTACTCATTGGAACCGTGGATTATGACTGGAATTTTAAATGTTTCCTCCAGAACTTCTAGACACATAATGAAGTGTATGTATGACTACACCTGCTTATTTTCTGTTTCACTGTTTTGTCTTTGCAGCGCGTGATGAAGGACGTGGCAAAGCTGCAGTGGAGAGCTTGCTTGGGGAAGGTTTGAACCCAAAGTTTCACCAATTGGACATTGACAGCACCGACAGCATTGAGCGCCTGAGAGATTTTCTGAAGGAGCAATACGGGGGTCTGGACGTTCTAGTCAACAATGCAGGCATAGCTTACAAAGTGGACTCTGATGCACCCTTTTCAGAGCAGGCCGAAGTGACATGCAGGACCAATTTTGAGAGCACTCTGAACGTTTGCAACCATCTGTTCCCTCTTCTTAGACCCCATGCAAGGTGACCTATGACCGTTTTGTGCCCATTACCGGTTTGTTTCGATCAGTACTTTTCTGTGTTAAAATTGGCCTACTGTTTCAATGTATCAATTAATTGTTCTGTCAAACTATTTTCTATATATCAAATCTTGCAAGTATTCTGGAAGGGTTATAGTACTATATAGCCAGTGTAGAGATTAGGTTGACACTTTTTCCGCCATACAAATGTCATCTACATCTGAAGTGTAGCTTACTGTTAGGTATATATATGTACATTTATCAGGTTTTTGAAGAAAGAAATAACCTCTGCTATGTCACTGCTTGTAAATTAGATAATTATTTTTGTCACTATGTTCTAGCTTTTCTTTCATATGCACAGGCTTCGATGTGTTGTTTTTTATAACATAGTTTTAACACAGGCTTTAAATATGACATTTCTTTTATCTTAAAGAAATATAAGATATTCATGTATTTCTCCTATTAATTTTTTAACATTTTTTTTCTTAGGGTGTGCAATGTGTCCAGCATTGTTTCACAAAGGGCAATCCAAGGCTGCAGTGAGGGATTGAAAAAACGTTTCAAGGACCCTAACCTTACCATGGATGGTCTAAAACAACTAATTAATGAGTTCGTTGCGTATGTTATCAAGATTTTTCATTATTTTATCTTAATGTACTTAATTATTTTAATCACTTTTAGTGTAGAATCATTTGCTCACTTTAAATTTGTATTCATATGTTACTCAATATGCATCCATGCTGAGTAATAATGAAATGAAATTGTTGCATTTTTATCTGGATAATGATTTTATGCTACTTTTACTAGTTACTTTAATTTAGTTAAAATTCTTCTCTTCTTTTTTTTCTTGCGTGTGTGTGTGAGTATAGGTGGCCATGTAGAAACGACGTTACATTGACACACACATGAAACTCCACATGTTTTCTTTTGAACTTTTTGGAAGGCTGCCCTATTTTGATGTCAAAATAGTGTTCCGGTACAGTTACAGCTGTTTTAGGCTTAGGGTTAGGTTAAGGGTTAGGGGTTAGGGTTAGAGATGGCTTCAAAAATTTGAAAATGTCAAACTAATGTCAAGAAAATGAAAAGTGTGTCGAAATAATGTCTGTTTTTTCACAACAGTCATCGCAACGTCGTGCGTGTGTGTGTGTACGTTTGTGTTAGAGATGGGTATGTTGTTGGTTTTAAAAAATAATAAAATACAGATCACTGTGGGGATTTTTGTTCAGGTTAACAAAGGAGAACAAGCATCAGGAGGCAGGATGGCCTAACACGGCGTATGGTGTCAGTAAAATTGGTGTGACAGTCATGAGCTTCATTCAACAGAGACAGTTTGATGCTAACAAGGCTCAAGACATAGTGGTCAATGCTGTATGTTCCATTTTCTTTTCTCCTGCTTTGAAATAACAGTCATATACAAATCATTGAATAGCGTAACCAATGTTTGCTGTAAAAATATTGGCAAACCTCAGATTTCCATGAAAAGACTTTTCCAGAAAATGGCCCTCAGCAAGGCTCTCAGCATTAAAGAAGATCCTACTCACCCTCTGTCAGCTCCGTTTGAGACTCTGCCTTCCGGAAGGCATCTAATTCGTAGTTTAGAGTGCCGCACTGTTAGTCTCCGTTCTAGTTTTATTCCAACTGCAGTGATCCTGATCAATTATGCTGATTGAGATATTGGTTTGGCAACGGTTGTGTGTGTGAAAGGGACGCGTTGTTGATGTACTTTTGTTTAGGACACACATTTTATACTGTAATGTATATGTTTACATGTGATGGACTCTTAGGTTAAATAATGTTAGTTTTATCATGTAAAATGAAATGTGTGTGGTAAGGGGAGTTTTGAGTACGTTGGATCTGAAGCTTGTTATGGGAGCATGAAGTTTTACATTTATAACTTATGTTTTTGAAGTTTGAATGTCTTTTATTTATTCGAGCAATGTTTAACACCTGTCATAATTTCTTGTAATAGTTAATAAAGATTTGTTGAATTGAAATGAATTTGCTTACTGTATAAATGAATATTGTCCTGATAAAGTTATATTTGCTGCATCTCTACATTTTAAAGAAATGCTTGAAAAAAAAAAGTAAGCTACAGCAGTTTATAATCCACTTGTCATCCCATCTTCTCACATGTTATTAAATCAAAATAAGTTTGTACCAGAGTCAGAAAAAAATGTAAAAAACCTATACATGAGCTGCACTGAACAATAAAATCCAGGGGTCTAGTGTGATTGGATGTAGAAAGTAATGGGAAATAATGGTGTTTGTAAATGACCGTCGTCAAATTATGTTCAATTAATGACAAAATCTCAAGAATCGAGTGGGCTAGTTTCACAAAATAAGAAAATGTAGCTGTATCAATATTGATTCTTTTTTTTTTTTTTTAACAAATTGTGTTTGTATTTCAGTGTTGCCCAGGTCATGTGCCTACTGACATGTCCAGTTTCAAGGGTGACAAGACCCTTGATCAAGGTAAGTTTATTCGTGCTGATAACAACAATATGTTTGTATACAGTGGAACCTCCGGTATACGACCGTCCAAAATCTGAGAAAAAACAGTCTTATAATAGAGGGGGTCTTATACCGGAAACAAGGGGTAAGGTGGGGGGAGGGGGGTCAGGCTCGGAGGGTATGTAGTCATAATTTTAACACCCACCAGCATGTATTCTCTGACAAAGGAAACTGTAAAACATGTTTCATTTTTAGCTTTGTCTTTTATTCACAACTTCAAAAATAGAAAACAGTCGAACTACTGCCAGACGCGTTCATCCAAGTCTGTCAGTGCAGAAGCTCTCAGTTTCGATGTTTGGCTTTTCGCCACTTTCTCCACTCTCCCATCGTAGTTTCACAGATTCCTTATCCTTTATGATGAACTGAATTTGGGTCTTCCCAACGTCTAAACTTCTTGCAATAGACAAACAACTCTCCCCATTTTCACTTCTTTCAATCACTTTCATTCTCTCTGCCAAACTCAAAACGTTCCTCTTGCGCGACGCCATTTTGACAGCCAGTGTAGGCGAGTAATGTCCCTTATTTGCGAACTGGAAATAGCAGACAACAGCAGGCGTACACTAACATGAGAGAAAAAACGAAAGGTACAGACAGCAAATTAACTGATATCTCTTTTAAATTGCCCTAAGACGGTCGTATAAAGGGCTTAAGACACGGTCGCTGGTCGCATAAACAAGGTTGTCGCATACCAGAGGTCATTTATTATTGGAAGTGAATCCGTCAGAAGTTTTCAGGTCACATAACAGAGGGAGTCGTATACAAGAGAGCCGGATACCGGAGGTTCCACTGTATTGCCTTTTCTCAGAATCCTATTTTTGTAGCAGTATCATGCATAATTAAGTGATGATGTTTACTTATGTGGTTTTAGAACTGTGTAAGCCATTTTCTTATAATGTCTTGGTCTCTTATTTGGAAGTCTGATTTTCTCTCCTTCTCAAACATGTGAGGTGCAGTGTCTCAGATATTTTCTTCTTACATTTTATTGGTATTTCCAGGAGCTGAAACTCCCGTGATGCTTGCTTTGTTGCCTACCAATGTAACGTTGCCACGTGGACAGTTTGTCTCAGACAAAGAGATTTTTAATTGGGGTTGAACACAGCTACATGAAACTGCTCATCATAATTAAGCTGTGCATTATGTTGTGACTCTGCATTGTAAATTTGCTCTGCGTGGAATGCTGGAGGGAAATGTTCATGAACATTTTTTTTTTATCAGATTGTTGTAAAATTAAAAATGATTTTTGGATTCCAATATTACATTTATTTAAAAAAAAATACCAGCTGCACTCCTTTGAATTTTTTTGTTTCAATAATAATTGTTGTTGTAACAATATGATTTCAAGGCAATGCCTATAATGCAATTATAAGTAAAGAAACTTACAATGTGCATGGTTAGAGTTATTTATCCTGTGTAATGGTGCTAAATGTTCACAGATGATAGAATGACGGGTCTTGCTATAGATGCTTTATTTTCAAAGCTCATATCATATTATCCAGTGTGGGTTTATTTGAAAAAAAATTTGGAGACTTATACAGTCAAAAAAGTTAGCATTATTTTTATTATTCCTGAATTAAAGCAATTCAGAGGTACACTTTACCTGATTGGAATAATTTGTGGCCATGAAGATCTGGAGTCAAGCTTGCTTATCATTAGTGTGACGTTCTCTATGACCACTTTAAATGTAATTCATGTTATTGTCTTTTAATTGTGTTTCCCACATTATTTTGAGTTTGTTCACAAAGTCTGTGATAATGTGAAATTGTTAAAAATGATTGCTTTCATGAGAAGTTGCTTTTTGTCAATAATGTGATTGGTAATTTCAATATAACTGTTTGAAAACATGTATTTTCTTTATGTTTCATTGTGTGTGTGTGTGTGTGTGTGTGTGTGTGTGTGGGTGTGTGTGTGTGTGTGTGGGTGAGTGTGTGTGTGCATGCATGTGTGTGAAATTGTAGAAATGTTGTTATTTTTACAAACACTTGGAACTCTACGTACGTTCTTTTGACGGATCCGTTATTTTGATGTCAAAGCAGTGTTCCGTTAGGGTAAAGGCTGTGTTAGGGTTTGGGTTAGAGTTAGGGTTAGGTTAAAAAGAAAAAGGACAAATATTTTAAATTGTCAAAACAAAGTATGTGGTGTTTCATGAAAGTCAAAACAACAGAGTTTTTACATGCTTGTGTGTGTGTGTGTATGTGTGTGTGATATTTATCTGTCCCTTTTGGAGAAAAATAAAATGTGTAAATTTGATATTAATTCTAATAATGCATTTCTTTTTTTTTCTTTTTTCTTTTTTTTATTAGAGTTGTATCACAAAAATCCAGATGATGGAAATGGCACAGTCCCAGCAGGAAGCATCACAACCAGATTGACTACATCATGGTCAAGAAACGCTTCAGATCAAGCATCAACATTGGCAGGACACGCACTTTTCCAGGAGCAGACGTAGGAAGTGACCACGATGTCGTGATGATGTCTTTCCGGCTCCACTTGAAGAGAGTAAACACAGCAAAGTGCACTAGACTGAAGTTCGACCTGGTCAAACTGCAAGACCTGGAGGTAACAGAAATCTTTAAAAAGGGAAATGTGCACCACTGCACATTTTGGGAGCTGGTGAAATAGATGTCAACACCATGACCACCACCTTCAATTCAGCTGTAACAGATGCCGCCAAGGAGATCCTTGGAAAGCACCAGCCAAAGAAGAAGCTATGGATCACATCTGAACTTTTGGACCTGTGTGATAAACGAAGAGAGATAAAAAAAGAAAAAGAACACTTCACAGGGAGCTGATGCCTACCGAAAAATCTACAATGACATCCGAAAAGGCATGCGCACAGCAAAGGAGAACTGGACAGAAGATAAATGCCAGAAAATAGAGAACAGTCTGAACAAGAACAACAGCAAGAAGGCCTACCAGACTGTGAAGCGGCTGACAAGTGTTAAACAGCCCAAGATCTCCACGATCCAAAGCAAGTCTGGCATATGCCTTACAGAAGAACAAGAAGTCTTGAACAGATGGACAGAGTACTGCTCTGACCTTTACAACCACACACCAAATGGAGACCCATCAGTTCTAGCATGTCCTGAGAACAGGGAAGAAGAAGAAATCCTCCCAATTCTCCGAGAAGAAGTTGAGGCAGCAGTGCAATCGCTGAAGAAGGGGAAGTCAGCGGGAGTGGACAACATACTCGCGAAACTGCTTCAAGCAGGAGAAGCGATGATTGACGCACTCACTATTATTTGTAACAAGATTTGGGGAGTGGCCTGCACCATGGACCCAGTCGCTTGTCATCACTCTTCCCAAAAAAGGTAACCTTCGGTAATGTTAAAATTACCACACCATCAGCCTCATCAGCCATCCCAGCAAGGTCCTCCTGAAAATAATACTCAACAGGTTGAAACCCCAAGCTGAACAAATCATAGCTGAAGAACAAGCAGGATTCAGGGCAGGGCGAAGTACCACTGAACAGATTTTCAACCTCAGAGTAATCTGCGAGAAATACCTACAGCACCAACAACATCTATATCATGTATTCGTAGACTTCAAAAAGGCGTTTGACCAAGTCTGGCATGCAGCTCTGTGGGCAACCATGAGAGTGTAAAACATCAGCCCTAAAATTATTGAAGTCATCAAAAGCCTGTATGACAAGGCTACCAGTGCAGTCCTCCACAACAGCGCCATTGGAAACTGGTTCAGAACAACAATCGGTGTGCATAAGGGATGCCTACTCTCTCCAACACTCTTCAACATCTTCCTAGAGCACATCATGTCAGATGCTCTTGCAGATCACGAAGGCACAGTCAGCATAGGGAATAGAGCAATCTCCAACCTTTGTTTTGCGGATGACATTGATGGATTGGCTGGAGAAGAACAAGAACTTGAACCGCTGGTACAGAGGCTTGACACCACTTCCAGAGCCTATGGAATAGAAATAACTGCGCAGAGAAGATGAAAATTATGACCAACAACACTAAAGGCATCAACATGGACATCAAAGTCCAAGGTCATTCCCTCAACACAGTGCATAGCTTCAAATATTTAGGAGCCATTGTATCAGACAATGGGTCCCAACAGGAAGTCCTCTCCAGGATCGCACAAACAACTGCTGCCCTGGCGAGGTTGAAGCCAATTTGGAAAGACAGGACCATCAGCCTACATTCCAAGGTAAGACTGCTGCGCTCCCTTGTCATCTCCATCTTCCTATATGCTTGCGAAGCATGGACCCTCACAGCAGATCTACAATGAAGAATACAAAGCATGGAGATGAGGTGCTACAGAAGACTTCTGGGCATTTCCTATACCCAACGTACACATCACCAACGACGAAGTCCGACAGACCATCACACAAGCCATTGGACAACACGATGACCTGCTCACAGTGGTGAAAAAACTGAAACTCCGATGGTATGGCCACGTCACCAGATCATCAGGTCTTGCAAAGACCATCCTGCAAAGCACGGTGCAAGGAGGTAGAAGATGAGGGGGACTGAAAAAGAGATGGGAGGACAACATTCGAGAATGGACTGGTTTGACACTGAGCGAAACCATCAGGGTTGCTGAGGACAGGGAAAGATGGAGTACGCTGGTTAAAAGATCATCTGTGGTGCCCCTACGACCTCCGAGTTACGGGATAGGATAGGAGGATAGGATAGGAACATTCACTATGAATGTTAAAATGATCTGTTGAGGGGGCGTGGTCACAGGGCTAGTGGGTTATTTTAAATAAATTAGTCACCGTCTTGATGAACAGTCCAGAAAAGTTTTATAGGTAATCAGATATGTGGCGCATACATTATTTTAGTATGTACCTAAAAGGATGTAAAATGTTTTATTGTGATAAGAAGAATAACACATATATTTAGGAATTCTATTTTTATTAAGAAGAGGAATAACAATAATAAATAATAAAACACACAAAAACAATAGTTCCCAAGCAATTGCTCAGGAACTAAAATGAACTTGTGATCAAATACTAGCAACTTGTACTTATAAGTCTTTGTGGACGAAAACATTGGAGGTAAGGGTAGTAACTCTTAAAGTGAGTACATTCGTACCAGAGCCAAGGGGAAGAATTACTGACATGGGTACACTCGTACCGGTGGCCATGGAGGGCGATACATTTGCCTTAACACCGGCTGGTCTTGACATTGTTCTGATTACGGGATAGCAAAGTTTGCACGATCATTATAATGGCTTCATCAAGAAAAGTTGCTGTTGTAAGTAATGTATTCTGTAAAATTTACATACAAATTCCAGGTGTGGTTAGCAGATTCTACATTCAAAGCAATTGGGACCAGTCTGTAGATCAGAAGCAGGTGTACTCCTTCGGATGAGAGTATAAACCGAGGTCTAGTCTGTGTCGCATACATTCCATCATAACGGACTTTAAAGATCCTGACGCTCATGTCCTAGACGGGTGAGTGCCGGTAACAAGAAAACACCAAGCATACACCTTGGTAAAAAGTGCCATAATAATCAAAATTGATTGTGGGCATATACGGAAGAAGAAGAAGAAGAAGATAAATCTTAGTGCCGGCCACACTGCGTAGCTGAGACTGTCCAATGAGCATTTGGAGTGTTGAGAGAGAGGCGAACGTGTGCCTTGGACAGTCGCAGCTACACAGTGTGAGTGCCGGCTAATCAAATTATTATTACAGTAAAACCTCCGTTTGGAGACCCTCTCTTAAACGACTTCCTCCAACATACGACCGGAAAAAAATTCACCGATGGTTAAATTTGTACTATATAAACGACCTCTCTTAAACGACTACGCTGATGTGTCCGGGGCCGTTAATCTACCTAAAGAAAGAAAAGAAAAACGACTACCTCTAAAACGCGACTTGCGACCTTCAAATAATTAAATTTTACAACCTAGCATCTGAAAAATTCAGATTCCAAAGCAATACTAGTCTATATTTGTGCGCTTGAAGAAAACAGTTTCGTTTACAACTTTTAACAGCAGACGATGCATTAAAGCAGCTTGAAATACTTTAAGGAGCTGACCAGATTTGCCCTGAGCCTGTCAGATCTTGCCGACACCATGTCTGGTGTTCAAAACGACATACTAAGAGAACATGCACTGGTGGGGGGGATCATGCAAACAAACAGAAATAACCGCTTTCTTTAAAAAAAACAAAAAAAACAACTATTCAATGATTGAATAAAAATAATTACAACAATATTATTGGGGTTATCTTATAAATAGTTATAACTCCAAACATGCACTCAGCACTTACATACACTTTTAAACAACTATCATACAATCATTGATTTTTTTATTTTATAAATAATGAGGAACAGGAAGATATTGACTGTATTGGTTGTGAGACAGAGTTTAATCTATATTTCTGAAAGATGGTAGATGTTCCCTATACTTAATGGTATTTGTACTTTTTGTACATGTATTTATTTTACTTAATTAATTTTCTAAATGTCTTTTTCGAAAATGTCCTACCTTCTTTTTTAAGACCCCTTCAATTTAAGACCTCGTTTTAATGGCAATTTAAAGGTCGTAAATCGGAGGTTTTACTGTATTATTATTATTATTATTATTATTATTATTATTATTATTATTATTATTATTATTGAGGATTTTTATAGTGCACATATCTCACCGTATGTGACAAGACTCAAGGCGCTGACCGATGCAGGATCTAACTCAAACCGCCCGAGACATTGGTCTTGTAACCTGTTGAAATTTGGTTAATATGTCATTTGCATGTCAATAACTTATAATATAATTAACCAAATAAAAAATTAGCACTCCCAGGAAAAATCAAGCATGTCTTAGAAGGATAGGATGTAATAAGCCAAGTACTGGTGGGATACTATGTCTATAGGTCAAGTCAGCGTCAGTTATTATTGTGTTACTGTTAGCTAACCCAATAGCAGATATAAAGATGATCTAAATTATAACATTAAACCTATCTCCAACAAAAAGCATATTAAAAAATTCTTTCTGTATGTGATTTTTATGGACTAAGACACATGAGCTGAGGTACAGATTTTAACACTTGTAACCAAATTAATGTATTGTACATGTATAATATGGTCCAATGTGAGATCGAAGGAAAGTTTCAGTTTTATTAGTTCTATATCAGGTTTTATTAATTTTTATTTACATTGCAAATCATATTTTGTAACATAATAGGGTTAGGTTATTGTGCAGTCAATGCATCTGAAAATAATCAAATCTTATTCTGTGTAAAACATTTATGCCAACAGGTGACAGGAGGGAACAAAGGAATCGGCTTTGCTATTGTACGTGCTCTGTGTAGGCAGTATGATGGTGATGTTATTCTGACAGGTTTGTATCACATATAATGAATTTACAACTTTTTACATTAAAACTTCTGCATGCCGGGTTCTTATCATAACTTAAATTCTTATATTAATTTTTCTTTGTCTTAAGCCGTAGTATAACGTTTATTCAAATTCAAGGTGATTTTTGTATTTTGGAAGAGAACTGATAAACTTTAGACTGATACTTCTAGTGTGGGTTCTTCCTGTAAACATCAGAGCCAACATAGCTCATCGTCTTCCAATACTGCACAGCATATCGCCTGTGTCGTTACTTCATCAATGGAAATGTCTGAAGCTGCTGCAGCAGCTTGACCTTCTGAGCTACGTTATGACAATTACATGCTATATAGTATATTGACTGTAGTAGAACAATTAGGTAAGTGCTGCTTTTCTCTTGATTGGAACATTATGAAGAAAGAAGAAATACACAGACGCTGTCACAATACAAAGTGCAGACTTGCATGCAAACGTGGGATAAAAGGGGGAGTGAAAGTAAAGGTAAACAGATGACGTTTCAATCCACCACTGCCAACTGTCTTTCTAACAAACGCACAGTCTCTTGACAACAAAACAAATGGTGAAATATATAGACGAGAAGACAGAGACTGTTGCATCATCTGCTTCACATAGTCATGGTTATCTTCAGACACCCCAGATCAGCTGGTAGAGCTGGAGGGTTTTTCTGTTTTTAGAGCAGACAGAACCAAAGACTCAAGCAAAACTAGAGGTGGAGGCGTTCGCTTGTATGTTAATCAAAGATGGTGTAAACAAGTCATTGTGAAGAAGAGTGAATGCAATGTAGATTATGAGTTGCTAAGGTTCAGTTACTTACCCAGAGAAATAGCGTGTTTCACGGTCATTGGCTTGTATACTCATCATAAGTCAAATGCAAATAGGGTGGCTAAGGACATAACAGTACTTGTGGAACAGATTCAGACTAAAAAAAAACAGACGGGATAGTGAACATCTGTGGAGACTTCAATGCTCATTGTAAATTGAAAATTCCCAAATTCTACCAACAAGTCACAGTAGGAACCAGAAAAGACAGAATCCTTGATGTTGATGTATGTCAACATCAAAGAAGCCTATACCTCTGTACAGAAGCCTCACATAGAGAAGTCGGACCATCACTCAGTGTTTTTTCTTCCTAAATACAGACAGAAGTTGAAAAAAACAACCCTGCAGAGATGATAACAGTGAAGGTCTACAACAAGGAAGGCATAGATAAGCTGCAAGCATGTTTTGAATGCACAGATTGGGAAGTGTTTGAGGGTGAAGATATAGATAAAATGACAGACACTATTAGCAGTTACAATAATTTTTGTGAAGATCTGTGCATCAAAGAGAAAACAGTCACAATATATCCTAATCACAAGCCATGGGTTACAAAGGAGTTTAAAGAAGCACTGAGGGAGAAACACACACGTTGGCTCACAGGGGAAGAAAATTGGTAAGAAAATCTCAGGAAAATGTAGAATAAAGTACTAGGAAAAACTAGAGGGCAAACTGACTTTGGGAAATGCTAAGGGTGTGGGGGAGGGAGTGAAGAAAATTACAGCCTGGACTAAAAATAAGAAGACTACTGCTCTTGCAGATCCCAAAGAATTAGCCAATGAACTGAATACATTTTATGCCAGATTTGACAAGATGGCAAGTTGCATGAAGTGCTACAAGAGCTGGAAAAAAATATAAAATCTGCAGATTAGTGAGGAGGTGGTGAAGGGGGTCTTTTCTAGACTGAAATCAGGCAAGGCTTGTGGTCCAGACAGCATTCGCCCATGGCTACTAAAGACATGTGCATAGCAACTTGCTGCTGTGTTCAGGGTCTATATAACATTAGTCTGAAGTTAAGGAAATTACTAGCGCAATGGAACAAATCCAGAATTGTACCAGTTCCCAAAAAGGCAATTTGAAAGGAGTACAGCGATTATAGCCTAGGCCTATAGCACTCACTCCGGAAAAATAATCCTGAAGAGATTACTACGAAGGCCTTTTTATTGGACCTGTATGCTTTTAATGGTTTCTTTGCTCTTCTTGTTTTACAGATAAACTATAATGTGTTGTCATTATTCTATTATTATATTAATTTTTAAAATTATAATTCTTCATATGGTAGTATTACTATTAGGCATGTGATTTTGGTGTGCATACATGCATTAACTTATTATATGCTTAATATGATTTCACGCATCAATATTTACTGATATTGTTTCTTGCATTTTGTTTAGAATTCCTGTATTATTAGGAGAGAGAGAGTGAGAGTTAGTTATTCATTACTTACATGGTCCAGCAGACTGCAAAGAGCTGAATCAGGACCACATAGAGAGTGAGAGAGAGTGTATGTGTGTGTGTGTGTGCGTGCGGACTACAACTGCTTATTTTCTGTTTCACTGTTTTGTCTTTGCAGCGCGTGACGAAGGACGTGGCAAAGCGGCAGTGGAGAGCTTGCTTGGGGAAGGTTTGAACCCAAAGTTTCACCAATTGGACATTGACAGCACCGACAGCATTGAACGCCTGAGAGACTTTCTGAAGGAGCAGTATGGGGGTCTGGACGTTCTAGTCAACAATGCAGGCATAGCTTACAAAATGGACTCTGATGCACCCTTTTCGGAGCAGGCTGAAGTGACATGCAGGACCAATTTTGAGAGCACTCGAAACGTTTGCAACCGGCTCTACCCTATCCTAAGGCCTCATGCAAGGTATTTTCTTGAATAGTTATGTGTCCATACACTGACACAGATTTCCTTTTTGTCAGTGCTTCTGTTTGCAATCAAACATTGTTTAATTTGCAGTATCATAATATTAGCATCAAAATCTTTCATCAGATTCCAGATATTTATTTTACAAAGGAAAAATTGTGTAATGTTAAAAGGAGTAACTTTTTTTTTCTTCTCCAAATCTTACACTTTTGTTTACCCATTAAACATTTTCAGGGGGAAATGGAGGGGGGGGGGGGGGTTAGGTGGGAACAACTATTGTACTGCCTGTTCTGGATGTTTGAAGCTTGGGTCTTTAAATGTACGATTTCAGGATAGGATTTTGACACCATTAGTACCTTGTGCTTGAACATTAACTGTAACTGATTCTGAGAATTTTGTGCTTGTGGAAAGATAGTCTATTACATAATTAGTAAAAAGCATGAGTGAGCAATCTCATGTTGTTGTTTTTTACAATCTCTTGTTGTTTTTTTACATTTTAATTTTACCCTGATTTTTTTTTTTTTTTTAAATTTGTTCTGTTTTAAATTTTTGTTTGTTTGTTTGTTTCAGAGTGTGCAATGTGTCCAGCCTTATGTCACAGATGGCAATCCAAAAATGCAGTGAAGAATTGAAAAAGCGTTTTAAGGACCCATACCTTACAATGGATGGGTTAAAACAACTGATGAACGAGTTTGTTGCGTATGTTCATATAGACTAACAGAGTTTCAGTGCTTCTTTTAGTTTAATTTTAGTTTCAAAATACTGTCATTTGGAAATCAATATCTTGCCGTTAGTTCATTTATTGAAATTAATCACAACCTTGATGTATGACATAATATGATTTGTTTGCATTTGTGGAAAGTTTGACTAAATGTTGTTTTGGGGATGCCAAGGATTGAGCTAACATTTTCAGCTTTGCAATTTCAGTTTGCAGGCATAAAAGAATGTTGTTTTCATTGCCAAAAAATTTTACATCCATGGTCTAGAAAAATGTGTGTGCTATATTCTTTAGTAATCTCATCCTCAAATACTATATAAGTAATAGAAGCTTTTTGTTTGTTTGTTTATGTGTTGTTGTTTTTTTTACTAAGGGTTTTAGAATTATATGTTTTCAGTTTGGCAAAGGTGAACAAACATCAAGAGGCTGGATGGCCTAATACAGCCTACGGTGTCAGTAAAATTGGTGTGACAGTCATGAGCTTCATTCAACAAAGACAGTTTGATGCTGACAAGGCTCAAGACATCTTGGTCAATGCTGTAAGCAATCGCTTCTTTTGTTCTATTTTAAAAATTTTTGTTTTTAACATATTAATCGTTTGTTTTAATTCTAGGATAAAAACATAAATTAACATTTTATTGCTGCGTTAGAATTTAAAAATAAAGCTAATAAATAAATAATAAATAAATAAAAAGAAATAGTTCTGCTATCTGAACTGCAGTTTGTATGCTGGCAAAACTTGAACATTTCCAATTGTAACTAGCTGTGTATCAGGTAAGTTACGTAGAAAAAAAACACACGCGGCTGCTCTTCTTGATTATTTTTAACTGCAGCACATGCTCACAAATACAACAAAAATTTGGCTTCAGTTGCTTTTAAACTGTGTATATCCGCCCCAAATAGTAAAGGCTGTACATTTACCAACATATAAGTTTTAAAAAATTTAATTTTGTTAATTGTATATTCATGTGGTAATATACGCTTTACCCCCAAAAGCAATGTAAGGTAAAGTTAAAGCAGTTACCTTGTTTTCATTGTTTATTTTCAGTGCTGTCCAGGTTATGTTGCTACTGACATGAGCAGCTACAAGGGACCCAAGACAATTGATCAAGGTAAGTCTAATATACTGCTAACAGAATTTTGTTTCTTCTATTTCTTATTGGTCATGTTATTAACTGCAGAAAAATGGAAATAATAATGGATTACGTTCTTCTTCTTCCAGTAAACACTGTGGATCAAAAGGCTGATCATTGCTCGTTTTACAGGGAGTGGGAGAAAAGGGGCTTAGTGCATGCTGGGTATATTTATATAACCAGCACTCACCCGTCTAGGACATGAGCATCAGGATCTGTAAAGTCCATGCGATGGAATGTTGGAGTGCACAGACTAAATCTCGATTTATACTCTCATGTGAAGGAGTAGAGCGCAGTGTCTAAGGGTCACGTATCTTTTTGTTTTTCTCTCCATTCATAGTGTCAATAGGCTTTTAACTATTGCCTGAACTGGCTGCAATGTTATCGCTTAACATTCAGTATGTGTCAACTGTTTTGCCTTTGAGTACTACACCCCTGGACCAACGGTGCTGCATTATCATACTGGCCAGCATCAGTGGTAATAAATTGAATTTAGGAAGGGAAAAATCCTTGGCCAACCACTGCTGTCATAGTAAAACAAAAGTCATGTTAGTTGTCATGTTCTGTGGTTACACAAAAGTTGGCACAACCACAATCAGTTACTTGCCACTACCACAAACTCTCTTTCCTCCTGACTGCGGCCACCTTCCCCATTGAATTTCCTTCCTTGTCACTGACAGTAAGCTCTCTCTGTCAATAGTTTTACTTTACTATTTATTTATTTCATTTACACATTTATGATATTAGACAACATATATTATAGATAAATTTAAACTAAAACTAAGAGAACTAAAATCAATCTAATTAAATAAAAGCCAAAACAAAAATACACGATTGCATTACACACACAAAAACTTATAACCAACAAACAAACTTAGGTTTTACTATCAACTGTCTGATGTTTTCTCTGATGAAGATGCACATTGATTGCATTTCCAGGTGCTGAAACTCCAGTGATGCTTGCCCTTTTACCTCCCAATGTAACATCTCCCCGTGGGCAGTTTGTCTCTGAGAAAAAGGTGGTCAACTGGGGCTGAACCCAGCTTCTAGATGATGATGATGACGATGATGATGGCGATGATGATGATGAGGCAGTTACTCAATATAACTGCACAAATGTTGTGACATAGTATTGTATATATTTTCTGGGAATACAGATCAGAAACAGTTCGCACAAAATGTTTTTTGAACGATTTTCTTTTGAAAATGGTTTTTAACTGTGCAATACCAAAATCTTTTAAATGTGATTTTGAATTACACTTAACAAATGGCAGCTCAAATGAGATTTCAAAACAAAAATCTTATTTATTTTATATATCCAGAAACACGTGACTATTACAAACATGACACGTGAGCAAGAACGCTTACATTGTTTATGGTGCACAGTAATTTGTCTATTTTCGTTTTATGCGCTTTTATTATTTTCAAAATTGTTGTCATAATTGATTTTAGGAAGGGAAACAAGTTTGATTTGAATCCCATCTTTATAATAATAATAATAATACAGGATGCTGTGTACGCGCCTTTTCCCAAGGCTCAAAGCGCGGAGATCTATACCAACATACACGCTCACCTGTCTCATTTACCCTCACACACACCAAATACACATACATCACTCAAATAGGTGGTTTAAAGGCAGGGAGATCGCTATTAGAAGACGGAAGAAAATCGAATTTTTATTTTTGAAATTTTTATATTGACTGCATCCTGTACCATTATTGAAGGAGAAGAAGCAGAGAGAGTGCATCCATTGAAGTATTTAGGTGTGGTTATCGATGATAGATTCACTTGGAAAGATAACACAGAATACATTTACAAGCGGCTGCAAAGTAGGATGTTTTGTTTAAGAAAACTGAGATCTCTTAATGTAAAACAGGAAATTTTACAAATGTTCTATACAGCTGTAATAGGAAGCATCATTTCTTTTGGAATCTCATGTTCTGGAGGAAAAGTATCACAAACAGAAAAACGAAGATTGGACAAACAGATAAAAAGGGCTAGTGAGGTGGTGGGGAGGGAACAGGATGACATAGCAATGATGCATATCAGGTAAGTGACAAAAAAGCTGACTGCAATTTTGGCTGACAACCATCCACTTTTCTTGGAATTTGACTCTCGACGGATAGACATGAGTGGACGTTTTAGGGCACCAGCGGGAACATCAAATAGGTATAGGAACTCATTCATACCACTTGCCATTCAAGCACATAACAAACAAGTTGGTAGGTCTTACTAAACATACTTTACAACTCTCATGCAGCTTAGTTAGTTTAATTATTGTTTTAACTGTCTTTTATAAATAGTTTATATGTTTACACATTAATAAGTTTTAAATACTCATATTTATATTTATCTGTTCTTACGTTAACCCTTTTTACTGCTTAATTGGAATATTTGCATTATGAAAATATGTCCATGTGTTTGAAGATTAATAATGTATAAATATTTTAATTCCTTAGTTTAAATACTTTTCTTTCTTTTTATTTATCATTTTTGATAAACATGCGTCTTTATGTATGTGTAAAAGACACACTTTAAAACTCTCATGCAACCCAGTTTAATTATTGTTTTTACTGTCTTTTTATAAATAGTTTATATGTTTACTCACTAATAGTTTTAAATACTCATATTTATCTGTTCTTACGTTAACCCGTTTTACTGCTTATTTAAAATATTTGCATTATGAAAATATGTCCATGGGTTTGAAGGAATGTATAAATATTTTAATTCCTTTGTTTCAATACTTTTATTTTTATTTATCATTAATGTGAGAAACATGAATCTTTATGTGGGTGTAAAAGAAGAATGAATGGACATGTTTAATTGACAGACAATGTAATTTCCATGCTTTTGGATTAATAAAGTAATATCTTATCTTATCTTATGGGAGACTGAGATAACCAGAAAAGCAAACATTTGGAAGATTGCTATATAGCATAGAGGTGAACATTTGGAAGACTGATTTAGCTGTTTCGTATGTACTGTATGCACACTGTGATTCATTAACCCAGAAAGCACACATGGAAGCATTACTTTTATTTGGAGGGGACTATAAAAGCGTGTAAAATACAGAAATAAGTTGGCTCGTCTAAAGATATGGAACTGGAGCATCTCAGACATAAACCTTATAAAATGTGATCCTTCAATCTTCTTCTTCCTATAATGTCTGTCATACTCAAGTCAGCATTTACAAGTACTCTATAGGAAGTAAGGTAAAATAAGAAAAAAAAGTCAAATTTTTAAATAGTAAGTATTAAAATTCATTTTAGAAAAAAATAATTATTCCTATAGACGCAAGTCGACTTATCTAATTTATGATTGTTGCTTTATTAAACGGTTTGAAAACATTTTGCATATTGACTTCACATGTTTTAGTTTTTTGTTTGGTTGTTGGTTGTTTCCATAAGATCTAAACTATCTCTCCACTCATCCATTCCAAAACCCCTTTTTGCCACTCCTCTCTCTCTCTCTCTCTCTCTCTCTCTCTCTCTCTCTCTCTCTCTCTCTCTCTCTCTCTCTCTCTCTCTCTCTCTCTCTCTCCTCTCTCTCTCTCTCTCCTCTCTCTCTCTCTCTCTCTCTCTCTCTCTCTCTCTCTCTCTCTCTCTCTCTCTCTCTCTCTCTCTCTCTCTCTCTCTCTCTCTCTCCTCTCTCTCTCTCTCTCTCTCTCTCTCTCTCTCTCTCTCTCTCTCTCTCTCTCTCTCTCTCTCTCTCTCTCTCTCTCTCTCTCTCTCTCTCTCTCTCTCTCTCTCTCTCTCTCTCTCTCTCTCTCTCTCTCTCTCTCTCTCTCTCTCTCTCTCTCTCTCTCTCTCTCTCTTGCTAGAAGTCTTTCTCAATTGTGTTATATCCATGTACTGCCCGTGCAAGCATGCATTCCATTGCATGGACATTAAAGATCCAGACAGGCATGACAAATATATACTCCCTCTGCCTCAACCCACACCCAAAAAGAATTCTGTGTTATTGTATAGGTGATAGGCGTTTATTTATTATTATTATTCTCTTCATTTAGTTTATGTTTATTTAAAGTCAGACAGCTTATCGGGTAATGGAACAATGCAAACACAGTTTTCTTGGAATCAAAAGTGGACCTTGCAGGTTGTTACCTACAAATAATTACATCCTTGGAGAAATAACACACACACATTTCCTTGTGTTTGTGTGAAAACACACATTTCCTTGTGTTTTCATGGGGACAAAAAAGATTCTGATTCTGATTCTGAAATAAACATGTATGCGGTCTTGTAAAAAGGCCTGATCAGTTAATTAGATTAGTTAAAAGTCATGATCTGTTTCTTTGTTTGTTTTATTCTACACTTACCTTCATGCACATATTGATACGGGTAGGCAAAAACTCATGATGTTTTTGAGGAATAAACAGTTTTAAAACATTTGAAGTAAATGTGAATTGTTGAAAATATCTTTTATTTCAGTTTTGGACTAGAGAATGGCCAAGGTTAAATAAACCCTACTCATGACACAGCAAAATCTGCCATGTTCAAGTTAAAAATCCTTAAATTACTCTTGGAGCAATCAAGGATGACGCAGCAGTTACTTTTTTGGGGGGGAGGGAGGGAGGAGGAAAGGAGAGGGGGTAGGGGTGTGGTAGACTCAATCCTGTATTCATGTTATAAATCCTTCTATAAAAATCTAACCATGATACTTTATTTTTTCTACACATTTTACCAGGGTGAGTATATATATAGTTGCCCAACGCCTCAATCCTTAAGTAAACCCTATTATAATAGCTATGTGCCCATGACACTGTATATGCAAGCCTTTTTCGATCTTGGGTTCTTATTTGAGGGTGTGACAGATTCATGCATTTCCTTTGCTTACACAAACCTATAGGCATGAAACAAATTATTTACTACTGAATTAAGTGAGCATCCCTGAAATCGATCTTTGTACAATGCCACGTGACACTGCAGCAACTATAAATTATTATGATTTTTTTTTTTTAGATGTAGAATATATTGTCATATGTCATATATATATTACATTTTCCATTCACATGTACACTTACAAGATTAAGAAATTAATCATGCAAACAAACACGTACAATTAACATAGATTTTTAATAATGAGAAACAAATGGATAAATGAACTAAATTAAGTTATTATAGTTGTGGCAGTGGCACGCTGCATTGTATATATAATTATTGATTTCAGGGTGGCTCACTTAGTGGTAGATAATTTGTTGTGCCATGACTATGGGGTTGTGTAAACAAAAACCAATGCACGAGTCCTCCACACCCACAAATAAGAAAATATAAGAACCCAAGATCGAAAAAGATTTACAAATGCAGTGTCATGGGCACATATATAGCTATTATAGTAGGGTTTACTTAAGGATCGAAGCAATTATTAAATCCAGGAAAAATGTGTAGCACAAATAAAGTGATGGTAGGGTATTTATAGAAGGATTTATATTATTGAGTTTGCCACCCCTCGACCAACCACCAAAAATGTAACTGCTGTTTACATATCCTTGATTGCTCCAAGGGTATTTTAAGGATTGTTCACTTGAAAATGGCAGAATTTGCTGTGTCATGGGTAGGATTTATTTAACCTTGGCCTTCTCTGACTCAAAACTGAAATAAAAAGATAGTATTTCCAAAATTTCACATTTGTTCAATTGCTTTGAAACTGTTTGAACTACACTTTTGTTGTTGTTTTGGTCTAGCTTCTTCTTCTTCTTTATTATTATTATTATTATTATTATTATTATTATTATTATTATTATTATTATTATTATTATTATTAAAGTGCATGGGAATAATTAAGGGTGAGAGGCCAACATTTAAAGTGCATGTATGCTTTCCACATTTCATGTATTATTCCATCCACACAGATCAGAATATATTGCATGCACACACAAACACATACGTAAGAATTATTAAGATCTTTGATCATAGAAATAGAGAATTATTCAGACTATCTGATCAAAGGCTGTTAACATGAATTGTGTAACGTTACTGATTAACGCTGTGTCATGGTGCAGCTTGCACTGCTAAAAGAATGGCCGAGTGCAAGAGTACTGATACTGAACTTATAAGACAAGTGCAAGTGGTCGCCATACTGCTAATCTACCCAACCGCCCAACGCCATATTCCTCACTTGAACTCCAGCAGTCAGAAGAGAAGGATATACGTCTAAAAAATGGCTTCGACAAAAAAAGTTGCTGTTGTAAGTATTGTTTGAGTATCTCACTTTTACATGCATTGTGATATTTTTTAAAATACTTTGATAGAAGTTGCTGCAGACATGTACGATGTCAGAAAATGAGACATGTAAAAGGCTGTCTTAAAAATGCATTATTTATCTCCTTAGCAATGTCTTAAAAAATGCTTGTCTCCCTAGCGTTGCCATTGTTAAACACTTCACAAGTTATTTTGTTTAAAAATCTGTCAACGATTAGCATTAGATGTAGAAGGCTAGAAAGTATACACTATACAGTAGTACAGCTTTTGATAGTTGTTGTGTTTTTAAAGTGGTTTTTGTTATTGTTTTATATATGTTCCGCGCTTTTTTGGAATCTGCGCAATTCTAGAATTGGCCTGCTCAATTCTAGAATTGACCTACCCGTTTTTGGAATTCCAACATTGGTTCGGGTTAGGGTTACCAAAGAATATAAGTCTTTGGGGTTACCTAACCCTGGCGGCCAATGTTGGACTTCAAAAAAATGGGCAGCCCATTCTAGAATACTACTAATTCCAAAAAAGCGCAGATTCCAAAAAAACGCAGAACATATATATATATATATATATATATCTCTTGTCACTTTGTGTTAAAATGCAGAAGTCAAGTATTGAATTATTCAGTATCAACTAATTTTGCCCAGATTTTAATTAGTATTATGGTATGAACAATAAGTTGACAATAATACAGTTGGTAACATGGGGTGTGTTTTGTCACACTGAGTAGCGGAGACTAGAAGAAGTTTACATTTGCCTCGCCACTTAGTAGTAGAGAGCCTCAGCTAGTCTCAGCTATGCAGTGTGGTGTACTGTTTGGTTCACAGTAGATTGAGCTATAAATATATTTTTACTCTTTCACTTAGAATAGATAAACATTATACTGTAATCTTTTCAAAGTTCTCCAGCAAGCTAATCCAATCTCTGACCAAGAACTAACCCTACCTCTGACCTTGATTTACAGTATTGATCGACACTGTTCCAACCCTTTACACAGTCTTATCAGGTGTTGGGGGACAGGACATAGTACAGCACTATCTGGATAGCTTACTGGAATCTGGGGGTTAAAGCCAACTTTAAATTTTGCGTATGATGAATGATTTTGCAGACTAGCAAAGGCCACCATTCCTAACAGGTTTATGTGCAGGACCTCCTAATGAACTTCAAACCATGTCTATGAAGTTCCGCAGGACCCTTCCACCAAATCAACCCCCAAAATACTAGTCACCATGCACCTAGCAAATTAAGTTGCTGTCTGAAATTAACATAATAATAATAGTAATAATAATAATAAGGGTATTTATATAGCGCTTTTTCCTAATGACATAAATTTAATCGTTCTTATATAGCGCTTTTCCAGCTCAAGAGCTGCTCAAGGCGCTGGCCGATACAGGATCTAACTCAAGCCGCCCGAGACGCCCACCCGCAGCCTTTGGGCGCATGGTCTGACGCCCGGACAACTAAGCACAATCCTGGGCAGCCAGGGATGGGGGAGAAGGACCTAGGTGCATGCTGGGTGTTTTCTTGTCACCGGCACTCACCCGTCTAGGACATGAGCGTCAGGATCTTTAAAGTCCGTTATGATGGAATGTATGTGACACAGACTAGACCTCGGTTTAAACTCTCATCCGAAGGAGTAGGAAAACAGGAGTAAAGTGTCTTTCCCAGGGACACAACACAATGGCCCGGCCAGGGCTCGAACCCGGGACCTTCCGATCCGCAAGCCGAAGCACTACCATTAGACCACGGTGCCTCCTTTTTCAGTTTAAAGTGCAGTTCTCACGCATTTATATTTAACGTTAACATCGAAACATCTACAAAAAGATGTGAAAAGAAAACGATACACCAATAAGTTATGCCATGACATAATACAAACATGAAAAAGAATATTTACAAGTAAACTATTAAAGACGAGGGAGGGAGAGGGAGGAGGAGAGCAGCTAGGGGGTGAGAGGGCTAGGGGCGTGCGCTCTGATGGCGGTGGTCTGAATCAAAAAAGAAGAAATGGTGATGGGAGGCGAGATCAAACATTTTGTTAAGGAAGAGATGAGTTTTGAAGTTGGACTTAAAAGTGGCTATGTATGGAGAGCTGCGAAGAGTTCCAAATTAAAGGACCAAGCACTGAGAAGGATCGACAGACATCCTGCAGAGAGAGTTTGTAGTGGGGTATTTGTCGATAAGGGTGTCAGAGGAAGAACAAAGATTTCTAGATGGCTTGTAGAAGTGAATGTTCTGTGTGAGGTAGAAAGGGGTTAATCCATTGACACACTTGTAACTGACAGGACAGATTTTGTAGGTAATCCTCTGAGATACAGGAAGCCAGTGGAGAAAATGTAGGAGGGGTGTGATATGATAAGATTTTTAAAATTTGAGAACCAGACGAGCAGCTGAGTTGTGGACACGTTAGAGCAGATGAACAGAAGAGGAAGGGAGTCCAGCCAGAAGAGAGTTACAGTTGTCTAAGAGTGACAGGACAAGAGAGGAAATGAGTTTGGCTGTAGCGTCAGTGGTCAGGTGTTTGCAGACAAGGCTTAATTTATGGAGCTGAAAGTTGCAAGTTTGACAGGTTTTGGGTATGAATTCTGACATGAAGAGGGTGTTGTCAACGATGACGAAAAGGTTTTTGGTTTGGCCAAGAGTGACAGTGTCTACAGGGGAAGAAGACAGTTTGTGTTTGGTACCCGTGTGCATAACTTAGTTTTATTAACATTGAGCTGGAGCTTGTTGTTTTCAAAGCAGTCAGAAGTTTTGGTCAAAATAGATGGAAGGTTTTGAGGAGTGTCACTGTTTTTGAGCTGTGTGTCACCTGCATAGAAATGGTGGAAAGCTTCATGGTTTTGGATGATCTAGATGTGTAAAGGGTGAATAGAACAGGGCCTAGAGCTGACCCTTGAGGAACATCAAACATAATCAGCACAAAACAAATGAAATCTAAAGGAGAAGAAATGTCATGTCCAGCTGTGACACTAACTGTAGTAATGATAGCACATGCCAGATACAATAGAATAATTAAAGAAATTTTACACAAGTTAGGATTGGTCTCTCTTTAAAGTCTGACAACAAGCTTGTTTTTAATTTGAAGAAGAAAAAAAGTAATTGTGGTCAATGTGGAGTTTGATGACCTGAAAAGGGATTGCCACATGAAACTGAAGAAGAAAGAAGAAGAAAAAGAAGAAGAAAAAGAAAAAGAAGAAGAAAATATAACTATCTTAAGTTTTGCCTCGTACAAAAAATAATTGTTCTGTTCTGGAAAAAGCCCTGTATTGACTAGTGGGTGAAACGTCAAAAAAATACAAGAAACTTCATTGGAAGATAGAAGTGCTTATTATTTTTTCACTATATTACTATATACTGTATAATTTAATTCAATGTTAAAATGTGTGCATTGTTTTTTTAATGTCAATAACTTTCTATCTAAAAGATGAAAAAGCATGTTCTTCATATAAGAATCATGCAAATGAATGCTTTCAATGGGAGAGATGTATATTCTCAACAATCAGCAGTTGCATATCCAGTTATTGATCAGTGCAGTATGTTGGGAAAGCCTTGATTATTGTGTTGTGTTACAGGTGACAGGCTCAAACAAAGGAATTGGCTATGCTATTGTGAGAGCTCTTTGCAAGCAGTTTGATGGTGATGTCATCCTAACATGTAAGACAAATGTTAATTAAGGAATTTTTTTGGTTCAACTGAAGCATTGCCTTGAAATGCTGCTCTTATTTTTTTATTTTTTTTTTTGGAGGGGTGGAGGGATGAGGAATGGGTGGAGGATTGGTAGCATCCGGGTTCAGAATACCAGAATACTAAAATAGTGAACTCAAACAGTTTGATTAAAAATTAAAGAGTCTTTCTCATATTGATGCCTGTGTTATTATTCCGTATAAATATATGTAAGAAGATGGAGATAGATTTATTGCTTTTTTTCTGGGCATTGTGAAAAAAATATGACAGAAGGAAACAGAAATTGATACATGTTATTGTGGAATGGAGTTCAGTATTACTGGAACTGACAATTCTGTTACATGGACAGCACGAGATGAAGGGCGTGGCAAAGAGGCTGTGGAGAGCTTGAATGGGGAAGGTTTGAACCCGAAGTTTCACCAACTGGACATTGACAGCACGGAGAGCATTGAACGCCTAAGAGACTTTTTGAAGAAGCAGTATGGGGGTCTGGACGTTCTGGTCAACAATGCAGGCATAGCTTACAAGGTATTTTACTTTTACTTTTTGGGGGTGTGGTGGCAGATTGCACTTCAGACTTTTGTCGTTTTATGGCCCAGTATTTTTTTTTTATGTTCTGTAAAGTACTCATACATTTCACAATAAGTAAACTATATAAGTGTAGAAAATATTTTTTTTAAACAATATTGCAAATGCAACATCTCGGTGAAATCTGTTTTCAGGAATCTTCAACAGCCCCATTTTCAGAGCAAGCAGAGGTTACTGTGAAGACGAACTTCTTCAGCACATTAAACATTTGTGAGAAACTGTTTCCACTTCTTCGCCCACATGCAAGGTAGGTCAGCAAATGTAATATTGGAGAAATAATGATACGATGTCTGTGTACATTACAATCCATTATTGAACAAACTTGAAGACACTTGAAAAAATATGTGAATAGTGACAGTCTTTCACTTCTTATTATTGATTAAATTATTCATTCCTTTTTAATGTGCATATGAGGTTAAGATCAAAAGTGCAGGGGAAAAATTGTAAAATGTCTAATTCACATTAAGAGATGACAACTTGACTTACCTCTCTGCATGCACTGATGGATGGATTGATTGATTGATTGATTGATTAATGAATTGATGATGATGATAATGATGATGACGATGTTGGTTGCAGGGTTTCCAATGTCTCCAGTTATGCGTCCAACAACTCCATCAAGAAATGTAGTGATCAGCTGCAGGCTCGCTTCAAGGATCCTAACCTGACAATGGATGGCCTCAAGCAGCTTATGACTGAGTTTATCAAGTAAGCAAATTATTTTGCAAATACCTGCATATAAAAATAAATCCTTCAGATGAGAGTATAATCCAAGGTCTAGCCTCTGTGCATGCATGCGTTCAACCTCATGGATATTAAAGATGCTGATGCTCATGTCCTAGGGTGGTGAGTTTCAATTACGAAAACACCAGAAAGCACTAGGTCCTATTCCCTTTTGTCATGGATGATGTTGCTCTTGCGCCCACTGTGCTTTCACTGAGAAGGTAACCCACATTTTGCCCCCATAGGGACAAATAACATTTAATAACATAATTTTTTTTTAAAATAATGAAGGTTCTACATCATTTAGATAGGTAACTTCAATTTGTAAAAAAAAAAAAAAAAAAAAAGTATAGTCCCCCCTTTCCATATTTTTATTGAAATTTGCTGGTATTTTAGCTCATTGCTCATCTCATCAAGCAGCTGTTCTGTTTGTTACTGAAATTGTCTCTTCTATATATATATACTACTCAAAATAATTCAAGGGCCACTTGGACATATGGGTCAGAAACACGAATTCAATTTATTAGTTCATCATATTTTATTGCAATCATTTCTGCATCAGTAAAAAAAAAGATTTGAGACGTCAGTCGCTTAAAATTCGAGTAAATTCAATTTAACTGGACATACCCCTCATTTACAAAATCAAAACTTTAGAAACCAAAAATCTAGAGTCAGTATCGGGTGTGGCCACCGGTTGCATCAATGCAGTCTTGACATCGTTGGCTCATGGACCATACCAGGTTATGGAGGATGTTTCCTGGGATGGCCAACCACTCTTGCTGGAGAACTTGGGCCAGAACTTCAAGGTTAGCTCCTGGAGGGAGGTTTGCCCGTGTCTGTCGACCCAAGACATCCCACAGATGTTCTATGGGGTTCAAATCGGGTGATCGAGCCGGCCAATCCATCCTTATGACGTGCTGTTGCTGCAGGAAGTCATTGACGATACGCGCTCGGTAGGGTCTGGCATTATCGTCCTGTAGTATGGCACCTTCCCCAATGGCCCGCAGAGCTGGGAGAACCCTAGGTTGTAGGACGTCATCCCTGTAGCCAATACTGTTTAAGTTGCCATGAATTTGGAGCAGGGGTGTTCTGAAGTTTAATGCGAAGCCACCCCACATCATGACAGATCCACCACCAAAGCGGTCATGCTCGCGCACCGTCGCATCAGCAAAACGCTCCCGTGGATGCCTCCAAACATTCCTTTGACGGTCGGTGAAAGACAACGAGAACCGAGACTCGTCTGTAAAGAGCACCCTTGACCAATGTTGCCTAGTCCACACCAAATGATGCCGAGCCCAGGCCAAACGCGCTGCACGGTGAGCTGGGGTGAGCATAGGCTGTACTGCTGGTCGTCTTGATCGCAGGTTTGCCTCGTGTAGACGCAGAGGTGCCAACCAGTACGGATTGACCGTTTTTAATTCCGGCGAAGTGAATTAAATACAAAAATACGGTAGCTTTTATAAAAATACGGAGGAAAAGTTGCCAATCGTTTATCTTTACCAGCGGTGCTTCTGTACCGGTTTCTGGTCTCATAATAGTACTCCTGCACTCACTGAACGTCGCTGTGTTCAACAAGCTGATTTTCATGGTGATTTTAAAGTAAAACAAGTGTGGTGTTCAACAAGCTGATTTTTATCGTGATTTTAGAGGATTGAAAATAGCCTTCTGTTTCAGAGGGAAGCCTGTCGTTACTTTATAGTGTCATAGGCAAGGTTTTGCGAGAGAAAAAAATACTGATAAGTGTTAAAAAATACTGACAAACGGGTCCGGAAATACTGACAAGAAGATTAGGGGGTTGGCACCTCTGTAGACGGTTGCGAATTGTCTGGTCGCTGACGTTAACATTGCTGGCTGCGTGAAGCTGTCTTCTGATGGTGTTTGCTGCAGCGGACCTCATCCTCAGAGCTGACAGGGTGATGAAATGGTCTTGTCTTGCAGTGGTAACGCGGGGGCGTCCGGACCTTCTTGGTTCTTGGACGCTTCCAGTGTTGTTAAAGCGCTCCCGCAGCCTTTGGACAACGGAGTGGGACACTCCCAGCCGCCTGCCAACTTCTCTCACCCCCACCCCTTCCTGAAGCCATGCAATATCTCTGCCTCTATCCACATCAGTCAATCGTTGCCTTGGGGGCATGGTTAGAAAAGCAGCAAAAGCGCTGCCATTTATACCCAGAAAAAAGCGCCGATTGTTGAACTGAACTCACAAAATGCAAGCCTTTCGCGTGCAAATAACTTTTTAATGTTAAAAATTTTGCTTTATTAGCAAGACAACAGTAAATTAGGGTCTTTTTTTTGGTAAAAATTGGGTTTGTTTTTCAACTGGGTGCAGAAAGTTCAAAACTCACACATGTGATTACTTGTCAGAATAAGATTGTCTTGAATGTTACTGTACAGGATAAGTTTTGAAATAAGCAATATAAGCAATATCATTGATAGCAGCAAAAATAATTAAAATATATGAAATATGAGAGTGGCCCTTCAATTATTTTGAGTAGTATACATCACCCTAGGAGCATTCTTATTTCATTTCTCATCAATAGTGCTAACATTCAAACATGTTGTGACCGATTTTTTTTCCGTTTCCATTGACATGTAGTCTAGCCAAAGAAGACAAGCATGTAGCAGCAGGATGGCCTGCAACGGCTTATGGCGTCAGTAAAATTGGCGTAACTGTCATGAGCTTCATCCAGCAGAAACAGTTAGATGCTGAGAAGCGAGAGGACATTATTGTTAATGCTGTAAGTTAACTTTTTTTTAATATAGTGCTGACGACAGTTGCTTTATTTTAATTGAAGTATGAACAAGTTTACTGGGTTTTTTTGATAGGCAATCTGTTTAGCCTTTGCCATACTTCAAATAATTTGACCCCATACATAATTATGAAATAGAGATTATAAGAAATACTTTTAAAATGATAGTGTATGCTCAAAACTAGTTAAGAGCTTCAAAGTACCAAAATTTAATCAACAGTGTTTAATTTGTTACAAAGCTATGGAATGATTAAGTTGTAACTCCAGAAAGCAGTATTTGGTGATTGTTAAATTACAAGGTCCAGGTATTATTTTGGGGGTATAGTTCACTGCTTGTTGTTATTTGTCTCAAATTCTAATCCTATTCTAAGTATGTATTGCATCGAAGTTGTTGATGTTTTATATTACAAGTAAAAATTGAATTTGTAACTTTGTTGCTGATCTGTTGATATAATTCTTAATTGCAGTGTTGCCCAGGCTATGTGGACACAGACATGACAAGTCATAAAGGCACCAAGACCATTGATCAAGGTAAGGTTTTTATTACATAACATACTATGAATATTTAATGTAAAATAAATGAATACATCTTTTTTAAAATTTAAAAGAGGTAAGTTTGTCATCAAGTCCATCTCTTAATTAAAAGTAATTACTATGTTTTGAGCACTTTTAATTAAGAGATGGACTTGATGACAATCTTACCTCTTTTAAATTTAAAAAAAGATGTATTCATTTATTTTACGTTTTTAGATTTTATAGATGCAAAAGAGAAATGATTAAGCTCAAAAACCAAGTATTATCAAATAAATCCGAGTGAAGTTCATTCTTCAGCCTTTATTGACAGTACTTACAACAACAAAATATGTTTCAAAAGAAACAAGAAAGCATTTGTTGACAAAGCGATTCAGTATTCCAGTTGGCAAAATTTATTTATGATTATTTTGACTTTTATTTTCAGGGGCTGAGACGCCGGTGATGCTAGCTCTACTACCCCCTAACGCGCCTTCCCCCAGAGGACAGTTTGTGTCAGAAATGAAGGCTGTCCCATGGGGATAGTGGAAACTGCATGAGAAACAAGACACTTAAATGTTATTGCAGAACATTATACACCAGAGATGCAATCAAGATATTTGTGTTGTTAGTCTAGAACTTTCCTTGAAGAAATAGCCTCGGCATTTTGCAGCACAAAATTCTGTTATGAATAAAATAAGCATTTGATAATGAATGCTACTCATCATTTTGTTGTTAACAGATGTTGTCTTCTCTCTAATGAGAGACTTCTTTTTTTGTTGCTAAACAATTTTGGCGGTGAATAAAAAAATATATTTTTTTTTTTTTCTTACATTTTTTGTAACTTAGTTGGTTTGATCCTGCTGTTACAACCATGGTTATATACTTTTGGCACAGACAAAAATTATATTATTAAGTTGTGAAAAAATTCATTTCTAATAAAAGTTTAATACATAATCTTTTTTTTTTCTTTGTCTGTTTGTCTGTCCTCACCTCATCATTTCAATTGAATTTGAGTTTATCTCTCTCTCTCTCTCTCTCTCTCTCTCTCTCTCTCTCTCTCTCTCTCTCTCTCTCTCTCTCTCTCTCTCTCTCTCTCTCTCTCTCTCTCTCTCTCTCTCTCTCTCTCTCTCTTTCTCTCCACCCTCTCTTTCTGTCACATCTCCATCCTGCTCTTTCACCATCTACCCCCTCCTCTCTGTCTCCCTCTGTTCTCCCTCCCTTTCTCCCTCCCTCTCACCTCTCTTCTATCCCTCTCTCTCACTCACTCTCTCTCTCCCTCCATTTTCTCCCTCTTTCTTTATGTCTTTCTCTTCTTCACCCTTTCTCTCTGTCATATCCCTATCTCGCTCTTTCATCCTCTCCCCAACCCTTCTGGCTGTCTCTCTCTCTCTCTCTCTCTCTCTCTCTCTCTCTCTGTATGTCTGTCTGTCTGTCTCTCTCTCTCTTTCTCTCTCTTTCATATTTCTATCTTGATTTTCCTCCATCTCACCCCATCCCCTCTGTCTCTCACTAAATCTTTCTCTCTTCCTTTTCTCTTCCTCTCTCATTACTCTCTGTTTCTTTATGTTTCTCTCTCTCGCTCTCTCTCTCTCTCTCTCTCTCTCTCTCTCTCTCTCTCTCTCTTCACCCTTTCTCTCTGTAATATTTGTATATCGCTCTTTTAACTGATTTTCAACCCCCTCTGTCTCTGTAGCTCTCGGTATTTCTCTGTATCTCCCTCTCTTTCTCTCTCTCTCTCTCTCTCTCTCTCTCTCTCTCTCTCTCTCTCTCTCTCTCTCTCTCTCTCTCTCTCTTTCTCCTCTCTCTCCATCTTTCTCCTCTCCTATGTCTCTCCTTCTCTCTGTGTCTCTTCCTCTCTCTTCACTCTCTCTCTCTCTCTCTCTCTCTCTCTGTCTTATTTCCATCTCTCTCTCTTTGCCTCTCTCTTTTCTTCCTCTCTCCTCTATCTCTTCTCTCTCTCTTTCATTCACTCTACCTCTCTTTCACGCTCTCTTCCTTCTCTCTCTTCCTCTCTCTTTCTCTCTTTTCCATCTCTCTCTCTGTCTCTGTCTCTCTCTCTCTATCCTATCTCTTATCTCGATCTTTCACCCTCTACCCCCATCACCTCTTTCTCTGTCTGTATGTCTCTCTCCATCCCTCTCTCCTCTCCGTCTTCTCTCTCGCTATCGCTCTCTCTTTCTCTTACCCCTTGGGGTCATGAGCAATCTTGCCACTGTAGATTGTTCTAACCTATAAAGGGAAAAGTGAAAGCCCCAGTTGAAAACCTGTCTTGCCTTTGTAGGCATGACTGATTCACTGCGGCAACAGTACCCCCGTTGGAGTGCCGTGGGTTTCAGTATAAATAGTATCCCCACTTTCTGGAAATTTAGTGCTTTAAATTCCCACTGTCGCTGTCTTCCTCATTTGCTCTTTCCCATTCCTGATATGTCCTATCACTCTGCTATACTATCTTCTTCTTCGCTAGATCAATGACCTACCTTTTTCTTGAAAACTCTTCCTGGACAAGACTCCTTGTTTGTGTATGAGGTCTGTTGGATCAGCTTGGGAGTGTTGGACGCTTTCTGCCGGGTGGTCACTAGGGCTTCCTATGATGTTATTATTTAGCACTATAGGCATTTTATATGTATGTGTTTTGTTGATGATTTATAATGATGTTTGTATTCTATTTTGTTTTTTAACCGGGGGTTCGAGTAGTTAGGGTAAAGCCTCAGCCATCCCCTGCGTGGGATGTCTTTATTGTAAAGTGACTGGCTGGTGGAGGGCATTCAATTTTCCCACTTGGGTTGTTTCGGCAGATCTTTTATGCGGATTGGGGGTTGTCCGGTCCTGATTTGGCTCGGAAGAGTCCGCTGGACCTAAAGCAACAATCAGTCAATCAATTAAAAACTCTCTCTCTCTCTCTCTCTCTCTCTCTCTCGCTCCCTCTCTCTCTCATATCTCGCTCTTCCTCCCTCTCCCTCCATCCCCCCACCCCCCTCCATGTCCCTTTGTCTCTCTCTGGCCGTCTTTATTTATCTCTCTATATGATTACTGCGCTATCGTCCGCTATCGGGGATCCACAAAATTCTTGCAGAAGATCCATTCTTCTCAGTTCTTGGTTTATGCGCCTGTGCACAAACTTTACGATTGCGCACGATACCCTACCGGAAAAGCCGACTTTTATTAGTATAGGGCCTATGCGTGTAACCAGAAAATGTAATTACAATTTATTTATTTATTTATTCACTTTTAAAAAAAATCGCTTTTCCATCTCAAGAGCCGCTCAAGGCGCTGGTCGATACATGATCTAACTCAGGCCGCCCGAGGCGCCCACTTGCATCTTCAGTTTGGGCGCACAGTCTGACGCCCTGTCGACTGAGCACAATACTGGGCGACCGGGGACAGGAAGAAAGACGTTGTGCGTGCTGGGGTATATTTGTGTAGCGTCAGGATCTTTGAAGTCCATGCGATGGAATGCGTGCGTGCACAGACTAGACCTCGGTTTATACTCTCATCCGAATGCCTAGACAGGGTCCTTTAGGCTTTGAAAATCACTCTAGATATATTTTGTAATGAAATTATTATTACCTCTCATTTAAATTAAGGCGTAAATTAACGATTGGGATTGGAGGATTACGAAACGTAACGGTTGAGCACATAAACTTACGGAAAATGCCGGCTTTTAATGGGAGGTAACTTTTTGTTTTTGTTTTGATTTGTTTTTTGTTTGTTTTGTTTACTTCTGGATCTGGATCTGGATACTGCCGATGATGTTGTTGGCAGAAAACACCACAGGAGCCATAGATGGCTATTAACGTGGTGGTGGTGTGTGCGCGCTAATTAATTTGATTAAAAAAAAAATTTATGCTTCATAGTCCTTTTTGTACTAACTTCATATTGCCTATTGTAGTTCTGATTTTATTTAATTATATTCTTAAAAGGGCTCCTCTTGTGGAAGCCTGGTGATATGTATGTACAATTAAAAGTTTAAAATCACTGTTCTATTATGTTGACTCTATAAGATCTTGTCAGCATCCCTGTACCTCCCGATTGCAGAGGATAAGGAGCTAGGTGAGGACAGGTTGATGATGTCATCGGGAAGGCTATTCCATTCCACTACTGTTTTTACTAAGAAGGAGTTTCTGTAGAGATCTGATGATGAGGGTGGTAAAATAAAGCATGTGTTGTTGTTGTTTATCTGCCTCTCTATGATGTTCTGTGTGTCATATCCTTTAAAGGTGGTGGGACGGATTTTCCGTTTGTTCTTGGCAGCAGTAAGGAAGGTGTTGGGAGGGAGAGCAGTAACTAGTCCTCTGGTTATCTTGTAGAGCATGGTCAGCCTGAGTTGTTGGCGACGTTTTGCAAGTAGTGGGAGGTGGAGCTCGTGAAGCATCCTGCCAATGCACGCTGGGTCCCGGGATCTGTAGTCTCTCATAATGAACCGTGCAGCCTGGCGTTGGATGCGTTCCAGTTTGTCAATGTCTTGTTGGAGGTAAGGATCCCACACCACTGCGGCATACTCGAGAGTGGATCTAACAAGTGCGATGTAGGCTAGGCGTCGGCACTCTTGTGGACAGTTCCGGAGATTTCGGCGTAGGAAGCCCATGCAGTGTGGATCCAGCTTTCTTGCAGGCGCTTGTGATGTGGTTAGCCCATTTCAGGTCCGCAGAAATTTGGACGCCTAGGTAGGGGGTAGTATCAGTCTGTTGGAGTATAGTGTTTCCAAGGCTATAGAAGTGTTGTGACTTGTGTCTGGTGGAGAGAACGTACGTAGCACTTCTGCGCATTAAATCGCATTCCCCACTGCTTGGCCCATCTCTCTAGGTCTTTGAGGTCTGATTGGAGTGTGATGTGATCCTGGAAGGAGCGGATCTCTCTGTAGAGTAGGCAATCGTCTGCGAAGAGTCGCACTGTTGATTTTACTGTGTCCGGCAGGTCGTTGATGTGGCAGAGGAAGAGTAAAGGACCCATCACTGTGCCTTGGGGGACTCCGGATTCGACAGCTACTTCCTCTGATGCCTCTCCATCCAGGACCACTCTCATATGGCGCTTGGTCAGGAAGTTTGTGAGCCAGGTGTGGATGGTGCCTCGTATGCCGTAATGATCCAGCTTGTGTAGTAATTTGTTGTGTGGCACAGTGTCGAAATGCCTTGCTGAAATCCAGGATGATGATGTCGGTCTGATGGCCTTTGTCATGTGAGGAGAGAATTAATGTCTTGCATAGTAGTGAGTAGTTGGGTTTCGCAAGAGTGGCCTGTTCTGAATCCGTGGTTTCTACTGGTGAGGATGGTGTGTTTTTCGAAGTGGGTATGTAGATGTCGACAGATGATGTGTTCCAATAGCTACTTGAAAGTGATATCAGAGTTGTCAGCCTTTAAAGAAATACATAACAAAAGACCGCGAGGCGGAGATAATGTTCACATCAAACCTGCCCCAAGTTGCCTAAACAGATCGCGCTACGGAACTATTTTGGTGGAAAGTCTGTGCAACCCTATCCCCTTTAGCTGTCTCGAAAGGTTGTTTGCGAAGAAATCAAGATGGTGGACGCGCCAGAGTGGTGGGCTTTTGATTTGCGAATATCGATGTGTTCAATGGTGAAGTAATCGAAAGGTCTCTGGTTCGAATTCCGGATTGGCCAACGTCTGACCTTGCAGATTTCTTTAGCTAGTAATGGATAGAAAAGAAAAGATTTTAAATTTATATTTTTATTTGTTTTTAAAGCCGCAATTTGTTATAATGTAATTGTGAGACGAAAACACCCAAGTCCACAGGCGCTTTACCAAAGGGAGGCGCGTCACAGACATATAGGCGCTCGCGTGTCCAGATACAAACGCCTGTGACCCAAGCCGTTACTGTAGCCGACTTTTACTTTCACTTTCTCACATTTCCGTTTCCCAAGTAATATGGCTGCGCCCTTGCGAAAACTTGTGTTGAAAGGTAGCCGGCTGCAAATATCCAGTGCGCATAGGTTACTAGTTACATCTAAGCCTTTGTATTGCTCACAGTCTTCACCAGGTCGAAGTGTTGAGTCTGTTTTGAGCGACCAAGAGTTGCGTGGATCCCAAATAAGTATTGATGTGAGTTTACCTCTCTCTCTCTCTCTCTCTCTCTCTCTCTCTCTCTCTCTCTCTCTCTCTCTCTCTCTCTCTCTCTCTCTCTGATTCTTTCCGATGGAAGTACAAATTGAAGAATCCATGGTCATTTTCTCTCTTGGCTGCACTTGCATAGCTGAAACTGGCGGAGTCTTACGTTACGTTCACCTGTACCCCCATTTGGCATTATAATAAATTCATTCAATATTTGTTACAATTTATTTTACATGTATTTTAACATTGTTAATTTGTCTTTTGAATCTTTTTTTTTTTACCATTGTTAATTTGTCTAATATGATTATCACATTGTAAAAAACAGTAAATATAAGGTGATGACCATTAAGGTTTTGGTTAACATTAGCGAACCTTAGCCAAAACCCTAACCCCAACTCAAGCCCCAGCCCTAACCCAAACTCTTACTTAAGTCTAACAGCATCACCAGCGCTCCTTTTGATTACATGATATTTTATGGGGTGCTGATCTTGATGTTTAAGGTTCTATAGTGTCCATTGGGACATGAACATTGCACTGGAAAATTAGCTGAAATACCTGGATGTTGGCAACATTTACTACAGATGCTTCCACATCACCCTCTGGTAGGCAAATTTATCAACTGACCTATCATCCAAGGCCCGTGTGTTTTCTAGTGCATGTTAACTAAAAAGCAAGAGGGTGACAGCTCAATGCCATGAGTCATGACTACTAACTCTAGGTATAGGTTAAAAAACTAACTAACTCTATACTTCCAATAAATTTACCAAAATAAATAAAACAGGTACTGAGACAATACCTGGATTTCAAATAAAATTACTGTTGCCCCAAAATTACTTTTTTTCTCTTTTTATGTTTTGTTTTGTTTTTTAACTAATTAAAGGGCTGGGTGAAAAGCATTCGCCGGCACAAAGACCATGTGTTTTTACACATCAGTGATGGCTGTGGACCTAAACTTCTACAGGTTGTTACATCACCTCAGGCACTGTAAGTCTAGAGCTCTCTATCTCTGTCTATCTCTATCTCTTTCTATTTCTCTCTCTCTATCTATTTCTATTTCTCTCTCTCTCTCTCTCTCTCTCTCTCTCTCTCTCTCTCTCTCTCTCTCTCTCTCTCTCTCTCTCTCGTCTTAATTTTATTTCCATTTTAACGTGTACTCGCATGCTTTCTAACGTCTCTATTTTTATTCACATCTTTGAATGCATTTTCACTGAAATTGAGTATATTCCTGTATGTTCGATAATAATAAAATAAATGGCTAATAACATTGATATTGGACTTTGACGCTTCGCAGAATGCCCGTATTATCATTTGCCATATGTTTGTCAAACACACATCCATACATTTGTGCGGGGTTGTATCCAGTCCAGAGGGTGTGACCTTTGCCAGTTGTGTGCACGTGGAAGGACAACTGCAAGAAAGTCCAGCTAAAGGGCAGACGGTGGAGCTACTGGCCAGTTCTGTGCAGCTCCATGGATCCTGTGATTCTTCGGTTTGTACCCCTACTTGTTGGCTTTAAATCTTGGTTAAGCTTTTTGGAGACAATTGTATTACTGTTAATTTCTATGGCTTATGTCAGAAAGGTTTATATCAAAGTGAGACTGCAGTGAAGAGATAGGTGTGGTGTGGATTGTTGTTTAAAACCAAGCGATGGTTTATTTATGGTGTATGTTGTGCTTCACTGAAACGTGGTGGTGCCCAGACACGCAGCTTTATAGTACGGAACTAGAGGGCTTTGGGGTACCGTATAGACTGGACAGAGACAGTGGTGTGACACACAAGGAAAGAGGGGGAGGAGTAGCCATCTACGTGAATGAAAGATGGTGCAAGAAGTCAAATGTGATCGTGAGAGAGAGTGTGTGTACGAGTGACGTAGAGATGCTTGCCTTATCAATGAGACCTGTGTACTTACCACGAGAACTGGGCCAGCTTGTTTACGTTGTAGTATACGTGCACCCTAACGCCAACAGCGCACGTGCCGCAGAAGAAATCACAGAGTGCGTGGATAGGCTACGCAGTGCGACACGTGACGCGCCTATTTTTATCTTAGGGGATTTCAATGACTGTGACCTACACACAACAATGCCTTCTCTCAGTCAGTATGTGACATGCACTACAAGGAAAAACAAGACATTAGATAAGTGTTATGGAACAATAGCCAGTGCCTACAGATCCATCAAAAAGGCACCTCTAGGGACCTCTGATCATGACACTGTTCTGCTGTTACCATGCTATGAAAAGAAACTTCGAAGGGAGACTGTGCAGAAGAAGAAAATAAAGGTGTGGGACAGTGAGTCTGTAGAGAGATTGAGAGGATGTTTTGCGTGTACTGATTGGAGTGTGTTGACTGAGGGGGTGAATGATGTGAGTGAGGTGGCTGATATTGTGGCAGATTATGTAAATTTTTGTGAAGACATGATTATACCAGAGAAGACAATCAAGCTCTATCCAAACAATAAGCCCTGGATAACGAAGAAACTGAAGAGCAAAATCGTAGAGAAAAACAAACTGTTTGCAGTAAAGAAACTTGTTGAAGGCAAAGCATTGCAGAAAGAGATCAAGAGACTGATTAGAGAAGAGAAAGTGAGGTATAAGGAGAGAGTGGAGGGGAAGCTGTGTTCGGGGGATGTGAGGGATGCATGGAGGGGAATAAAGACAATGGCGGGGAAAGAGGAGGTGCGTGAGAAAGATGATGGAATGAATGATGAAGAAAGAAAAGATTTTGTTGAAAGACTCAATACATTTTATTGTAGATTTGATTGTCATGATTTTTCACAGGAGAAAAAAGAAGCATGTGATGTTGTTGCCACCAAATTGCATGATCATGTTGTGCCACAGATTGAGGAGGAGGTGGTGGAGAAAACGTTTAGCAGGATCAGTGTCAACAAGGCCCAGGGGCCTGATGCCATCAGTGGCCGTGTTATCAAGCTTTGTAGCCAGGAGCTGGCACCAGTATATTGTAATATATTTAACATGTCATTGCAGTCCCACAGTGTACCCAGAGGCTGGAAGGCTGCCACTATTTGCCCCGTCCCCAAGAAAGCCAAACCCACTACACTCAATGACTATAGGCCTATTGCACTTACGTCTGTTGTGATGAAATGCCTAGAGCGTATTGTGCTCTCGCTTCTGAAGCAAGGCACGCACACAGCGCTAGACCCGCACCAGTTTGCATACAGAAGTAACCGAGCAGTGGAAGACGCGGTTCTTTCCCTTGTTCAGTACTGTCAGGCGCACATAGAGCAGGGTGGTTCATTAGCCAGAATCTTATATGTAGACTTTTCGTCTGCCTTTAATACAGTGCAGACCCATCTCTTAGTGCAGAAGCTGGAAGCGATGAACCTGAACCCCCACCTCACCATGTGGGTGGCTGACTTTCTGTCTGAGAGAACACAGACTGTCTGTGTCAGGTCTCCCGCCTATGGCCCCCCACCCCCTCTCCCTCCGTCCTCCTTCTCTACTGATGCAGCTCTCGCTGTCTCCTCGTCTCTCTCCTCCTGCTCCTCCTCTGTCAAAACTATCAACACGGGGACCCCTCAGGGCACTGTCATCTCCCCCTTTGTCTTTACACTCTACACAGATGACTGTCGCAGTGACCGAGAAGATCTCAGGATCATCAAATTTTCTGATGACACGGCTCTTGTTGACACTTCAGATTCAGCAGCTAATTATGAGGAAAGTATATCAACCTTCGCACAGTGGTGCGATCAGAACTGTTTAGAACTAAATGTGACCAAAACAAAAGAGATGGTAATTGATTACAAGAGAAATGTAACAGATGTGGCGGCACTCCAGCTGAAGGGACAGGTGGTAGAGAGGGTGGAGGAATACAAGTACTTGGGCACAATTGTTGATCACAAATTAAACTTTTCCAGAAATGCCGAGGTTGTCTACAAGAAATGCAGACAAAGAATGTACATCTTGTATCAGCTGAGATCTTTTAAAGTTTCCAGTCATATCATTGAAATGTGTTACCATGCGTTTATTGAGTCTATTCTAACCTTTTCTTTTATCTGTTGGTTCAAGGGATTGAATGTGAAGAGCAAAAATCAGTTGTGTGGAATAGAGAGTGTGTGCAGCAAGATAGTTGGCAAGAAGCAGGCGACTCTGGAACAACTGTTCCACAAAAGAGCCCTCAGCAAGGCAGTCAGAATTCAGAGAGACCCTACCCACCCACTTTCCTGTCTGTTTGAACTTCTTCCATCTAATCGCAGATTCCGCTGTGCACTAATGCGTACACAGCGCTACAAAAGCACCTTCATCCCTACTGCCATATCAATGCTAAATGAGGCCAATGCCAGACCCTCAAACACAAGACTGTCTTGATGTAGGAGTCTCCCAACTATCTCGCTGAGTGTATGTGCATGTTTTTATGAAGACATGCGCGTGTGCATGTGTGTGTTTGTGAGTGTGTGTATAATATGTGTGTGTTTACTATGAATGTCTGTAAACCAACTTTTAAAATACCATTTACGTGCTTTACCTGTATTTTTTGACAACTGTTATAATCAGTCAACAGAATTATTGCTTATGTTGATCATAGTTTCATACAGTTATATATTGTTGACCTACTAAGACTCATATTAAACTGAGATTATTTATCTAACACTGTTGCAACAAAATACTTTTTTATAAGTCCAGAGTGGTAAACTATCATATACACTGTTTGTATGTATTTTTATTATATTTTAACTGTCTAAAAAGGGCATTGACATACGTGTGATAGAACCAGAGTGCGTGGATAGGTGTTTGAAGGAAAAGATGAAGTGTAAGAGTACGCAAGTGATTAGATTTATAGAATGTATATAAACTTAGTATTGATTTTGTAGCTTTGTTAAATGTTATAACATGACTGTTTTTAATTATATGTTTTATATGCCTGACATACATTGCTGTGAAGTTCCTTATGGGATAATAAAGATTTGTTGTATTGTATTCTATTGGTTGGTTGGGGCCTGATTTGTCTATATTTCAACTCCTATCTATGGTTGATGACACTTATGTGATCCGTTATCGACCCATAGTTTGAAACTTTGTTTTCTTGCATTTCTGTTTCGTTTCTAGAAGTTTCCATTTGCAGCCCGACACAAACACTCAGTTGATTATTGTAGAGACTATCTTCATCTTCGCCCAAAGACAGACACCTTTGCTTCCTTGCTCCGACTTCGCAGTGTAGCCACTGGAGCTTTTCACAAGTTCTTCCAGGTATGATACTTGAATGTTTTCTCTGTTTCAGATGTACTTGATTATTAGATTGAAATTTGTCAAGTGTCTCATTGGCTCATTTTAATCTTAAATGACCATTGATTTCCATGGGAAAGTCAGCTGGCACATACTGCCCTAGACTGTATTTATTTATTTTAACTTTCTTATTTAGCGCTTTTCCAGCTCAAGGCACTGGCCAATACAGGATCTAACTCAAGCAGCCCATGGTGCCAACTTGCCGCCTTAGGCAATATTGTCTAACACCCTAGACAACTGAGCACAATCCTGGGTGACTTGGAAACAGGAAAGGGACCAAGTGCTTGCTGGGTGTGTTTAATTTACTGACATTCACCCGTGTAGGACATGAGCATCAGGATCTAAGTCCGGAATGAATGGGTGCACCAACTAGACCTTGATTTATGCTCTCATCTAAAGGAATACGCCACCCGATAAACCCAAGACCTAAGTTGTTGTTTTTTTAGTGCCCCCTTGAGTGGATCGAACCCACATCCTTGTTTGGCACTGAACACTTCGTCATTGGAGACTAGTGCTCTAGCTTTACACTAAAAGACCACAAGCTCATCTGCATGCTGCATCCATCCTGGAAAGTAAAGTTACAAAACAAAAACCTTTCATGAATTACATTATCATTTTTGTCTGGTTTGTGTTGATTTCCAGGATCGAGGCTACCTGTTTGTCCATACTCCGATTCTAACATCCAACGACTGTGAAGGTGGAGGAGAGGTTTTTGCTGCCGAGGTTTGTTTGTGCTATACTCGCTCTCTCTCTCTCTCTCCCTCTCTCTCTCTCCCCCTCTCTTTCTCTCTCTCTCTCTCTCTCTCTCTCTCTCTCTCTCTTGAAATTCTCTCTCTCTCTCTTGAAATTCTCTGTTCTTTACACCCTTACTCAAGGTTGCTCCCTACATTTACATCTTTTTGCCTCCCTCTTATCTGCTACTTCTCAACTTTCTCACCTTCCTACCCTTAGAGTAAGTTTTCTCTTCAATTTTGACTACTTCTCTTTTCAGTTGTAATTCAATAATTCCAATTACATTTTTTTGACTTTGTGTGTGTCATGTATATTTATTGTACATTCTTACAGCTGTCAAGATTAGGCGTTTCAAAATGTTCGTAATAATAATAATAATATTTTTACAATATTTGGTTAGACAATATTGTTTATATATTCACCGTTGTGTGCCCTTTATGTGAGCTGCTCAAATGTTAACTGTTTTTGAACAGCCAGCCTATGACATTGAAATGGCATCTTCAGGATCAGAATCAGACATCGAGTCAGGGACAGAATCACCAGCCGGCATATCTGACAAAGTCAAGAGGAAAAAGAAACATTTCTTCGCAAATCCAGCATACCTCACTGTGTCTGGGCAGCTGCACTTGGAAGCTGTTGCGAGGTACTCTTAATTATTATATAATAAACTTTTTTTTTAATGAATGTTTTAACGCTAATTTGTATCTAAAAGGGTGGGTATTGTAGTTTTAAATTTAACAACACCTCACTGCATTAAGATAAAAAAAAAAGTAAAATAAACAAATGTAAATCAATTTTTGTTTTTCTGCTAAAAAAAAATTAACATTATAAATAAATAAAGGATTCTTTATGTTTTTATGAAAATTGTTATTAATATCCATATGACACTTATAATATGGGTGCCAAGTGCTACAATTTTTAACCATTGTGCTACTCAATATCTGTTGCTACGATTATCTCCCCTTGACCATGTCAACTATTTCTGTGAGCGTAGTATTACCAAATATACATCCTCTTTGGTATTACATCTTCATACAGAATTAGTATACATTTCACAAACCCATTTAAATTAATTTATTTATCTATTTAATTTAATAAGCAAGTGCTGAATAATTTAACTTATCTGTTTGTTTTTTAACTGTAAAGTCTGACTTTGAAAAAGTCAGGAATCAGAACGAGCTGAATGTTGGTCGGTCTGTTGATCTGTTGGTCTCAAAATTTGTTAAGCGGGTTTTCATACTTTTATGCTTTCAGATAGTGGTCTATCATTTCTGACATTCATTTTGCTTCTTTAAAATAAAACCAAGTCACAGCATCCTCACAAAAATTAACACTTTTGTAAATGTGATCATCAGCTGCTTGTTTGATTGTTTGGAAATACATTTCAAAGGCTTGCAGTCTGTTACGTTGAAACGCGAATTGTAGTACGTCGGAAGCGCGCACGATAGATCTAATCATTTCGTTTTGCAAAGTATTCAATGATGGAGTTTATTTACCTTTGATTTGAGTTTGCATTGTTGTTAGGAGAGGCTTTGTATAACGTTGATAATTTTTGTTGGTCGATATTGTTGTAGAATTCTCTGGACCCGCTTGTTTACTATCGATCGAAGTTTCGGGATAAATATCGAAGTATGGCGGAAGGAGAAGAAATATGTATGACGTAAGTCAGTGATGACGATCTTTTATTTGATTGGCTGTAGTGCGTCATTTTAGTCTACTGGGTTCAAAATTGTTCGGGAAGAGAGAGAGAGAGGTTATAAAATTGTGTGCCGCACTGTTGTTGAGATTGTTGTTGATAGTAAGTTGGAAAGTAAATTTGAGAGTGGAAAGGCGATTGAGCGATTGTATGCAGTTGTTGATGTATGCTGAATAAAAGTGGAAAACTTCATACGTCGACTCTGTGACTTGTATGCTGTTTGGACGGGTTGCGTGGATAAACGAATCTGAGCTACACTCATCAGTATTTCAGCATTGGGGCTGAATCATCACTGATAGAAAATCACCAACATCGAACTGAGTGTAACATTTTGGGGGCCAAGCCGGGATTCACGCCATAGCCAAGGGTTCAACTGCTACAACAAGCGAGTCAACGTTACGAGAGGCAGTCATCGAGGGTAGCCGCCAACGAGTTGCGTCGAGAGGGGCCAACATACTGGGACTACATCACCGATAGGTTCGGATTGACTTCAAGGGCGTGTAGTCGCTGAAGAGTTGCTTCGTGAGCGAACAACAGATCGGGACTACGTGGCTGCCGTAAGACTACGTCGAGGGACAGTCTCGGAGCTACATCGCCAGTATTACAGAGAGCGGCGAGCAGACGTCGCGTCTACTTCAGCACAGGAGCGTATACATCAACACCAGCGTGGTGCAGCGTCGCATACGACGAGGACAGCGGGGCCTGCGTCAGCGAAGGCAACTAGTGACAAGCATCAGCGCTACTGCAGAAAGCGTGCTGTTCTAGAACAGTCTAGAATGGTGCAGCACAGTCAAGAACTTTCTAGAAGAAGAACCTTCCAGAAAAGAACTTTCCAGAAAAGAACTTTCCAGAATAGAACTTTCCAGAAAAGCATCAAAATGGCTGACTTCTGGCAGAAAGGGGTTGAACTAAATCTAAAAGGCAAACAGCTGACGGAGTACGTCAAGTCTCAAGAGAGAATATGGCGCAGAGAAAGAGAATTAGAAGAGAAGCGTCTAGAAAAAGAAGAGCAGCGTCGTCGAGAAGAAAGAGAAGAGCGGCGTCAAGAAAGAGAAGAGCAGCGGCAAGAAAGAGAAGCTGAGCGTCAGCACCAACTAGAGTTGGCGCGCATCCAGCAACAGCAGCATGCGCCACAAGTTATCAGTGACAACACGGCTCCAAAATTGCCAGCTTTCGTCGACGGGAAGGACCAGATTGACAGTTATCTGGCGAGATTCGAAAGGTTCGCTGAAAGCTCTAACTGGCAACCTCAAGACTGGGCAATTCGACTGAGTGCACTTCTGACGGGGCAAGCTCTCGAAGTTTACACCAGACTGTCGAACGATGACGCCAAAAACTACGACGTCTTGAAAGAGGCCCTGTTGCAGTGCTACAACTTTACAGAGAAGGGCTACCGTAAACGCTTCCGTGAATGCCGGCCTAAGTCAGACGAGACGCCAAAGCAGTTTGTGGAGTGCCTGTCGTCATATCTACACAAGTGGGTGGAGTTATCAGGCGAAAGGAAGTCTTACGACAGTCTCCATGACCTGATCGTGAAGGAACAATTTCTCAATGCCTGTCACAAGGACCTAGCGACCCACTTAGAAGAACAAAAGCTGCAGACGCTTAAAGATGTGACCGAGGCTGCTGAAAGATATCTTATCGCTCATGGGAAAACCCTGGGGCCACCCAGCGCGACGAAACATTTTCAGAAGACTGCAAACCATGGGAACCAGATCCAAGGGAGCCAGACGAGCCAGAGACAGACGGACTCCACGCCTCCTCCCAGGGAAGGGCATTCAAGAGGCTGTTTCACCTGCAACGCTACAGACCACAGAGCGGCTAACTGTCCTCAAAACAAAAGTAGCGGACAGCGGAGCAGTACGGACAATGCAGCGGTGGGCAACCGACAGAGACGTTTCTCCAATCAACGGCAAACCAGTAGATCTGACCATCAGGTGTGCGGCGGGAGCGTCATTCTTCCGAGTGAGACCGAGCGCGCAGCTACTCCCGCGGACGTGCAAGAGTGCATAACCGATGGCCAACTTCTCCTTGCCAACGGGAAATCCATCCCCGTCGTCGCCAGCGCAGCGATGACCGTCCAGAACACGCTTGTTTCCAGGGGACGCGTCGGAAATCATGAAGTGACTGTCTTAAGAGACTCTGGCTGTAGTGGGGTCATCGTCAGAGAAGACCTAATCGCTAAAGAACAGTTCACTGGCGATTCTAAATGGACACTTATGGCCGACAGCAAATGTGTGAAAGCGCCAGTTGCAAAAATTCAAGTCAGCACACCTTTCTACATAGGCGAAGTCGAAGCGGTTTGCCTGAAGAAGCCGCTGTATGATTTGATGATCGGGAATATCGACGGCGCGAGACGACCCGACGACCCCGATCCAGAGTGGAGTCCTGCCTCAACCCAACGCGTCGAAGTTGTGGAGGAGGATCCATTGCCGTTTCCCGATGGAGACCTTACAGAGCTGCTACGGGACAATGTGGTTACTCCGGCTCAGCCCTGCCGACCAGAAATCGTCGGTGCTGTTACTACCAGGGCCCAGGCCAAGAGAGACAAGACGTATACGCCACTGAAGGTCGCCGACAACTCTAAAGCTGCCATCGTGGACAGAGATAAGCTGATCCAGCTCCAGGAAGCTGATAGCACTTTAAACAAGTACAGGAACCGCCAAGACCACGTGACCAAAGGCAGTGGTACGGTCTATTTTGAGGTGAAGGCCAAGATCCTGTACCGAATCTTCCAGCACCCGAGGGTCAACGGAGGGAAACCACTACGTCAAGTCTTGGTACCGTTACCCCTAAGGCGCCAGGTGATGGAAGTAGTGCATGACTCAATCATGGGAGGTCACCTGGGTATCAAGAAGACGTCGGATAGAATCCAGGCGGTGTTCTACTGGCCAGGACTTCATGCGGACGTCAGCCGTTTTTGCAGATCATGTGACATTTGCCAGAAGACCATACCTCGAGGAAGGGTCCCGAAAGTGCCTATGCAGAGGATGCCTCTGATCGACCGACCTTTCAAGAGGGTGGCCTTAGACTTAATCGGCGAAATAAGACCTCCGAGTGAAGAAGGTCATCGGTGGGTACTGACTTTAGTGGACTATGCGACTCGGTACCCAGAAGCAGTGCCACTGAAGAAGATTGACACTGAAACTGTAGCAGAGGCACTGGTGGACATGTTCAGTAGACTTGGAGTGCCTGAAGAAATTCTGACAGACCTTGGGACACAGTTCGTCTCTGACTGTATGAAGGAGGTCAACAGACTGCTGAGCATCCGGCATTTAACTACGACACCCTATCATCCAATGTGCAACGGGCTTGTCGAAAAGTTCAATGCTACGCTGAAGTCCACCCTGAAGAAACTGTGCAGCGAGCAGCCCAGACAATGGCATCGTTACATCAACGCCTTACTGTTCGCCTACAGAGAAGTGCCGCAGGAGTCCACCGGCTTTTCTCCGTTCGAGCTGCTGTACGGAAGAACCATCCGAGGGCCGATGCACATCCTGAAAGAACTGTGGACGAAGGAAGTGGACACCCCAGAGGTGAAGATCAGTTACCAGTACGTGTTTGAGCTACGAGAGAAGCTGGAGCAGACTCTCGAGATAGCCAGAGAAAACCTGAAGAAGTCCCAAGACTGTGGAAAGCACTACTACGATCGTAGGGCTGTGAACAGGAAGTTCAAACCTGGCAACAAAGTGCTGGTGCTGCTACCTACCGATCATAATAAGTTGCTGATGCAGTGGAAAGGCCCGTACGAAGTGGAGACCGTGGTGGGGATCAACGACTACAAGGTGAAGGTCGGTCAGCATTCCAAGATATACCACGCCAACCTCCTTAAGCTGTACGTGGAAAGGCCATCAGAGACTGTGCACGCAGCCACAGCAGCTGTGACCGACAACAGCTTTGACAGCGAGGAACTGTTGGAACTTGGAGACTGCCACAGCAAAGAAGGCATCGATGATGTTAAGCTAGGACCAGGCTTGACGGAAGGTCAAGAGTTGGAGCTCAAGGACTTTATGGGCGAATTTCCCCATAGCTTCAGCGATGTCCCAGGCTCTACGACTTTGGTCGAACATGAAGTCCACACCCAGACCTGGAAGGAGCATCTGCAGACCTTGAGGGAGCTGTTCCACCGTCTCGCAGAAGCCAACCTGACCGTGAGACCCAGCGAATGCATTCTGGGAGCTGACAACGTCGACTGCGTCGGACATCCGACGGAAGAGGAAGACAACGGAGGATGCACTGACTCCAGGAAAGCCCACGAGATCACTGTCTTTGACCCTGGGCCGATGACGACCGCAAATGACGAGGGCATCGTTTCCTTGCGGATGAAAGAACATTGACTGTGTTGGTGAACTAAGAACATCGGTAATATCTAGACAGACTTGAAGATGAAAAACATTGACTGTGTAGATAAAGTGTGAACATTGACAATATCCAGATAGACTTGCGGATGGAAGAACATTGACTCTGTGTGAATGAACTGTGAACACTGACAGTATTCAGACAGTCTTAAATAAGTTTTAATTCTAAACTTTGTTTGTGCATTACGTTTCAACGTTGTTGAAAGAAATTGGGTAAATTTCTTCTTGAGTGGGGGGTTATGTTACGTTGAAACGCGAATGGTAGTACGTCGGAAGCGCGCACGATAGATCTAATCGTTTCGTTTTGCAAAGTATTCAATGATGGAGTTTATTTACCTTTGATTTGAGTTTGCATTGTTGTTAGGAGAGGCTTTGTATAACGTTGATAATTTTTGTTGGTCGATATTGTTGTAGAATTCTCTGGACCCGCTTGTTTACTATCGATCGAAGTTTCGGGATAAATATCGAAGTATGGCGGAAGGAGAAGAAATATGTATGACGTAAGTCAGTGATGACGATCTTTTATTTGATTGGCTGTAGTGCGTCATTTTAGTCTACTGGGTTCGAAATTGTTCGGGAAGAGAGAGAGAGAGGTTATAAAATTGTGTGCCGCACTGTTGTTGAGATTGTTGTTGATAGTAAGTTGGAAAGTAAATTTGAGAGTGGAAAGGCGATTGAGCGATTGTATGCAGTTGTTGATGTATGCTGAATAAAAGTGGAAAACTTCATACGTCGACTCTGTGACTTGTATGCTGTTTGGACGGGTTGCGTGGATAAACGAATCTGAGCTACACTCATCAGTATTTCAGCATTGGGGCTGAATCATCACTGATAGAAAATCACCAACATCGAACTGAGTGTAACACAGTCTTGGTGTTTTTTCTTTCAGTTCAATCTCCAAAGTGTACAACTTTGGTCCGACGTTTCGAGCGGAAAACTCTAGAGGTCGGCATCATCTCTCAGAATTTTACATGGTAGAGGCAGAAATTGCTTTCCTGCAATCTCTGGAAGGGCTCATGAAAGTTAGTTGTTATTTTTTTTATGCATTAATTCAACGAACTTTAACATGCTGTTTTGGAGACTGTTAGTTGTAAGTAGGAGCAAGTTTGTCACACTATCAGTTCTTGAAATCATCAGCAGCATGTGTATAGCTAGTTTTTGTCAATTGGGTGGTGCTTAATTTATGTGTGTGTGCGTGTGTGTAGATTTGTGCACAATGCTTTCAGTTTAATTTGATTTTTTTTAATAACATGCTGTATATGTTTGTTTTGTGTCCGAACATAATCCGATATTTGGAGTCATTTATTTCATTTTTGTAAATTCTGTGAATTGGTACTTTAAAGTATAATAATAATAATAATAATAATAATAATAATAATAATAATAATTATAAAGACAATAATGATTAAAAAAAAATAATAAAAAAAATAATAATAACTGGACATTGTTGTACTGCCTTCCCTAAGTCTCTAGGCCCATTACAAGAAAAACAAATGCTTACATCGAAAAAAAGAAAGTTTAATTGCATGCTGTGACACTGTATAGTAATAAAATATGGGCGGTAATTAAGTTTGACTGAATTTGTTATTGAAAGCTTTTTCGAACAGGTCATGGAAGAAATGGTCCAACAAACGTGTCAACACTTACTTATCAATTGTCCGACTGAGCTGGAATTTTACCTGAAAAAACAAGGAAACACAAAGCATCAGGTAGGGTTTCAGTTTATATGAATAATACTTTGACTATGATGAATAAAGAAAAATTAAGCTGCCACATGGAATGCAATGGTATCCTACATGCTGTAGTATTCAGGTTAAGGAAAATGAACAATAACCAATCCTATATTAATGTTTTTGATTTTTATTACACTGGATATACAGTGATATATGTTATGAAAAATCAAGCATAGTTTTGTCTTAAAAGGTAATTATTCTTTGATTGCTTTTTTTTTTTCTCACAGCTGTTCCTGGAAAAGATTTCTACAACACAGTTTGCAAAGCAAGTATTTCTTTTTAATTTTCCTAGATGTTGAAATTGAAATAGCTATTGGTGGATAATAAATCAGTTTCAGCTTGTCCAGTAGTTTTGGAGAAAGCAAAATATGAGTAGTTTGAATATACCTTTTTTTTCCCAAGACTATGCTTCTTGTAACTTTTGTTTCAACATTCATTAATGTGTGTTTAAGCTATGATATTGCTGAAGTGTGCAGAACAAAGGAAAGGCATTGAAAACTGAATTTGGGGGAATGTATTGTAGAACTGAAAAGTCAGTTCCTTTCAATTGTTGTTCTACAAAATCGAAACCAGCGTTTACTCTTTATTTCTATATAGACTTTGTTTTCTATTTGTCGTTTTCACAGATTATCTTATACAGAAGCTGTACAATTGTTGGAGAAACACAACCACGAGTTTGCCTTTAAAGTAAAGGTGTGTATAATAAATATTACATCATCTTCTGCAAGGGAATTATGCTGTCTGGACTATTACTGTGTACTCCCATTATGACATTCTATTTTTTCAAATATTCACAAATGCATCATTTTTAAAATCTTTAATATGACTGAACTGTTCTTTGCTTTTGTATGAATATTTACATATGTTCATATACAGTTTACACTTTGACTGAAAGTGTTATTAATACTGAAATGCATTTGTTAGTAAAGCTGGACGTGTTAGTTTCCGCTGAAGTCTCTAGAATGATGTTGGCAGCTTTTTAGCAGTGAAGTGAATCTAAAGGTGTAAAAGAATCACAACATGCCTTGTTGTATCACTGTCATTGCTCTTCATGTGTGTTGTGTATTGACAGTGGGGCTGTGATCTTCAGAAAGAGCATGAGAAGTTCCTGACCAAAAAGATTGGGGACGTGCCTGTGTTTATCACTGACTTCCCAGCAGTCCTAAAACCTTTCTATGCCAAAAGCAACAATGATGGCCAAACAGTATGTACTGGGATTTTAAATTTTCTTCGTAATTGTTGTTAAACCTTTACACTTTTGCACACTCTATAATGGCATAAAATTGAATTATTGTTTTATGACTAATGTCCATGTAGTAACAAGGCTGTTGTCCATTTGCAGGTGGGTGCAGTGGATCTGTTGGTACCTGGTGTAGGAGAGCTGATTGGTGGAAGCCTGAGAGAGGATAACATGGGTGTTCTGGCTGAGCGGCTGCAAGCTGTAAAACTACTGGAGCAATTTATGTGGTGAGCAAGATGCTGTTAGCTTGTAGCAATAGGATGCTTGAATGCTGCTATAAAGTCAAAGTCATCGCAAGATTGAAGTCAGTATTACTTTGCATTTTAATGCCACCATTTCATTTAAGTTTTTGGGGGGCACTAATTTTCATGTAGAATATTGTAAACTTGTTCCATAAGGAGCATGCAAGTCGTATCACATGGGATGTTCCATTAGGAGAATGTGAGTCCTATCTCATGGGCTGTTCCATAAGGAGCATGCAAGTCGTATCACATGGGATGTTCCATTAGGAGAATGTGAGTCCTATCTCATGGGCTGTTCCATAAGGAGCATGTGAGTCATATCACATGGGCTGTTCCATTAGGAGAATGTGAGTCATATCTCATGGGCTGTTCCATAAGAAGCGTGTGAGTCATATCACATGGGCTTTGCCCTTCTAGTTATTTGTTTCGTTGTTGTTGTTGTTTTAATTTAAAATTCAAATAATGTTAAACATTCTTCTCTTTCTCATGCAGGTATTTGGAGCTGCGTCAATTTGGGTCCAGTCCTCATGGAGGGTTTGGTCTTGGCTTCGAACGCTTCTTACAGTTTGCGCTCAGCACACCAAACATCAAAGACACAATACCCTTCCCTCGCTGGCCTGAAAATTGTAGGCTGTGATGAAAATGCACTAGAAAACAGGCAGATGGAGAGTTGCACATGATATGATGTGGGACAGAGATGGAGAGTACAACATGAGAATAAATGTGTATGCATATATGTGGATTTGGTGTGTGTGTGTATATATGTTTGGTTGTGATGTGTGCGTAGACAAATGTGCGATTTATTGCATTTGCCAAAGGTTCAGTAAATGTTGAGTAATAATGATTTTGCTTGTGTCCTGTGATAAACTGATTGATGTTACAGTGATCTCTTGTACACACAGAATCACGGACATTATTTAAAGTGTGTCAAGGTAGACATGAATGATAACATATGCAGAGTGTAAATGCTTATTACTATTATTACAATAAAATCTTATTCAAGAACTGATATCGATCAAAATTCTGTTTCAAGTGCCGTTACAATATTGTTTGCTGGACGCGGATTGTTTCTCTTTTACACACATTTTGCTTTTTCCTATCCTTTCCCATAACTCAAAAGTCACTTGGGGCACTGCAGATGGTTATTTAACCAGCATACTCCATCTTTCTCTGTCCTTAGCAGACCTCGTGGTTTCACTCGGTGTCAAGACAGTCTATTTTCGAATGTCGTCTTCCCCCCTCTTTTTGTGTCTCCATCTTCTTCTGCCTCCTTGCACCGTGCCTTGCATGATGGCCTTTGCAAGGCCTGATGCTCTGGTGACGTGGCCGTACCATCGGAGTTTCAGTTTCTTCACCACTGTGAGCATGTTACCGTGTTGTCCAATGGCTTTTGTGATGGTCTGTCGGGACTTCATCATTCAGCAACAACTGAGTGAAAACTATACCAGTACAGAAATGCAGCAACAACATAGTGAACATATTGATAAATACAAAACACAAAAAAATATGACAAACTCAACTAACACATGAAATTGATCACCATATTTTATTCTGGCATGCATATATTTGACAGCTGTGTGAACACATCACCCAACACATTTTATTCCCCCGACATTCTTATTTCCCCCCTACTATGATCCCATTTCTACTATACTGCTACAGGTGTTGAGGTGATGTAGTTCATCTTTGTCTTCACCACAATCATGTAAATTATTGTGTAGATTGGCTGTTGTTACATCAGGACTTGGTACGATGGATGATGTATCATCATCATCATCATCATCATAATCATAATCGTCATCATTTTGTTTGTGTTTCTTTATTGTTATTGCACTTCCTGTTTTGTAGTTAATTAAACCTTAAAGGTATCACAAAAATCGTTGTAAAACCAGAGGTTTACTTTTTTTTTCTTCTTTGCAATCAAAGATTTTTGTGGTCAGGAATGAATTAGGCTATTTATAAAGGGAGTCCCCCTTCTTTATCATAAATGCATAGTTTTGGCAACTAAAAAATATCATGCCAATAGTTGATTGAAATTTAGACAATACTGGCGGCTGACATGCCAGTTTGGATTGTGTGTCATTCATTACATGCCTCAGTAAAATGTCCTAGTCTTTATAGTTCGTGGACAGCGGACACTGGTTGATTACATCACTGCTTCATGGACAATGTAGGTTGGGTCAAAGAATAGTCAAACCTTTGGTAACAGAAGGACAGGGATGGAGTTAGCTATACAAAAAAAACAATTTTGACAACTTAGTCTAATTTCTTGTGATAATACGTAATTTTTATTTTAGCATTTAGTGAACTTTGGATTTAATGTTTCTCAATCTCGCTTTGCCATTACATCTTTCCTTTTTTTTATGCTTAGTTTGAATCTAGCTCAAATTACGATTTTATTGGCCTAATAAGAATTCATGGTTATTCTTCCGATCGAAGTTATAGATCTATTGATCCACTGTAGATTGTTCTAACCTATAAAGGGAAAAGTGAAAGCCCCAGTTGAAAACCTGTCTTTCCTTTGTAGGAATGACCGATTCACTGCGGCAACAGTACCCCCGTTGGAGTGCCGGGGGTTTCAGTATAAATAGTATCCCCACTTTATGGAAATTTAGTGCTTTAAATTCCCACTGTCGCTGTCTTCCTCATTTACTCTTTCCCATTCCTGCTCTGTCCTATCACTCTGCTATACTATCTTCTTCTTTGCTAGATCAATGACCTACCTTTTTTCTTGAAAACTCTTCCTGGACAAGACTCCTTGTTTGTGTATGAGGTCTGTTGGATCAGCTTGGGAGTGTTGGACGCTTTCTGCCGGGTGGTCACTAGGGCTTCCTATGATGTTATTACTTAGCAATATAGGCATTTTATATGTATATGTTTTGTTGATAATTTATACTGATGTTTGTATTTTATTTTGTTTTTGTAACCGGGGGTTCGAGTAGTTGGGGTAAAGCCTCGGCCGTCCCCTGCGTGGGATGTCTTTATTGTAAAGTGACTGGCCGGTGGAGGGCATTCAATTTTCCTACTAGGGTTGTTTCAGCAGATCTTTTATGCGGATTGGGGGTTGTCCGGTCCTGATTTGGCCCTAAAGAGTCCGCTGGACCTAAAGCAACAATCAATCAATCAATCAGATCTATTGATAATTTGAGAATGTTGACCCAAAATGTAATTATTTTTGTTTCATTATATTTTTAAAGTTGGAATGTGTGAAGAAACGGAATGTGTTGAAGAAACGGGGAAACTCCGATGGCATGGCCATGTCACCAGATCATAAGGCCTTGAAAAGACCATTCTGCAAGTCACAGTGCAAAGAGGTAGAAGAAGAGAAAGACCGAAAAAGAGGTTGGAGGACAACATTCGAGAATGGACTGGTTTGACACTGAGCGAAGCCATCAGGGCTGCTGAGGACAGAAAAAGATGGAGTATGCTGTTAAACGATCATCTTTGATGCACCTACGGCCTCCGGGTTACGGGACAGGATAGGATAGGAAAGTTGGAATGATGCTCAGATCACTTTCGAGTTTTTATTCCACACCATTGACGCTGTTTCATACACTGGCCAGATATGTGATGACACCCTAGCCATAAGGTACTTGCTATGCCTTGCTCGAGGTTGCACATAGCAACACCAGGGTAACGGCAAACTTCAGCATCGTTGCTTCTTTCCTCTTTCCCTCCAAATTAATAAAGCCTAAATAAATGGTCAGCAGTTTAAACCAACGCCAGCAACACCTCAACTCTCACAAGTTACAACGCCCAACATACAATAGGAAAAGACCTTGGCTATGTGTCTGTGACCAGTGCACTTTAGTGTCACAAGCGTGCGATTAGCCCTGGCGCTGCTCGCGTCCAGTCCCACTTTCTCGCCCGCTGGCCAAGCCACCTAAGCCCCGCCCCTCGGGATAGCCCCTTGGAGCCCCGGAATAGTCAGACCCCAGCGTCAGTCCAATTCCGTCAGCCCGAGTAAACGCACTGCTTGCCGAGGACACGTCTGCACCACGTTGCGACCGCTGAGCCTCGACAATATTCTTGTGTTCTACCCGTTCCTTGGTCAAGGTAAGAGAGGAGACTTATTTCCTATCATTTAGCATTCCCATCACCCGTCGATTTCCCAACACGTTCGTATGTCTTGTAGATATTTACGTCCGCGTCTGTGGTTTGTCTTGATGTATTGCTTATGATATGCATTTTTACTTCTTGTATCCATTATCTGCATTTTGATTGCTGTTCATGCCATGCTTGTATTTATACATGTATATTCCCCTGCCTAGACTCTTGTATAAATCCCCCAAGCCATGTTGTTCTGTTTCTTAGATTAAAGTCCCCCAGTAAAGCACCCTTGCCTATACTCCCCATTGTCCTGTATTTATCCCCTTTGCTTCTCCCCTGATCCTATTGTGTAAATATCCACCCCTGCTGTCCATAACCCCATCTTAGGTGCCGAAATTATCATCTATTAGCGGCCGCCAGTAAACTCCACCAAGCCCATAGCCATTGTTGAAATTGTTGGACAGTTGGAACGAACCGGTCAAGTCCTGGCCGGTGCGTCCAAATTCGAAAATCTGACTGGCATGCGCGCTAACCGGCGCGGCATCCAGAGTGTGTGTACACCTCTGATCCTGAGTCAATACTTCATTCCAGAACGGGCCCTTATACCGGGCTGCCACGAGACTCAAGACCCGCTGCGTGCAACCCAGATCCCCTGGTTGACACCGTGAAGCGTGAAAAGCAGAAATACAGCAACCGGTCAGCTCCGTAGGCCGATTGCACCACACCTCCTGTTACCCAAGAATTCGACCCAGTGACCTGCATTGGCAGACTGACGCCAACCGACTGGACCCTTGCGCAATCGCCATCCAGAATCCTGAGGCAACCACCGCCCATACGCCATAGCAGCTAAGTGCGCACCCAGCGCACACCACAATTCTCGAACCATCTGGCTAACCACGCTAAAGCAGCCAGATACCCCTTTGCCTTATGATGATATCAGTCCACAATCGCCTCAGTAACCCCCAGATAGCTAAACCAGAATAACTCCACGATACTCTGGACGTTAATAGACTCTCACCAGTGACTCAGCCGTATAGCCTACCACCTACGCCTGATCTGCTTCTATTTAATAAATTGTCTAGTATTATATTATAACATCCGACTTCCCCTTGTTCAAATTCTCCACTAGTTTAGTTTGTATTCTTCTCGTCTAACCTTTTGACTGTCTATCATTCTTTAGTACTCCCAGCATTATTTCCCTGAATGTCGCCGCACGTTGGCCTAGTCAAGGGAGGCAACACAGCGCGGGGGAATAATTGCTGATCCTCATCCCCCCAACCCCCTATATTCGTGACATTTAGTCACAAATCTTTTAGAAGAGGTCTGGCCATAGTTTCCTGTCGGGATAGCCTATTCTGACTGAGAGAGATGAGGATTATGTCCTTTTGACCAATATGTAGCGCGCATGTACAGCAGAATTGTGTTTGCATTAAGGGCGTGACATGATGGACAGGGTCCTGTTTAGTTCATGTCTGTACATGTTTCCACGTAAACATCTCTACCAAGGGGCTAGGGCTTAATGATGATGAGGATGATGGATGATTGTTGGTGATGATGGTGATGGTAGAGGATGATGATGCTATCACGTTTTTTTTTTTATTCAATTGAACTCAAAGCATGGTGATCTCAAGATATCACTATTAAAGAAGGTGGAAGAGAAATCGATTTTTATTTTGAAATTTAGATTGACTGCATGCGAACCATTATTGAAGGGAAGGAGTAAAACGGAGTACCTGAAGAAAACCCTGAGTGTTTTGAAAGTCCTCGTACCGAAGCCACGTAAGTTCGCCCAATGCGGGGTTCGAACCTTTGGCATAGAAAACCAGCTCCCTATCAGCTGTGTAAACCAGTTACCCCATTGTTATTCCATTGTTATTCCATTCTGTTTCCATGCTGATTTACAGACATCAAGGAGGCTTTCAGAGTACGTGCGGCTAGAACTAATGGACCGGATGGTCTAAATTGCGAGCTAGGCAGCAACCTCGGATTACAGTTGGCGCCTCGGGCGGTTTGAGTTAGATCCTGTATCGGCCAGCGCCTTGAGTCGCCAAGTACGGCGAAATGTGTGCGCTATACAAATCCTCAATAATAATAAATAAAATAGGATAACTACCAGTATCTTGAGCTAACACGCAAGCCTTGTCTGAACTTTGACGAGATAGCCACGTGCTGAAATAACCTCAAAATTTCAGGTGGAGTAGGCTGTATTATATTTGATGGTCTTCATTCTATGGGTTCTTCTTTGTATGTAGGAAGCCTCACAAAACAATCCTGATCTTTTGGCGTTTGTGTTTGTGGTCAAATGTAGAGTTTTAATTTTTTTAAATGACGTAATGCTATAAACTATGTATTTTGAATATAGTGTTATGCACTATAATTATATAAATCAACGTCATGCCACCACCACCGCCACCACCACTATCACAACCACATCTACCAACTTATCATCTTCATCATCACCATCGTCATCATCATCATCATCACCACCACCAACAACAATAATAACAAGGTGAGCCATTTGCTTCATCGGTTTATCTCTTCTCGCAGTCTTCCCCATTTCAAAAGATAAAGAATGGAAAGAAGGCAGAGTCCCGTTAGGTTATTCCCTGAGAGGATGTTAATTGGCACGGTATACCAAGAACGAAGCAAAGAGGCACAGGAAAAAGTACTGAGACTATTGACAAAGTCGTATGAGATGGACTCAATTATAATCCATTAATATCCAACATGGCGGCTAATACACTCTGAACACTAATGAGAAGTGTTGACAATTAGCTTCCACTGGGATCCAACATGGCGGTCATGACGTGGATGATGCCGTTGTTGGCGAAAATGTCGCCGTCAGTCTTATGGCCGTTGACGATCAGTGCTGGAAGCAGAAAGAAAATATTGCTGTTCCCATTGTCAGATCATTTGATTGTGATGCCTATGTTTACTAAAGAAAGTGGAAAATGACGGACAATCGGTGTTTACTAAGACATAAACTTTAGAGCGCGCGAAAGCACGCATTTCGTGATGACATCATCGGTATGATTGTCATCATTTTAATTATTATTATCGGCGCCATCACCGCCGTCCTTGTTTAATGGTGGTAGTTATTCAATACAGTAGTTCTACTGTTTGACGAGTCGGCACCATCATCTTCACGGTCACCATCGCCATTACCATTACCACCACCGCCGCCATAACCATCACTACCACAACTACCACCGCAACTAACGCCACCACACTTTACTGTGCTGTTTACATACCGGTGCCGTTTTTGACGAAGTTAAGCCTGTGTCCAGATAGAGTTGTGACGGAGTCTCCTGTCCTGATGCCTCCAGTGTACCACGTGCCATTAACAACGTGGTTCAACAGCGTGTCTGTGGGTGAAGGAAGACAAACAGAGACTTTGTTGCTACATATAGAACCGGGACTAACTCCCCATTGTACTCAGGCTAAAGAAATTGCTATTCGTTTGTAGCTGTGGTGCTTTTCTCCTAACACCTTCAACACAATGACTGAGTTGCTACTAACTGGAATAATCTAGGCTTACCTTTCTCACTTTTCGTTTCGTTTGGGTAGATTAACGTCCCCGGACACATTGCGTATAGGGGACAACTTTCTCACTTATTTCTCACTTAAGAATGCACCAAGCATAAATACGTTTAAAAACCAGTTGGACATACTTTCAGAGTTTAAGAATATGTTTTATTGCTATGATGAATGAAATGCTTAGGATAGTTACATGCTCAACATACCCACTGAATTATTGCCAAGTTGAGGAAGCTTAGGGGCATTTAGAAAGGCTTCACGACCTGTTTTGCCCCCACACTACTACTACTATTAAGTACTACTACAACGTCCATGGTATCAATGAACATTGAAGTTGAACGTCTACTCCACCCTCATTGGCGACATGGCAGACGGGGATAACCATCCCGGGGAAGAGGGGTTTAGACCTAAATCAACACTGAACCACCAGAGCAATCATACTGCTAAGATGGAACATTGCCACGTTTATGTTTTGCCCACCACAGGATTCGAACCTGTTTCATGGGTGTACTATGCGAACGCTCTACCAAATGAAGATGTCACTTTCTTTCCTACAACCAAGTAGGCTAAAAGGTAAAAAAGGTAAAGGCCTTGAGGCCGTAGGGGAGCGTGATGTTGGAGATCACACTTATCTTGGGCCAGCGTAATGAGGGTGATGCCCATCTCTCTCCCTCGCTGCTTTACCTTCCTCACCCTTAAGAGAGTAGGTACTCAGTCACAGTTGAGTCAACTGGGGGGCGTTGTTATTTGTCGCTTCACGTTTTGCGGTCACCCATCCTAGTGCTAACCGCACTGGACGGTGCTTAACTTGCGACACAGTAGCGAGTGCTCCATCCACTGCGCTATCCGACACCCCAAGGCTAAGCCTTCTGATTACTCAGTAAAATAGAATTTAACAAATCTTTCTGCCGCATTTCCGAGCACCCTAGTGCCAATGGTGTATAACAAACTGAGCAAATTTATTGTACATCAGCAAAGATGTGATCCAACTATTGAAGAATTTAAACAAACAATACAAAACAATACAATACAATAGTACTACATATTTATTACCTCAAAATGAATTACAACAGTCAAAAGATCATAGTTTAAAACTAAATATTTTAAGACTACACAAAATACCGACTTTTCGTGCACCTTATAAATATCATCCAACACACTTCACACGCAATGCTGCGCGCGCGTACAATATAAGTATAGCTTATGGTACTTTGTTGTGTATGTTGAAAGTCAATTTGTCAAAGTTATACTTATCTTTTCGAACAGGCAATAATCACGCACAATAGTTTTATCTATCTATATATATATATATTCATCGTAACTCTTTCTTACCTCTAACTTCTGATATATTAGATGGTAATCCAGGCCTGTAGTAATCTTGAAACGCGGAATTCACGGGAGCGAACAGCGTCAAGGATTCAACTGAAATAGCACATTAAGAAAATCAGTTCTGCATTAAAATAGCGAGTAATATTCCCCACGTCGGCCAAAACTGCTTATCAGCATTAGAGAACATGAAAGTGTCTAACAAATCAAATTATTATGCGAATAACTTTCTTTATATAAACATTATCTGCCAAACTATTTGAAGTATCTCAAATTAAGTTTTCAAAGATATTAATATATATTAACTAGGCAGAAGCAAAACGTAGACTATAAAATTCCGCAATTTTTGTTAAACCCGATATAGTAACTTTAAAAACAAGTTTAAGCCTTGCGGCGTGAATAGGCTATAGTGAAAAATGTAAGCCTAACGTGAACCCCAAATAATACACGAATTTTCAAAACATAAAGAACAATTTATGACCAAGGGCTAACCACTGCAGTTGCCCAAAGCGCACTGTACATGTAATGCTCTCCCTTTTCACACAATCAAAGCGCGGCTGAGATTATTGTAATAAGCAAACCTAAAGGCAATTAAGCATCAGCAAAAGAAAACACACCAAAAAATGGTGAATACCTCGAAGCTCTGCAAACAGCAAACCGTGTGCATGATCAATATATCATTCCGCATTACGTAGCCTAAACATGATTAGATGGATCCGACCATCATTAACCTCTATGGCCACTGCTTATTAGCTGCTTAAATTACTGTTTCTCAAGCACTTTACACAAACTGGTTCCAAAGCACAGTTAAGCTGTAAAATAAAACTATTTTTTCTGGACATGGCAGCTATCGCATAGGCTAACCCCGTTACTGGAATATTTTTAACTTATGAAATTTGGTGGAGGTGTTTTTTTTTTTAAAAACATTTTTAATTAGATATAATGTGTATTTACACTTCTTGTCGAACATTGATTGATGAAAGTGAGCACACAAACTTCATAAAACTTAAGCTCTGGCTTTAGCTACAGTGCATGGGTTAACTATTTAACTGCATGCAGGTTACTAGCAAAGTGAACAACAGAAAAGCAACGGGTCAAGCGAAAAAGCGCCGCCACCAGTATTGGCCAGCTCACTCTCTAACTCACGCTGCAGATCCTCTAGTAGGTGGGTCACTGCCAAAGCCGCCGTCAGATCTTCGAACTCAGCGTCATCGGTCAGGATTTGTTCCAGAATGTCGCCCTCTGCAGGCAAGACGACGCCATCGATGACGTGAATAACGCCATTGCGTAGAACAATGTCGCCCTGCGAGATGGGTGCTCCGCCAGCGGTGTACGTGTGTCCCTTTGAGAGACAAACCTCGTTTTGAAAGCCTGTGCGTCCATTTTGGTGTCAGATTGTGGCACAATATCTGTATTAAGATAACCGAACGGAGACGCGTCACAGACAGTCCAGATACAAGCGCCTGTGGATTGTGGGGTTTGGGATAATATTTGTACCACAAGCTGGCAATTTAGGTTGCCTTCTCACCGAAAGCGAGGTAGCCGCAGAACCGCGCCAATCAGGACGATTAGTGATATGAATTTGAAAGTGAACTAAAATCTGAAAGGTTAAGCAAAGAAGATGTGCTTTGATGAAGACCTAGTTAGCAGCAAGCACTAATGTTGATTCGGGCTAAATAGGCTTAGCACAAGGATGATAAGTATGATAATTTAGCTTTAATTATACAACGAAGAATACAAAGCATGGAGAGGAGGTGCTACAGAAGGCTTCTTGGCATTTCCTATACCCAGCACATCACCAACGACAAAGTCCGACAGACCATCACACAAGCCATTGGACAACACGAAGACATGCTCACAGTGGTGAAGAAACGGAAACTCCTATGTATGGTCACCTCGCCAGAGTATCAGGCGTTGCAAAGAACATCCTGCAAGACACGGTGCAAGGAGGCAGAAGAAGAGTAAGACAAGAAAGGAGGTGGGAGGACAACATTCGAGAATGGACTGGCTTGGCACTGAGCAAAGCCATCAAGATTGCTGAGAAGAGAGAAAGATGGAGTGCGCTGGTTAAACGATCATCTGTGATGCCCCCACGACTTTGGAGTTACGGGATAGGATAGTGTAGGATAGGATAGGATAGGATAGGATATATTTATCATGTTGCGTTTGCCAATAAAATAATAGCCTAAAAACCCGTTCATTCGTCATTATTGAAGTTTTACACCCCTTTCCTAAAAGTTACGAAGTGCTGATGAAAAATCAAAACTAAAATAGTACGTCATTCTATTGAAAGTATAAATCAAAATGTTTGTTTCTTACCCAGGTTTACACAATTGTACCACTGCATCGCATTATAATAATCAAGAAGAAGAAGAAGGAATAAATAATAACGCAATATCCCGAGGGTTTCTAAGGCGAATGGTCATTGCCTCTCTTTAATTTAAAGCAGCCTACAGTTCACTTACATACAGGTTGATTCGGAGAATGTGACCTCCCAGTGTGGGTTCCAGCCTGTCGTTCTGGAAGTAGACAGAGATGAAGGCTTTCTCCAGGATGTGAGTCATCAGCACCTTCTGCAGCAGCACGGGGTTGCCTGAGATCTGAGACATCACCTTGGGGTCCAGATGCTGGAAGGCAGTGTTGGTGGGAGCGAACAGTGTGAAGATGGCTAGATCAGGAACAACACAGAACTATCAGGTCATTTCACGTAAAAGTGATTGCTCTTATATAGCCCACTTACAAGCTCAGAGAGCTTCTCAAAGCGCTGGCCACTAATATCCAGCAATCACACGATAGTTTACTGAAGTCAGGATTTGAACCCACGTCGCCCAAGACGCACGAACATAAAGTTTAAGGACAAGTCTATATAAGGAAGCAGTGGTGCTGGACGAAAACGCGAATTGCAGGACGTCGCCAACGCCAGCCCCATTGGTCTTTACATCTCAACTCTAATTCAACGAACTACTCAAAGAAAGTAAGAATGTAATTCGTGTTAAAATATATTAAAGGGTCCCAATCCGAAGCATTCGTTTACTTTTGGAGAAAAGTGGTTTACCCTAAACTTCGCATTGCTAGTACATTAAACAATCATGAAGTGGGCTTTCGCTCTGTCTGTCCTGACTAACATCATTAATGGCAGTCTCGCTTCCGGCACTGTTCCTGCCTCTTTCAAAGCTGTTTTTGTAAAGCCATTCCTCAAGGAGCCGTCCCTGGACCAGAATAAATTGAAAAATTACAGATCAGTCTCCAATCTTTCTTTCCTGTCCAAAATCCTCTAAAAAGTCGTTCTGCAACAGCTCTTCACTTACATAACTGGTCATGACCTCATCCCTCGCACTCAGTCCACCAACAGATCTCACCACAGCACCGAACCCGCCCTCATCAAGATCACCAACGACATCCTTCAGGTTCTAGACGTTGGCCATGCATCTGTTCTTGCTCTTCTTGATCTTTCTTCTGATTTCGACACTATCGACCATCACATTCCCCTTTAGCGCCTCTCCTTCAGCGACACTCAGTTGCTCCGCTCCTCTCCTCCTGCTAAGGTACAGGCTAGCGTTCGGACTCTCGAGGCATGCACCACAGACATCAAAGACTGGATGTCACAAAACATGCTTAAACTCAATGATGACAAAACCGGAATCCTCTTCAGCAAGAAAACTTCAGATACATCCAGTCTCCCTCGCTCTTTGCAAGTAGGCAATTCCACCATCTCTTTCTCTTCTCATGCTCGTGACATTGGCTTTCTTACCTCTTCAACCCCTTGGGGTCATGAGCAATCTTGCCACTGTAGATTGTTCAAACCTATAAAGGGAACAGTGAAAGCCACAGTTGAAAACCTGTCTTTCCTTTATAGGCAAGACGCTTCACTGCGGCAACAGTACCCCCGTTGGAGTGCCGGGGGTTTTCAGTATAAATAGTATCCCCACTTTATGGAAATTTAGTGCTTTAAATTCCCACTGTCGCTGTCTTCCTCATTTACTTTTTCCTATTCCTGCTCTGTCCTTCACTCTGCTATACTATCTTCTTCTTCGCTAGATCAATGACCTACCTTTTTTCTTGAAAACTCTTCCTGGACAAGACTCCTTGTTTGTGTATGGGGTCTGTTGGATCAGCTTGGGAGTGTTGGACGCTTTCTGCCGGGTGGTCACTAGGGCTTCCTATGAATGTACTATTTAGCACTATAGGCATTTTATATGTATGTGTTTGGTTGATGATTTATAATGATGTTTGTATTCTATTTTGTTTTTGTAACCGGGGTGTTCGCGTAGTTGAGGTCAACCCTCAGCCGTCCCCCGCGTGGGATGTCTTTATTGTAAAGTGACTGGCCGGTGGAGGGCATTCAATTTTCCCACTGGGGTTGTTTCAGCAGATCTTTTATGCGGATCGGGGGTTGTCCGGTCCTGATTTGGCTCAGAAGAGTCCGCTGGACCTAAAGCAACAATAAATCAAATCAAATCAAATCTTACCTCTTCAGCTATGTCCCTTGATAAAAACATTTCCAACCTCTGTCGCTCAGCATACTTTGAAATTCACAAAATCAGTTTTGTTCGCCGGTTTTTCTCTGTGCAAGCTACCAACACTATTGTCTGCGCCTTTGTCCTGTTCAAACTAGATTATTGTAATTCTCTTCTTAAAGGTGCACCTCAGTATTAGATCAAAAAACTCCTGAAAGTTTAAAATTCAGCAGCCCGTCTCATATACAGAGCCCGAAAATACGGGTCACATCACACCTCTTCTGAAAAAACTTCAATGGCTACCCATACAAGCACGCATCGATTACAAACTCCCTTTGCTACAATTTCTTCTCTGGATCAATTCCTTCGTACTTCTCCGACCTCTTGTCTACACTCCAGCAAGGACTCTCCGCTCTTCTTCTGACGATCGCCTTCTATGCATCCCCCGTATAAATACTAAAACCTATAGTGGCCGTTCCTTTTCTTTCTGTGCATCCACTGTTTGGAATTCTCTACCTTCCGACCTCAGATACTTGCCACCCGAACCTCTTTCAAGCGCGCACTCAAAACTTATCTTTTCCGAAAATATCTCATCTAACCATCCGGTGATCTTCTTCACAACCGCGTCTCGTATTATGTGTGTGTGTGGGGTGTGTGTGTGTGGGGGGGGGGGGGGTGTGTGCGTGTGCGTGTGTGTGGGTGTGTGTGTGTGTGTGTGTGTGTGAACTTTACCCGTCAAAACTGATGGTGTGGCCGGCTGGTCGTGGTTACTAGATGTAATCTTTTTAATTGTGAAAAAATGTGAGTTAAAAAAAAAACATTGTTTTTAAATGAACTACAGTAGTCAATGTTGTGTATGGATTTTTGTTGTGTATGGATGTTTGTTGTGTTGTGTATGGATTTTTGTTGTGTATGGAGTTTTGATAAAAGGATGGAGTGTTTTAATTGATTTTTGTGTTTGAATGTATGAATGTATGTATGTATACATCGATGTAGTTTTGGACTTTAACATGTAATTTTATTTTTCTTTCTGAACTTTTATATCGGAATTTTTTTAACCTAGTACCGGTTTTACTGTTTAAGTGTATTGTATGTTTACTGCAATAGTGTTCAAATTACGCCTTTAATCGTGTACATTTTACTTTTTGGTTGTTTAGTGTTTATGTTGAGGTTTTGTGTGTGCGTGTTTCTGAGTGTGGGTGTGTGTGTGAGTGTGCGTGTGTGTGTTTGTGTACAGAGTGCCTTTCCGATTGTTTAATGAATTGCGCTTTATAAATAAACACTTAGTAGTAGTAGTAGTAGTAGTAGTAGTAGTAGTAGTAGTAGTAGTAGTAGTAGTAGTAGTAGTAGTAGTAGTAGTAGTAGTAGTAGTAGTAGTAGTAGTAGTAGTACATTCCTCAAACCAACCGCTAAAGTTAGACTTTTCCCATTCTGTTGTTACAGGGAGTGATTTCCCCTGTTTAACGGTACCATACCATAGCCAGCGTGTTCCTCCGACCCTATTTCCGTATGAACCACGCGGATTGAAAAGTGCGTCTTTGGTGTCCGGGGTAGGATAGGGTCTATTGTATCAACATAAAACGAAGACCCTTACCGACAGACTTTGTTGTGGGTTCTGCTTCTTACCGGCTTTTAGTAGATGCTATTTTTAGCTCAAGAACTAACACAAACTACGGTGTTGAATTCAAAAAAAGAACTATGCTTTCAAAATAGTTTAGTTTTTTTTTGGGAGTAAGCTTATTTTTGAGTGGGGCAACACTCACTGTGAATGTTAACCGGATCTGTCGAGGGGGAGAGGTCAAAGTTAGTCCTTTTTAAATGTACATCAAGTTACAAGTGAATGTGGAATAATACAACAATGAGGAATATGTAATGCTGCAGGATTAAGTAGTGACGGGGTAGGAATGGGGGGGAAACATACGGGAGATTAAAATACGAAGGGTGTGGTAGAGACGACCTCGGACGAAATAATTATACTAAAATTAAACAAAAATCAAAATGGCGGCGCCACTATGTTTGACTCACATCCTGGCGCCTCCAGAATGAGGTCGAGATGAGAACTTCTGAGCAGGCTGGCCAAGACGGAGAATCTGCTGTCTCCATGTATGTACGCCATGATGGATCTGAAATCCAGGGCCCTGGCTGTGCCCAACAGAGCCATAGACAGCAACATCCAACGCACCATCATCATGGCCGTCAACTTTAGCTGCAACGCTTTGATTTTGATGTGAATTGCGAGGTAAAAACGGAAACAACCTTATAGTTAGATCTGTTACACAAGACAACGTATCATCCGTTACGAAATAGCTCTACAGAAAGAACAACGACACTCCAGGATTTGCAAGGATGTTAATTGCTGGAAAAGCAGTAGGTGCAAGGTCTTTGATGGCTATATTTTTACGGAATATAGGACCTGATGCTGTATTATTTCCTCTCTCGTAGACATAGTTTTGTCGCCGTGAGTGCTTGCTGGGTCGTGTTATTATTAGACAAACGGACTAATATTATTTTAAGTAGGGAAAGGTTCGTTTGCGAACACTGGATGATCATGTGGAAAATGAACTATAACTTTGTAGTTCTGTTAGAAAGTAGACCACTCTTATCTTTGGTTTTGACATGTTCTACTAATCGAGAACACAGTGGGCTTCATCTCATACAAACAGGGACTTTTGATACTTATTTTAATAAGCATGCCATTCCCTAAACCAGCTCCGAATGGCCTAGGCAGAGCGCTACGTAACGCTATGTAACTATTTTGGCGGAAAGTCTGCGCAACAGTGGGGCCGGGTAGCTCAGTTGGTAAGAGCGTCTTGCTAGTAACCGAAAGGTCGCTGGTTCGAATCCCGGATTGGTCAACGTGTGATCATATTATTTTCCCCTTTACCAACAACTGGCTCGCTGGTGTCAGTATAAATCGGTCCAGTAGTCACCTATAGGCGAAAGTGTCGTGTGACTATAATCTACAAACAACAACATCTGCGCAACCCTATGCCCGCGGAGAGCGCTATGTAGCGATCTCGAAAGGTTATTTGCGAAGAGAAAAAGATGGCGGCCAGAGTAGTGGGCTTTCGATTGACGAATGGCGATGTGTTCAAAGGTGAAATAGCAAGAGAGAACTTTTGTCATTTACCCTCTAGTAAGATTTATGTACTTGTTATTTGACAGAATAATTATGTTTATGTGCAATCGGTATGAATTAGCATTTATATTTGATAGTAGATCTATTGTTGTGTGGTCAGTGCGATTTACATTAACTTTCACTTTCAGGCAACTTCACTTTGATTGGCTGTTGTAAAGTTAACATGTGCTGCGCCATTTTAAAAGCGCTCGCTTATGACAAAAGATTGCTCAGAAGCAAAAATAGTTCTTGTGGAGCAATCTCAAGCGCTTTGTGGCGCTTTTATTAATAATAATAATAATAATAACGGATTTTTATATAGCGGGTACTCCAGCCTATGACCAGACTCACCACGCTTTACATAGTCATTACATATAAATGCATGCACTCGATAAAACATCGCTTTTGCTACAATACACCAAAAGACGGAACAGTAAAGGTACAAACTATTTACAACTATGTACATAAATAACAAAAAAAGAGACAGAAATAGACTATTTACAACTATGTACACAAATGACAAAAAAGAAATAGAATAGCAAAAACCTATTCACAGCTATTTATATGCCCGGTTAGGCCCAGGAAGAAAAACAGTATAAATATTTACAGCCGTGTATACACTTACGGATCAGACATAGACAAAAGAGGAGAGAATGGCAGCGGGATACAAATCAATCTGAATAATGCAGTTTGAAGATGTGGGTTTTGAGGGCCTTTTTGAATGCTTGTGTTGATTGTATGTTGCGGATATGGGAGGGAAGGGAATTCCACTGCTTAGGTGCGGAGTAAGCGAATGCACGTTGGCCGTATGTATTAGTGCGGGTGACGGGAACCTTGAGTGTGCGAGTGTCAGCAGAAGATCTTAAAGTCGACAGACAGTAGATCAGCAAGGTAGGAAGGACAAGAATCTGTGAAGAAGTTGTGACAGAGAACAGAGAGTTTGTACTCTATGCGTGCTTGCACAGGAAGCCAGTGAAGGGAATGTAGTAGAGGTGTGATGTGATCGCGTTTCTTAGCTCGGAATACTAGTCTAGCTGCTGAGTTCTGAACCTTTTGTAGTTTGTCAATGATGTGTTTTGGGGAGCCAGCAAGGAGAGAGTTGCAATAGTCAAGACGAGAAAGGACGAGAGCGCAGACTAGGGTTTTGGTGGCAGGGACTGTAAGATAGTGGCGAAAGGAGCTGATTTGGCGTATGGCCGTGTATGCAGAGCGACAGACGTTGGAGATGTGGTTGTTGAGGGACAGGTCATCGGAGAGAATGTAGCCGAGATTTCTTGCTGAGGATGAGAACTGAATGTTTGTTGTCCCTACTGTAAGCGATGTTGGGAGAGGCGAGAGTGAGGAGGAGGTGTTGTGCTTGTGAATGAGGAGGGCTTCGGTTTTATCGTCATTAAGCTTAAGCTTGTTGAGTGTCATCCATGACTTAATGTCTGTGATGCAGTTCTCCAAAGTCTGAACAGTGGAATTAATGAGAGAGGGGGCGGTGGATTTATAAAGTTGTGTGTCGTCTGCAAATGACTGACTCTCAACAGCATGCTTTCTAAGCAGGAGAATCAGTGGCTTGGTGTACAGAGTGAATAACACCGGCCCTAAAACGGAACCCTGAGGCACGCCGCACACCAAGTCTGCTGTGCTGGAGAAACAGCCATCGACAGTGACTGCTTGTGATCTGTCAGAAAGATATGAGTGGAACCAAGCCAGGACCGAGCCAGGGCAACTCGGGGCTGAATCGTTTAATAATAATAATTATTATTATTAAAGGATTCCCACGCGCCTTTTTTATTCAATCAAACTCAAAGCGCGGCGATCTGAAGAGATCGTTATTTCAGAAGTCGGTATAGAAATCATTTTTTGTTCTTGTTGTTGAAATTTTAGATCGACTGCATCCAATACCGTTATTGAGGGGAGAGAGAAAACCCGGCGACAACCCTCGGTGTCCTGAAAAGTCTCATATCTCAGTCACCCACGCTAACTTTCGGCATGGAAAACCAGCTGAGGCTTACAGAACACACCGAGGCTCAATGAGCGGCGATCTGTAAAAAAAAAATATAGTCTACACTTACATGTTTCACATACTCTCACATACACCCAACAAACACATGACCATCACGCACGCATGTGATGTAAACGCAGAGAGATAGCTACTAAACTGACGGAAAGGAAATATAAGTGTTACACTCCGTTTGATGGTGGTGTTTTCAATCAGTAGTAGATTCAGCCCCAATGCGTGAATGCTCCTGATGAGTGTAAGCTTGGATTCGATTATCCACGTAACCCATTCAATCAGCATACAAGTCACTGAGTCTTCGTATGAAATTTTCCACTTTTATTCAGCACACATCAACATCTGCATACAATTCTCACCTCAACACCAACTCGACTATCAACAACACAGAAACACAGTGTGTCCATTTTATACCTTTTTCTTCTCTCTCGAACCCTGAATCAATCGCGCGCTGACGCCAAATCCAACTAAGATCGCATCACTGACTTACGTCATACATATTTCTTCTCCTTCCGGGAACGTTCTCAAACTTCGAAATTTATCAGGAAGTTTCTATCGACAATAAACACGCAATTCTAGAGAATTCTCTAATAATATCGATTAACAAAAATTACCAACGTTATACAAAGCTTCTTCTAACAACAACGCAAACTCAAATCAAAGGTAAATACACTCTATTATTGAATACTTTGCAAAACGAAACGATTAGATCTATCGTGCGCGTTTCAGACATACTACCATTCGCGTTTCAACGTAACATAACCCCCCACTCAGGAAGAAATTTACCCAATTTCTTTCAACAACGTTGAAACGTAATGCACAAACAAAGTTTTAATTCTGGACTTTCTGAATACTGTCATTGTGCTCAGTTCATTCACACAGAGTCAATGTTCTTCCATCCGCAAGTCTATCTGGATATTGTCAATGTTCACACTTTATCTACATAGAGTCAATGTTTTTTCATATGTAAGGAAACGACGCCCTCGGCCTTTACAGTTGTCATCGGCCCAGGGTCAAAGACAGTGATCTCGTGGGCTTTCCTGGAGTCAGTGCATCCTCCGTTGTCTCCTTCTTCCATCGAACGTCCGATGAAGTCGACGTTGTCAGCTCCCAGAAGGCACTTGCTGGGTCTCACGGTCAGGTTGGCTTCTGTGAGACGGTGAAACAGCTCCCTCAAGGTCTGCAGATGCTCTTCCCAGGTGCGAGTGTGGACTAGCAGGTCGTCCCAGTAACACACGACGTTGTCCACCCCCTTGAGCATCTTCCTCATTCCTCTCTTCAGGGTAGCTCCGCTGTTGACCATGCCAAAGGGCATCCTTAGGCACTCGTACGTCCCATCAGGAGTTATAAAAGCAGTCTTTGGTATGTCCTGTTGACGCACGGGGACTTGCCAGTAACCCTTGCTGAGGTCAATCTTTGAGAAGATTTTACGCGGAAGAGGTCTGCTGCGGTAGGCATCGGCTCAGGGTCGAAGACGGTGATCGTATTAACCTTCCTGTAGTCGATGCATACTCTGTTGCTCCCGTCCTTCTTCTTCACGACCACGACAGGGGACGCGTAGGGGGAACTGGACTCCCTGATGATGCCCATCTTCAGCATCTCATCAATATCTTTCTTCAAGGATTCACGGGCCTTGAAAGGGATCGGGAATGGTCTGGATCGAACGGGAATATTTGAAGTGAGGTGGACTTCATGTTCGACCAAAGTCGTAGAGCCTGGGACATCTTGAAGCTATGGGGAAACTCGCCCATAAGGTCCTTGAGCTCCAACTTTTGACCTTCCGTCAAGCTCGGTCCTAGCTTAACATCATCGATGCCTTCTTTGCTGTGGAAGTCTCCCAGTTCCAACAGTTCCTCGCTGTCAAAGCTGTCGTCGATCTCAGCTGCTGTTGCTACGTGTACAGTCTCTGATGGCCTTTCCACGTACAGCTTAAGGAGGTTGGCGTGGTATATCTTGGAATGCTGGCCGACCTTCACCTTGTAGTCGTTGATCCCCACCACGGTCTCCACTTCGTACGGGCCTTTCCACTGCATCAGCAACTTATTATGATCGGTAGGTAGCAGCACCAGCACTTTGTTGCCAGGTTTGAACTTCCTGTTCACAGCCCTACGATCGTAGTAGTGCTTTCCACAGTCCTGGGACTTCTTCAGGTTTTCTCTGGCTATCTCGAGAGTCTGCTCCAGCTTCTCCCGTAGCTCAAACACGTACTGGTAGCTGTTCTTCACCTCTGGGTGTCTACTTCTTTCGTCCACAGTTCTTTTAGGATGTGCATCGGCCCTCGGATGGTTCTTCCGTACAGCAGCTCGAACGGAGAAAAGCCGGTGGACTCCTGCGGTACTTCTCTGTAGGCGAAAAGTAAGGCGTTGATGTAGCGATGCCATTGTCTGGGCTGCTCGCTGCACAGTTTCTTCAGGGTGGACTTCAGCGTAGCATTGAACTTTTCGACGAGCCCGTTGCACATTGGATGGTAGGGTGTCGTAGTCAAATGCCGGATGCTCAGCAGTCTGTTGACCTCCTTCATGCAGTCAGAGACGAACTGCGTCCCGAGGTCTGTCAGAATTTCTTCAGGCACTCCAAGTCTACTGAACATGTCCACCAGTGCCTCTGCCACAGTCTCAGTGTCAATCTTCTTCAGAGGGACTGCTTCTGGGTACCGAGTCGCATAGTCTACTAAAGTCAGTACCCATCGATGACCTTCTTCACTCGGAGGTCTTATTTCGCCGATTAAGTCTAAGGCCACCCTCTTGAAAGGTCGGTCGATCAAAGGCATCCTCTGCATAGGTACTTTCGGGACCCTTCCTCGAGGTATGGTCTTCTGGCAAATGTCACATGATCGGCAGAAACGGCTAACGTCCGCATGAAGTCCTGGCCAGTAGAACACCGCCTGAATTCTGTCTGACGTCTTCTTGATGCCTAGGTGACCTCCCATGACGTTCTGATGTTGCTGGATACGCGCCATTTCTAGCTGGAACTCAAGACGCTTCAGCTCGAATTCTCTGTCTTTTTCTTGCCGCTGTTGTTCTAATTCTATTTCTTCTCGGCGACGCTGTTCTTCCTTTTCTAGACGCTTCTCTTCTAATTCTCTTTCTTCGCGCCGTCGCTGTTCCTCTAATTCTCTTTCTTCACGGCGACGCTGCTCTTCTAATTCTCGTTCTTGTATTCTCTCCTGAGACTTGACGTACTCCGCCAGCTGCTTGCCTTTTAGATTCAGTTCAACTCCTTTCTGCCAGAAGTCAGCCATCTTGATGCTTTTCTGGAAAGTTCTTTTTTGGAAAGTTCTTTTCTGGAAAGTTCTTGACTGTGCTGTACCTTTCTAGACTGTTCTAGAACAGCACGCTTTCTGCAGTAGCGCTGATGCTTGTCACAAGTCGCCTTCGCTGACGCAGGCCCCGCTGTCCTCGTCGTATGCGACGCTGCACCACGCTGGTGTTGATGTACACGCTCCTGTGCTGAAGTAGACGTGACGTCCGCTCGTCACTCTCTGTAATACTGGCGATGTAGCTCCGAGACTGTCCCTCGACGTAGTCTTGCGGCAGCCACGTAGTCCCGCTCTGTTGTTCGCTCACGAAGCAACTCTTCGGCGACTACACGCCCTTGAAGTCAACCCGAATCTATCGGATGTAGTCCCAGTATGTTGGCCCCTCCCGACGCAACTCGTTGGCAACTACCCTCGATGACTGCCTCTCGTAACGTTGACTCGCTTGTTGTAGCAGTTGAACCCTTGGCTATGACGTGGATCGCGGCTTGACCCCCAAAATGTTACACTCCGTTTGATGGTGGTGTTTTCAATCAGTAGTAGATTCAGCCCCAATGCGTGAATGCTCCTGATGAGTGTAAGCTTGGATTCGATTATCCACGTAACCCATTCAATCAGCATACAAGTCGCTAAGTCTTCGTATGAAGTTTTCCACATTTATTCAGCACACATCAACATCTGCATACAATCGCTTTTCCACTCTCAACCTTTTACTTTCCAACTCACTATCAACAACTATCCACTACCCACACACAGGGCATCCATTTTATAATTTTTTCTCTGGTTCGAGATGACGACAGAATATTCCCGATGACGCTTTACCACCAATCGAACTAAAGATCGTCATCACTGACTTACGTCATACATATTTCTTCTCCTTCCGGGAACGTTCTCAAACTTCGAAATTTATCAGGAAGTTTCTATCGACAATAAACACGCAATTCTAGAGAATTCTCTAATAATATCGATTAACAAAAATTACCAACGTTATACAAAGCTTCTTCTAACAACAACGCAAACTCAAATCAAAGTTAAATACACTCTATTATTGAATACTTTGCAAAACGAAACGATTAGATCTATCGTGCGCGTTTCAGACATACTACCATTCGCGTTTCAACGTAACAATAAGTTTATGTTTGAAATTTTAGATTGACTGAATCCAGTATCATTGTTGAAGTATAGAGACATACATTTATGAATAATGAAGAAATAACCTAAATTAGCCTATCAGTGCCATAAATAATCAAGAGGAACAGTGGTAGATAAAAGGAACAAGCTGGCCTGACGCTCTCACTGCGCAGCAGAGACGGTTGAGACTTACCGGGGACAGGGTATTGACGTCCTAATATTTAAAATGTTAAGGACAATTAAAATGTGGTGTGATGCCACTCAGTAAGTAAAAGACCAGACCAGGTCTGGCGAAGTTGAGATTTACGTCGCCTCTCCACCGTACGTAAGCCTCGGCCGTCTCTTCTAAGCAGTGTGGCTGACGCTAAGACCGCGGTGATCAAAACCGTGCTGCAGAATGTGAAAATGGAACAAAGGTACGTGGTATGCGGGGAACAATATGGAATGTTGACTCACCAACAGAGTTTTCTCAAGATATGTTCTTATCATAAACGCATTTTAGTGTATCTATCCTATCCTACCCTATCCCATTCCGTAACTCAGAGGTCGTTGGGGCACCACAAATACTCGTTTAACCAGCGTACTCCATCTTTCTCTGTCCTCAGCAACCCTGATGGCTTCGCTCAGTGTCAAGCCAGTCCATTCTCGAATGTTGTCCTCCAACCTCTTTTTCGGTCTCCCTCTTCTTCTACCTCCTTGCACTGAGGATGGTCTTTGCAATGCCTGGTGACGTGGCATACCATCGGAGTTTCCGTTTCTTCACCAATGTGAGCAGGTCATCGTGTTGTCCAATGGCTTGTGTGATGGTCTGTCGGACGTCGTCGTTGTCTCTAGTGCCTCTAGCTCTTATTAAACGGTAGCAACTCGCCGCCCCACCACACCAGAGGCATTTAGACGCTGAAATTGATCGTCGTGGGCAAAGCGGTAGATAGCTTACCGCCCTATGTATCAGAGATTGCTAGGGAGTATCCACTTTCAGCGTGACCACGCCCAGACCACAGGGACATCACCAAAGACTGCTACCAAGATAGTATAGTCTTTGCCATTCCTCAAGTTGGGATCCTCTACAGCACAGCGGTAGATTGCACGCGTATGATAGAAAGAGGATCCTCTACAGGCACCCAATTTGAGTAATGCCCCTGTGTCTAGACCCTTCCCTAACAATTAGGCCTACTGTTCTCGAACTCAACACCCTCCATTACTATAAAATATACTCAATGATTATGCAAAACTGAACGTAAGAAGAACGGGACAGTGACCATGTAAGATAAAGACTGAGACCTTGGGGTCACAAAACAAACTATCATTGTAAACGCCAGTGTCTAGAATAGTTGATAATACTTAACTGCGTGAACAGAAATACCATAAACACGCTGGAAAACTTTATTCGTTTTTCTATATGCGCTTAAGGTTTTTCGGCTTGGCTGGTAAGTGGAAACACTCGGTCCAGTGTCTTGTAATTTATGTCAACGTGTTTTATTTTTTCACAACTGTGCATTTGTTTTCAATCAGAAAACAGATTTATGGTTTGGGGTTATTTGCCATAAGCGGTCGGTTAATAATATTTTATTCTATTCGCACCCTGAGATACATTTTACTATATGACATTCCAAAAGGGGATGATATTAAGATCTATTAACTGTAATGTCATCCCGATGGTACTAAGACGTATTAAATAAGGAAAAGTCTCTTATCATGGACAATTAACTGATACTGCTTAGGATGTGTAGGTATATATTACATTGTGTGGGCGAATTGGTTTTGAAACTGTGCGTGTATGTTATGTTGATGATTTGTCGTAGTATTCGGACTACGATTATATAGTCCTGTTCAACGAACTATTATTGAAATGGCAAAACGCTGCCGTAATTCTAGATTTACAGTGTTCAGTGTACTGATAGAAGTCTGCTTGTCCTCTTTATTCTTAAATACATTCATCTCAAAAGTCGTGTCTTCTGGCACAAGCTATTATGTGCTGTCAACCTATATGTTCCCAACGCGGCGACCAATGACCATCATGGTTCTTACTACAGAAAATTTCCACTGTCTTTCGATTCCTACAAATTAATGGGGTGGCCTCGTGGCGCAGTGGATAAGTCGCCGGTTTCCTATGCCGAAGGTCGCGGGTTCGATTTCCGCAAGGGGCGAACGTATGTGACGTAGGTACGAGACTATTGAGGTCACCGAGGGTTTTCTCCGGGCACTCCGGTTTCCTCCCTCTTTTCAATAATGGTACAGGATGCAGTCAATATAAAAATTTCCAAAATAAAAATTCGATTTTCTTCCGTCTTCTAATAGCGATCTCCCTGCCTTTACACCACCTGTTTGAGTGATGTATGTGTATTTGGTGTGTGTTTGAGGGTAAATGAGACAGGTGAGCGTGTATGTTGGTATAGATCGCCGCGCTTTGAGCCTTGGGGAAAGGCGCGTACATAGCATCCTGTATTATTATTATTATTATTATTATTATTATTATTATTATTATTATTATTATTATTATTATTATTATTATCATGTATTATTAATTCAATTGCCAGTCAGGCTTTTAGTCTTTGTCTCTGTATGTCTATGTCTATGTCTGTCTCTCTCTCTCTCTCTTTCTCTCTCTCTCTCTCTCTCTCTCTCTCTCTCTCTCCCTCCTTATTTATTTGCCATATTTATTTATCAGCTGAGTATCTTCAAACTGATTATCAAACAATGGGCCCCGACAGGCAGTCCTTGTCAGGATAGCACAAACAACTGCTGCCCTGAAAAGAGTGAAGCCTATTTGGAAAGACAGAACCATCAGTCTGCACTCCAAGGTAATGTTGCTGCGCTCCCTTGTCATCTCCATCTTCCTATACTCTTGGGAAACATGAACAGTCACAGCAGATCTACAGCAAAGAATAAAAGCATGTACATCACCAGTGACGATGTCAGACAGACTATCACACAAGCCATTGGACAACATGATGACATGTTCACAGTGGTGAAGAAACGGAAACTCCGATGGTATGACCACGCCACCAGAGCATCAGGCCTTGCAAAGACCATCTTGCAGGCACGGTGCTAGGAGGCAAAGAAGAGGAAGACAGAAAAAGAGGGGGAAGACAACATTCGGGAATGGACTGGCTTGACACTGAGTGAAGCCATGAGGACTGCTGAGGACAGAGAAAGATGGAGTACGCTGGTGAAACGATCATTTGTTGTGCTCTAATGACTTTCGAGTTACGGGATAGGATAAGACAGGATTGAATCTTCCACAAACAAAAAAAGGTTCGTATCCGAACTGAGGTTGTTTTCATGTGTTTGTTCTTTCACATTGACATAGGCTTATTACATGTACGTACATGAGTGATTTATGCGTCCTTGTGTCCTTTATGATATTTATTCTAATTGTTTCTTGAAAAATTTTATGTTTAAGTCAAGGCAACGCACATTTTTTATTGATAGGGTTATTATGTACAGAAAGCACCATTAGGACAAAGGATGAAGCAGACGACACTGACGATATTTGTGACGCTGCTGTGCAGCTGCATGGCGGAAGATTTATTAGAGGAACTGGAAAAAGCAGGGGCAACAACCTTTGTGGACCTTCTGAAGTCAGTTGGCCTGGATGCTCAGCTGCGATCAGGTGCGTAAGCTACGACTTGCAATTCTGATCCCAGAGTATAGCTCAAGATCCTGCACTCTCTTCTTCGTACTGACTCTGTGACAACCGGGAAAGGTTAGAAAGCGAGGAAGAGGAGATGGGCATTGCCCTCATTAAGCTGGCCCAGAGAAAATGAAGGTCCTAAACTCTTTCCCAAAGACCGAAGAGTTACGGGAACACCCTAACCTTTTACTCAGGACTTTATGAAAACTTAATACATTTGAAAAAGCAAACAAACAAAAACTAAATTAGAATTGACTCATCCAACCTTTATCAGACTCTCTGAAGACCAGTAGAGTGGGACTGTTTCGGATCCGAGTCAGATGGTCGATGGGAAGAACGACTTCTACTATGTGCCAGAGGAACGCTAGCTTACTTTGGTGCAAAAAGAGTTCTTCTAAGCAAGCTGTTCTTGAGAACTTTGAACTTTCAGACACAAAGAAGGGCCTGCCTGTCTTTTACGTCTAGTTTGTTGTTGTTGTGTTGGTTTAACTCCGTTACCTATACCGTTAATTACAGGCTATTTTTCCGTGTTCGCACCGATCAACGCGGCCTTCCAGGAGCTGCCAGAAGAGGTGCTAGCGGCCGTCAACGGTAACGAGACAGTGAAGAGACGCATCCTGCAGTACCACTACGTGACCAGCATCTTTAGGTCGCAAGACGCCTTCAACGACTTGCTGCTCATGGGCAGGAGTGGTAACATCATCAGGATCAACGTCTACAGGCAGAACGCCAATGTAGGCCAATGTAGCGTTACAGTTTGTTAAAACTACTTTCTAAAACGTAATTTCTCTTTTTTTGTGGGTTCGGGCACTGAGTAGAATACATGTAGACCCAACGTTTCCCGGCGTGTCGTAAGAGGCGAATAACAGGGGTGATGTCAGCACGGCATCACTGGGCGAAAGTCTTCTACACAGAAGTCACCAGCCAGGACGGAGGAACCTCATGTTACTCCAGGTTCAACGACCACGTGCTCTTGGCCAAGGTGAGCCACACTGTATTCTTGGATATCGGCTGTGGCCAACAGCCTGGAGAGGATTGGGCCCTGCCAGGTTTTTCTTGCCCAAGACAGACTGCATGATGAAAAGAACCATTCTTTCCATCCCGGATCGGTCGTTGCCGCTCCCGGGTCACTAAAGACCGCGCCTTCCGTTGACCACCGGGACGGAGGTGATAAGTATGCTACTGATGGACCACTTAGCAAGATCCGCACGAGAAACAACATCGTCACAGGAACCTGGAATGTCAGGACCCTAACTGCGGACGGAAAATTAGAAGAACTGGCCCACCAGCTGGACCACTATCGATGGAACATTTTATGTATCAGCGAACTGCGCTGGAAAGGCATAGGTGAAACAACGACCGACAAAGGCCACAAGCTTTATTTCAGCGGGAGAGATGACAGGCACGAACACAGCGTTGGATTCTTGGTCCACAAGAACATTCTAACCACTGTCATGGGTTGCCGCCCAGTCTTCAGTAGACTCATTACCATTCGTCTGAGAGCGGCCCCTTTCAACTCACCATCATCCAGGCCTATGCCTCAACGTCAGACTATGACGACAGCGAAGTGGAGGATTTCTATGAACATCTACAGGCTGTCCTTGACCAAGTGCCGAAGAAGGATATAGTCATAGGGGAAGGCGACTGGAATGCCAAAGTTGGCCAAAATGCGCACCACAACTGAGGAGACACATGTGGACCCCACTGTAACAACGAGACAAATGACAGGGGTCTGAGACTCTTGGAATTTGCCAGATACAACAATCTGATACTGGCAAACACGTTTCGTCTCCACAAAAAATCCAGACGATGGACATGGTACAGTCCCGGCGGGAAGTATCACCACCAGATCGAATACATCATGGTCAAGAAACGCTTCAGATCAAGCATCAGCATGGTAAGACACGCACTTTTCAAGGAGCAGACATCGGAAGTGACCACTATCTTGTGATGATGTCTTTCCGGCTCCACTTGAAGAGAGTAAACACAGCCAAATGCAATAGACTGAAGTTCGACCTGGACATATTGCAAGACCCGGAGGTGGCAGAACTATTTCAGGCCACAATTGGAGGGAAATTTGCACCATTGCTCATTTTGTGAGCTGGTGAAGTAGATGTCAACACCATGACCACCACCTCCAACTCTGCTGTTACAGATGTCGCCGCTGAAATCCTTGGCTAGCATCGTAGATCACACCTGAACCTTTGGACCTGTGTGATAAACGAAGAGAGATGAAAAAGAAAAAGAACACCTCCTAGGGAACTGATGCCTACCGAAAAATCAACAATGATATCCGAAAAGCCATGCGCACAGCAAAGGAGAACTGGATAGAAGATCAATGCCTGGAAATAGAGAACAGTCTGAACAAGAACAACAGTAAGAAGGCCTACCAGACTGCGAAGCGTCTGACAATGTTAAACAGCCCAAGATCTCCACGATCCAAAGCAAGTCTGGCATATGCTTTACAGAAGAACAAGAAGTCTTGAATAGATGGACAGAGTACTGCTCTGACCTTTACAACCACACACCAAACGGAGACCCATCAGTTCTAGCGTGTCCCGAAAACAGGGAAGAAGAAGAAATCCTCCCAATTCTCCGATAAGAAGTTGAGGCAGCAGTGCAATCACTGAAGAAAGGGAAGTCAGCCGGAGTGGACAAAATACCCGCGGAACTGCTACAAGCAGGAGGAGAAGCGATGATTGATGCCCTCACCATTATCTGTAACAAGATCTGGCAGAAAGAGAGTGCCCTACACCCAGTCGCTCATCATCACTCTTCCCAAAAAAGGTAACCTTCAGGAGTGAAAATTACCGCACCATCAGCCTCATCAGCCATGCCAGCAAGGTCCTCCTAAAAATAATACTCAACAGGTTGAAACCCCAAGCTGAACAAATCATAGCTGAAGAACAATCAGGACTCAGGGCAGGGCGAAGTACCTCTGAACAGATTTTCAACCTCAGAATAATCTGCGAGAAATACCTACAGCACCAGCAACATCTATATCATTTGTTCGTAGACTTCAAGAAGGCGTTTGGCCGAGTCTGGCATGCAGCTCTGCGGGTAACCATGAGAGTGTACAACATCAGCCCTAAAATTATTGAAGTCATCAAAAGTCTGTATGACAAGGTTACCAGTGCAGTCCTCCATAACATCGGAAACTGGTTCAGAACAACAATCGGTGTGCGTCAAGGATGCCTACTCTCTCCGACACTCTTTAACATCTTCCTATGGCGCATCATGTCAGATGCCCTTGCTGATCACGAAGGCACAGTCAGCATAGCGCGCAGAGCAATCTGCAACCTTCCTTTTGCGAATTACATTGATGGACTGGTTGGAGAGGAACAAGAACTTGAACAGCTGGTACAGAGGCTTGACACCACCTCCAGAGCCTATGGAATGGAAATAAGTGCAGAGAATATCAAAATGATGACCTACAACACAAATGGCATCAACATGGACATCAAAGTCAAAGGCCAATCCCTCAACACAGTACATAGCTTCAAATATTTAGGAGCAATTGTATCAGACAATCAGGAAGTCCTCTCCAGGATCGCACAAACAACTGCTGCCCTGGCAAGGTTGAAGCCTATTTGAAAAGACAGGACCATCAGTTTATATTCCAAGGTAAGGCTGCTGCTCTCCCTTGTCATCTCCATCTTCCTATACGCTTGCGAAACATGGACAGCAGATCTACAACGAAGAATACAAAGCATGGAGATGAGGTGCTACAGAAGACTTCTGGGCATTTCCTATACCCAGCACATCACGAACGACGAAGTCCGACAGACCATCACACAAGCCATTGGACAAAACGATGACCTGCTCACAGTGGTTAAGAAACGGTAACTCCGATGGTATGGCCACGTCATCAGATCATCAGGCCTTGCAAAGACCATCCTGCATGGCACAGTGCAAGGAGGTAGAAGATGAGGGAGACCAAAAAGAGGTGGGAGGACAACATTCGAGAATGGACTGGCTTGACACTGAGCGAAACCATGAGGCGTGCTGAGGACAGGGAAAGATGGAGTACGCCGGTTAAACGATCATCTGTGGTGCCCAAACGACCTCCGAGTTACGGGATAGGATAGGATAGGATAGGATAGGATAGGATAGGTCTTTCTTTTTTTTCTTTTTTTTAATAGAATGTGATGATTGGATATGACGAAGTTTTTTTTTCTGAATCAGTTGACTTTTTGAGTGGGAGTTTACAATTTGAATGTCAATGTAATTTTAATTGAATCCGAAGTCACCTTGGAAATATCAATTCTTATTGAGGCAATAAGTGGCTTGGATTGATCGCTGTCGATGTTATGATGATAAAGAGGCGGGGAAGGCGGAGGGAGCATTGATGATGATGATGATGATGATGATGATGATGATGATGATGATGATGATGATGATGATGATGATGATGATGACGTCGAATCCGAGACAGCTCTTAGAATTATGTGCAGACACCTCCAATAATTACTGCGGAAGGGAGAGAACTGCAACAACCGGATATTGTCGCCACCAATGGTTACCTTCATTTAGTGAACCGTGTGCTGCTGCCCCCTATCGGTGACCTTTACAACCTGGTGTCAGTGTCCAGTGATCTCAGCATGTTTAAGACCATGATTGACCAGGCAAGCTTACAAGATGAACTTAAAGGTGAGTACTCTTAATAAATTGTAAGGCTTCAAAGATAAAATTGTAAAATATGTCTGTAGATGGGGAGGAAGGCGTTGGGGACGTCTACTTTCTCGGGGTCAGCTTTGGAAGGGCAGTGACCCTCGCCTTTCAGTAGCTGATCTATCTGCCAGTTGACATACATGTATACAATTTATTCTAAATTTTATTTCCATTTAGCACAATTTAATTAATCATATTTGATGCCAATGGTGTCTGAAATAATAGTAGCGTTATGCGTTGTAGATGACAGGATGAATTCAGAACTATAGTTACTGGAATGACTATAATTTCTGAAATATTGTTTCAAGATTACCCAGGTACTGTGCTGGCACCAACCAACCAGGCATTTACGACCCTGGAGAATGCTATGGGCAAACCTGTCCTTGATAATCTGATTGCGAACAACGTAGCCCTGAAAGGTAGGTAAAACGTTCCTACACTAGATTGTATGGTAAAATAACACGTACAAATCTAGGCAATCAAATTAAAAGTGGTAGTGTGCCAAAAAAAAAAAAAAAAAAGAAAGAAAGAAATTATACGTTGGGGTAGATATCTATTCATTTAGGCGTCATAAAGACGAATATAACTTTAGTTCTATTCTACTATTATCTCTTTCATGCATCGTGTGATGAAATTCACTCTTTTGTGTTGTCTGTACCCCCGTACACACCACCACTCTACCCCACCCTCCCTATGACACCTTCCCGGTGACACACAGTTATGGGAAGGCCTAAGTTCAAAACAGAACAATATCCAATGGAATAGTATGCCTACCTGCAAGCTTTTTCTTTCACTCTTGCTCAGTCATGATATCAGCATGGCAACTTGAAAATTCGATCGTTCGTTCAACTGTTTATGTTGCAGAGATATTGCTGTACCACATGATGTACAAAGTCGTGTTTAGCCCTGGCGCGTTCAACGGGACTTACGTATCCAAAGATATTGCTACACCGCTGCAAATTGTTAACACAGAAAGTAAGTCCTCCTCCTCCTCCTCCTCCTCCTCCTCCTCATCATCATCATCATCATCATCATCATCATCATCATCATCATCATCATCATCATCATCATCATCATCAAAAACAACAACAGCAATAACATAAACATAATAACATAAATATCATCGTGAACAACCTCATCATCAGTAGCAGCAGCAACAGCCGCTCCATCTCCATCATCATCAACAACAACAACTTAAACATAAACATCATCATGAACAACATCATCATCATCAACAACAACATCATCAACACCATACATCTCGTTTTAGATATCACTAATATCAATCTATTTTGGCATCCTCAGTGTTTACCCCTTTCGCGTGAGACTACCCCAGGAAGAACTGCTAATGACGCACAACGACACGCGCGCACCGTTGACAGACTGTTCTATTGTTCTGACGTCATCATGCGAATGACGCTGAATGTTTCAGGTGGGATCTACGTCAACTGGGCCAAAGTGGTGATTGCTGACGTGGCAGCGAAGAACGGCGTCATGCATGTGATTGATAGTGTGCTGGTCCCTCCCAAGTACGCCTCGGGAAACCTGGTGGGAAAGTAGACGCAGCTGCAATAGAAAATATATCGCGGAGCTCATCTTCCAGATTTCTTCAGTATGACTTATATCACAGTGGATACATCTAGTGGTTTACGATCCATTATCATTGCATTGTATCACTATAATTATGTTCTCGTAAGGATTATAACCTTTGAGGGAAAGTTATACAGGGGAAGAAGATGATGATAAGGGATGATTATAGAACTTGTAAGCTCGACATGGTTATTGTAGTGAGTCAGAGGGGCAGAAGTGTTAGTATTAGCTAGCACGTGCGATACATGTGCGATGGGTCAGCTGTGTTTGTCCGGCAAGAATGACTAACGGCCACGTTTAGTGCATGTACATGCAGCAGGTCTATGGTCGGCAACCATTGGTCTCTTGTATGTAAAGAGCGTGGTCAGTTCTGACCACGTGATAGGTACAAGTCCCAGAAATCTTGGGTGGGGCAATGACGTAGTAGTTAGGGCATCTCCTTATGTAGAGAGGTACGTCTTTTCGAAGTTATGCTATAAAAGCCGGAGGAACAAAGAAATCTTTCTCTTAGCTTTGACCTCCTGCTTCGTCCAGTCCGCTCTTCTGTACAGAATGCTAGAACGTAGGGCAGTCAGTATATAATATGTAGTGAATTTAATAATGTAAAGAGACTGCGGGCTCTTTTCTCTTGTGCATAATGAGTTAGGATGTGTGTAGGATAATTACTACAAAGCTTGGTGGCTTGCATTTAGTAGTTGTTCAATTGGTGATTTTGTTATTTAGAGGCAAAAGTGAGATTGAAAGTTAATCAGTAAATGAGCTGATAAATAAGTTAGGGCCGTTCGGTTCTAAGGGTATGTGCATAGCTTAGACTGCTGTTTTAGTCTATTACTGTTAGTATAGGGTGAAAGTTCGTGTTTTCAATGGAGGAACGAAGGGCGAAAGAAAATGGAAAGATACGGTAAGAAACAATGAATTTACTTGACTATTATTTGCATTGTTAGTTAGAATATATGTGCATGCGAGTTTTATGTTTCTTGGTTGACACGTATTAGTTAGATTATTAAAATTGTATAAAAAATGGAGACAAGCTGTAGTTTATTGTGTTTTATTTGAGCGCGTGGCAAACCCTTTTGGAATGGCAGTGAGTCTGATTCTACCTTGTTTGTCTTGTATATTATAATTTGGTTTGTCATGCCCTTTCCCCGTACAAGTTTAGAATTAAGTAGTTTAGATTAACTCTCACAAGATAACGCAAATAATAGAGACGCGTTACATTGGTGGACTTGCGGTTTGTCTACTTGTAAGGGTAAAATTTTGGTTGAATTAATTCATTTTCAAGTGAGCAAATTTTAGTGTGTAAGATGGGAGACGATTGGGATTTTTCACTGGCAGACGCTACAATTCCTTGTCCGCCAGACAGAAGAAAAGTTGTTTAGAGTTTTCATAATGTTAAATAGGGTTAGCAATGTCCAAGGCTCGAACAGCTACGCTCCAGGTGCCGATCACTTTTCCAAGGCCACTTAACGCTGACAATAGTTCAATAGAATCCTTAGATTTGGCGGGCGCTTATCACTTACGGTCAAGGGTGGTCCCTCGGGCGGTTGAATCATTAGCACGAGTAAATCAGAGTGTGTTAGACACTACTGCACAGATAAGAGATATAGAAAATAGACTGTCTCAACTGCAGGACGAAGAGGACGATCTGCGACATAGTGTGTTGGATGGAAGGTTAGATCAACAGAATTTAGAGGCAACATTTGGAATAGGGAGTGTCTTTAGTCCGACATCCGAGTTGCAAGACCAGGATAATACTTATTTACAAGGTCAACGGGAGTTAGACACGCCGACCCCAAGCATGGAGAGTGAAAATAGTTTTCATAGGGCTGGTTACCATACGCAAGACTCTTCCCGGCGGCGATATCTTCATGCACCATTAGACGCGCCTATCGAGCTGCCAGGTAATTTAAGTCCAGAGGCCTTCTTAGGAAGTGAAAGTGAGGATGCCATGCTGTGGCTCAAAAGATTTGAACTTTATGTGGAGTTGAAACAGTGGGATAGGCCTCGAGTAGCTAAAATTTTTCCTCTTTTTCTGAGAGACAATGCTGCGGTGTGGTACGATAGTTTAACTTCAGAACATACCGCTACGTTTGCGGACTTGAAAGACGCTTTTGTTGAGAGATATTTTCCTCATGAAACACTTCGTTGGGTGCGTTTGGACGAGTTCAACACTCGTGCTCAAAAATCGGAGGAGTCTGTGGTGGTGTATGGACAATTCATGATGAAGTTAGGGCGTGAACTGAAAAAGACAGATAGGGACATTATGGAAGCAATAGTTAGAGGACTTCGACCTTCATTGAAATCATTTGTGCTGCAGAGAGAGCCTAATACGTTAGAAGATGTGCTCCGTTATGCAAAAGTGGCGGAGGCTTTCAAAACAGAAAATTCTAATGATCAAACCATACAAGACCTGACTTCACAGATCAGTAAAATTACTTCTGAAATGGTGAGCTTGCGCAAAGCCACGATTGCGTCACTGGACCAGTCGACGTCTGCGGTGCCTCAGGTCATGCATAATGATTATCCGTCTTATCCTCAGGCTGCTAATCAAGTGTACAGAAATCCAGTGCCTAGACAACCCAGACAGTTTGCCGTTAGTAATGTGCAAACACGAATGCCACGACCGCCCAGAATAATCAATACTTATCAGACAAATCGCCCCTTCCCAGTACCAGGGCGCCAAGTGCTAGGTGGAAATATCAGGTCTCCATATCCAATGCGTGTTTTTCAATGTTATGGATGTGGTTCAACAGACCATAGAAGGTCGCAATGCCCATACCAAAATACAAGATGTAGCAATTGTCGTAAGGTGGGACATTTGCATATTGTGTGCAAATCTCCAACTTTTCAACAACCCCAATAGGGATTCCTCCGGTTTAGGCGACGTAACGTCCGGAAAATGAAGCGTAAGCCGGAGAACAACCATACCATTGGTATTATCAATAATGATATCTCAAATCGGGTGATATTGCGAATACAGAATATACCTACATATGCGTTGGTAGATACAGGAGCTTCTCTTTCTTGTATGAGTTTAGAACTCTATAACAAGTTGTGTTTAGCAGAACATTTTCCGATGCACCCTCCTACTATAACTAAGGTGCGAGGCTTAGCCAGTACACAGGTTACAATTAAAGGTCAGGTGACTATTCCTTTTGTAATGGCAGATATAGAGTTAGTTCAAACTTTTGCAGTCATGGAAAACATTAATATTTCGCTCATATTAGGGTTAGATTTTATGATTGAACATCAAGTAGTCGTGGATTTAGTAAATGCACAGGTCATTTTGTACAATGGTCTAACGGCAACTTCTCTTTTCAAAGAAGAAACACGGGAGGAAGCAATTATAGATACTTTGACGGAAATTCCTCCACGGTCAGAAATGATAGTATCTCTCAAGGTCAACACGAGACAGTCTGGCAAAACATTTGTGTTTGAACCTCGCCAGTCGTTTGCTAAAGCATGGGGGGTCATGCCGGCACGAACAGTTACTAAGGTACTGCAGGGAAGGGTTGCTGGAAAATTGTTGAATAATACTAACGCAACCGTGACGATTGTACCAGGCACAGTAATTGGCTATCTCGAGGAGAGGAGTGAGGTTATTGCACAGTCTCCTATGCCATTAGTGGCTCCTGTTAATGTGGCCCCTGAGAATTTACCCAAGGTGAGGTCAAGTTTGCAAGAGTTAGGTATTGATCTTTCTAATTCTGATCTTTCAGAGGAACAGCAACAGCAAATGGCTGAGTTTCTTTTATCAAACAGAGATGTGTTTGCCATTAATATGTCAGAGTTAGGACTTACTCAGTTGCAAGAAATGCATATTGACACTGCGAATAACCCGCCTGTAAAACAACGTCCGTATCGCGTATCTCCTCATATCAAGAATGAGATTGATAAGCAAGTAAGCGACATGCTACAGCATCAAATCATTAGACCAAGCACAAGTGCTTACTCATCACCTGTTGTGATGGTGAGAAAAAAAAATGGTGAATATCGATTTGCAGTCGATTATCGTAAATTGAATGCTATAACCACTACCATTAATTATCCTCTTCCACAGTTTGAGGATTGTGTTGACTTATTGAGTGGTTCCTCAATATTCTCAGTGATGGACCTTATGTCCGGATTTTGGCAAATTCCGGTAGCAGAGGATTCAAAGGCAAAAACAGCGTTCATTTGTCACTCTGGACTGTATGAATTTGAACGTGTTCCTTTTGGGTTAAAGAACTCTCCTGTGATTTTCCAAAGTGTCATGGAAACCGCTTTACGCGGATTGAACTATAAAACGGCATTGGTGTATGTTGATGACATAATTGTGTTTTCAAAAGACTTTCAAACACATTTAGACAATTTGAGTGATGTTTTCAATCATCTGAGAGCAGCTAATCTCAAGATGAAACCTGCTAAGTGTCAATTTGCGGTCAAGGAGGTGGTATATCTTGGTCATGTTATCTCTAAACATGGTGTTTCTGCCGACCCAAATAAAATTGCATTGGTGAAGAATTTCCCTGTCCCTCGCTCACAGCGCGATTTGCGTTCATTCTTAGGACTTGCTAATTACTACAGAAAGTTTGTGCAAGGATTTTCGTCAATAGCGACTCCTCTTAATAGGTTGCTCGCTAAGAACGTTCTATTTCAATGGAGTGAAGAGTGCCAAATTTCTTTTGATAAACTCAAAGAGGCGTTAACTACGGCGCCTGTGTTATCGTTCCCAGACTTTAGCAAGCTGTTCATTCTGTATACAGATGCCTCGTCTCACGCCATTGGTTATGTTCTCGGTCAAGTAGATGATAGTGGGCGTGAAAGAGTAATCAGTTACGGTGGTTGCGCATTGAGAGAATCAGAGCGAAAATGGTCTATCTCTGAACGGGAATGTTTAGCAGTGGTGGAAGGAATTAAACAGTACCGTGTGTATTTAGCTAATCGTAAATTTACGGTTAAGACTGATCATTTTGCCATCCAGTTCTTGAAAACCACTAAGGACCCCACTGGTAGATTAGGACGGTGGATGATTTTTCTTCAGGCATATGATTTTGACATTGAATACAAGCCGGGAAAAGCTCATGGTAATGCTGACTCACTTACTCGACGTACATATCCTGATATACCCGAAGAAGACAGTCAAGAAGCAGGTGATTTACCTCCACTTTTTCCTGTACAGCAAATTAAGCCTAGTATCAATACAGACAATACTACACCTTCCGACAGTGTTGATTGTTGGGCACAAGAACGCGTGTATATTATTGATACCACCGAGCCTAAAATCATCCAACGGTTGCAGCAACAAGATGCACAGTCTTCTCCCATCCTTGAATACATGACTGAAGGTATATTACCCGATGATCAACGTGTAGCTCGAAGAATTGTGCTTGACGCACAGGATCACATCTTGGAAGACGGTATACTATATCACTTGTGGTATCCCAAAGGGCCTGGTCATCGCCAGGACCGGGTAGTTAAACAGTTAGTAGTGCCACATTCGTTGCGAAATGATGTATTGTTAGCATATCATGACTCTCTCATGGCCGGTGCTCACCAAGGTGTTGAAAGAACTTATCAGTCGATTCGACTCAAATATTTTTGGCCTAGCATGTACGGTGATATTACAGAGTATGTGAAGAGCTGTTTAGATTGTCAACAGAGTAAACGGGATTATGCAGGAAAGAGACCATCTCTATGTCCCCTTCCAGTACAAGGGTTGTTTCAAAGATTACACATTGACTTTTTAGGACCGTTAGAGACCACTACTGAAGGGTATAAATATATTCTTCTTATTGTTGATGCTTATTCCAAGTGGCCTGAAGCTTTTCCATTGGTTACGTCTGAAGCTACAGAGGTGGCTTGGGTTTTGTATCGAGAGATATTTTGTCGATATGGAGCACCTGATTCGTTGTTATCTGACAGAGGTCAGAATTTCTTATCTAAACTGGTCAGTGAACTCTGTGCAATTTTTCAAGTTACACGTTTGAGAACAAGTGCGTATCATCCACAGACAAATGCTCAGTGTGAACGTTTCAACAGTTATATGGTTACTTCTCTCCGTACTTTGTGTGCACAGAATACCAAAGAGTGGGCAAAACATTTGCCAGCGGTTCTCTCAGCTTATCGTGTGACTCCAGCTACAGAATCTACTCAATTCACACCATATTTCTTGTTGTTCAAGAAAGAGTGCAGACTTCCCCTTGATGTAGCTTTAATACCTACCTCGAAGCTCCCCGCACCCGCTCAGCAATGTATGCAAGATATTTTAGAAGGTTTTCAACTTACTCAACAAATAGTGACCACAAATATCAAAAGTGCTCAAGAAAAGTATTCTCGTCAATACGACAAGACGTCTCGACCACACAAATTTGTCGTCGGACAAAAAGTTTGGTTATATACGCCAAAAGTTAAAGTTGGAGTGTCAAGGAAATTAGCTCGACAGTGGTCTGGTCCTTACTATATTTGTCTCGAGCTCCCCAATAATGTTTTCATTATCAGACGCAGTTCTGACAATAAACAGATGTCCTCACCTGTTCATGCTATGCGTTTAAAGCCATTCTTTGATCCCCAAGATCGCCCTACAAATATTCTTTCAGAACTCGATGATCAAGAAACAGAAAGTGAAACTGACCTTGAACCTTCTAATGATACTTCTAGTGATGACGAAACACAAAGTGATAGTGGTACACAACCTGAGAAACTATATGATGACAATGAAAACAAGGCTGTGCAAACGGAGGACAGCAGTGAACCTCAAAGTGTGAGACTCAAGAAAGCTACACAACAAAACGATGAAACTAGTGATACTCGATCCCAGGAGAAGGGTCGAGCGTCACAAATGAATGTACCTCCTAAACGTATTTCTCAAAACAGGTCGCAGGTAACGAGCACAGGACAGTCTCAAGGTGATACGGTAGTGTCATCGTCAAGTACAGATATTGAAGAGCCTGTGTATGATGTAGAACGATTGCTTGCAACAAGGATGAGAAATGGACAAAGATACTATAGGGTTAAGTGGCGAGGGTACTCGAACACTACGTGGGAACCCGCGACTAACATATCTGAAAAGTTAATTCAGCAATTTCATGTAAATAAAACTTTGCAAGGGCGTACGAGACGTCGAAATCGCAAACGGTGATTACCTAGGTGTTTAAAAGTGCGATCATAATCCGGACTATGTTCAAACTAATTACACTAAGGATTGTACAAAGTATACATACTTGTTTTTATTGTGGTTCATATGGTGTAATACTTGTCTTGCATGACAGACTATATAAGTCAATGAGGGTCATATTTTAGGAACCCACACCTTGTTGATAAAGCACTGATAATGTTTACTATGTGTTTTCATTCATTACGAAAACGATGAAGCAAATGAATGCACTGCTTAAGCACTCATTTGACCGATGATGATGAGGATGATGAAGATGAAGATGATGAAGATGAAGATGATGTTGATGATGATGATGAAGATGATGTTGATGATGATGATGATGATGATGATGATGATGATGATGATGATGATGATGATGATGATGATGATGATGATGACGATGAGGATGTTGATATACAAGGTACCAATTCGTGCGCATAAGCTGAAATGTGCGCTAATAAGTACAATAAATGTGGGGAAATCACTAAGTATGAGTAGTGATGAGACGTTCCATGACGATGGAAATTGAACGTACGTGATGAAGTACGTAATTTATTGAGGATCTAAGAGATGCGATGTGATGCTGTCGTACATAAGGTGGTACGAAATTTGCGTACACCGGTGGTACGAATTCTAGTGTAAACGGGGACACTACAGTGAACAAGTACACAAATGCTGTACTGGGTAAAGGTACATGTGGTGTACCTTAAATTAAGATGGGATTGACTCTGCAATACTTGCATTGAGTCTTACTGTATCCAGGCTTGTACGAGGCTTGGGGAATAATAACATGATCACTTGTTTACAGTGATGTGGAGGCTTTGCATGCTTTACGAGCCTAATGACCTATTGGAATTAGACATTTTGGGGATGTGTGTGATTGATTGACATCATACTTGGTGTGTATGATGATGGGTCTAATCTTTTATTCAGTTTTTAAGTTGCAGAACCGATGTTGATGATACCTTCCTCTCCGTTTCATGCAAAGGTTTGGCGGCCGACAAGCTTTTCGTCACTTCGTGACGTTAGTCATGATACGGATTGATAAGTATCGTTCCATCATTTTATTTACGGGTTCAATTCTTTTGTGATGTGACAGAATTTAATTTTAATTTTAAGAATAAATTTGTACGTATGACAGAAGACATACTTGGGGTACATTTCCAGTTTGATCAGTACGGACTGCTACTTTTCATATTAGTACTATTTATAATCTGCCAGATTGTATTAAATTGTTTAACAGTTCTTCCTTCAGATCACCAGCTTCAACTTCTTCTAATGTGCTTATTTATAATGTATTTTTACACTTTTTCTTGCAGAAGACAACTTCTTCCTTTGGCCTACCTTCTCACGTTACAAATGTAACTCTGTTTTTCGTTTTCTTATCATGAATAGGTTATTTCACATGTTCACTGTTCTTTAATTGTTTCAGTCGCTTCTTCTTCTCCTCCCTTCTTCTACTTACCTTCATCACTGGAGTGGTGACAACTCATGCAGCTCGCTTGATTGATGGCATCTTCTTCAAAGAACTTGGTCACCTGGTAACAACTATCCAGCATTGGCAATATACCTATATCTTCATGGTACCTAAAGTAACAATCCTGCCAATACCTAGCCTTAAATTGTATTTAACATTCAGATACAATACAATACAAGGTTATTGCTTTAGGTCCAGCGGACTCTCCCGAGCCAAATCAGGACCAAACATCACAGGTAACATGAGCACGATATGTGTAGCTCATGAAGTAATTTTAACATTGTTCATTTTCATTCTACAATTTATTATGAACAACAGAATATATAGTTGCTTTTCAAGGTGATGACTTGTATTTAACCATTAATATGCTCATTTCTTCCAGGACAACTTTGTTTCAAATTTTTCAGGTTATCACGCCACCAGTTCCCATCAATCACACAACGCCTCCTGCCACTCGATTAGTCAACATCCCAGACTTCTTGCCTATCTTGTCTGGTCAGCCTCCTTTCCTTGCTGACGGACACTAGTCTCACAGCTGGATTTACTATTCGGCGCAGAGTAACTTTTGGTCTATCCTATCCTTGTCTCTACTATTCTTGAGGCGCTTTTCCCCCTCCTTTTTCTTCCGTCCTTCTCTCTCCGTTCGTCTAATGCTCCTCTATCTCTTACCCCACCACCTCCACCTCTTCCGTTCTCCTCCTTAACTTCGCCTTACTACTTATTGTTCTTATTCGTTCTACTTGTTGAAGACTATCATTTATCGTACGGAAGTTAACTAAGAACTCTTTAATGGCCAGCGCTTAGTAAATATTTATTTTGTCACACTCCCAGCTTGTCCTAGTCAATATTATTTTACTATAAATAAATGATTCCGTTATCTTTGCGGAGGTTTCCATGCGTTACACCTCCTGATCTCGATATTACATGGCTTGAGTTATATGTTACAATACACAAACGGAAGAAATCGTGCATCTTCCCCGCGTGCGGCGCATTCTTGTCTCACAGTATGAGACGTGAAAATAAATTCGGTACTCAATCATCCTCAAAGCAGGATGCTCGTTCTCGTGATTCGCCACTGAAAAAGGCGACGGCTTCGGTTTCTCCGTCACTAATTCAACTGCAATCCGAAATGGATGAAAGTGATTAAAGTTCTTTTCATTAATGCTATGTTCAATTGTTGCCTACGGTTCTTGTGTGAACGGGTACCGATATTCATCATCCATCTCGGAAATGCTATGCATGATACGCATGACCGTTGCATGCAGTGTTCATTGGTGTGTGTGATATTTTCTCGCAACAGTCGGCAACAGTTTTGTCAATTGTTGAGATAAAATCCTTGGGTCAACCTTTTGTGCATGATGTTGACACTTATATTTACTTGTTTTTGATAATGGTGCTCATTACGGGTTTTTACGAATCAGCACATGGTGGATTGATTCATGTGCATGTTCCTTACTGATCTTTGCGTACTTTCATTTATTATTCAACATGCAATGTTTACAATTACTATGATTCCTTGTGGTATTTATTTATGTTGCAACGCACTCATTTGAATTTCTAATTGTTACATGTGTTCATTTCCCTGAAGTGTGTTGCACTATTCAGCAACGTTGTCGCTCACTTTACTACAATGTCTATAGATGACACTTACTTTTTATTGTATTTGGGTTTATTCAGTGTGTTCTATGTGCATGTTAATGACATTGGAATTTTCCATGGGTTTTCAATGATTTTGTGTACACATATTTTGCTGACACCCATTCTCACTGTAATCTTACAATGTGTGTGCAGTAACGTTGATGTTGTGTGTTTAATAACCTTGATGTTGTACTCGCAATACTATTGATGTTGTAATCCGTATCTATAACGTAATTTACAAGTTCTTCGTTTATGACTTTATATTTAATGGACTGTGTTTTTAATTAATGAATTGCGTCTGGTAGACAAGAGTCTCACAGATGCTCGACTTAATGTATACTCAATTTTAAATTTTTTTTTGCATTGGTTTGTGTATCATGGCCACTGCAACTCACTCGTGTTAATGTATCATGTTTGAATTATTACTCTCTATTGGCATTATTTCGTGTGTGTGTTTTTTTATCCATGATCAATGATAACTTATATTTCGTTGTGCTCCACATTGTATGTTCCTATTTATTTTCTATAAATATAATCTTTACGAATTTTATTGTATAATTTTTTGTATTGGACATCTCTTTTATAGCATAATTATTTTTACCCTATTATTTTATTGTGATGCCGTTTTTTTTCAGGTACCATTCTTGTCTGTCGATTTATTTCTTCTCTCCCCTTTCTCTCCTCTTTACACCATTCTTTTCTATACGCTGAGAAATTCCTAGTTTACACATGATAGGTATGTTCATTCATAGAGGTGACCTTTTAACCTCTTGACCTCTTGGTCTTGTATTCCTATCTCCCTCTCATAAGCAGACCCTTTTCCTCGCTCACACACGCATCTCCAAATTTTGCTATCGTTCTCCTATACCTCTCTCTCTTCTTTTTCGTGTCTATCCATTCCCTCTGTGTGCTCTGATCTTCAGTTGTCTCCCCTCATCTGTGTGTTTCGTCCTAGTGAGCAATTTTCCCCTACTTCTACTTTATCTGTTTATCTCGGTATCTCTCCTATATCTCATTTAAGGTTTACACTTTTTGTTATTTCACACATGTTAGTTCTAGTGTTACTGTTATCACTTTGCCTTTTTGAAGTTGCCTTGACATGGCACAGTGTTTGCTCATCAATTGATGACTTCCTCGTTATGACTCCCTTACTTTGTAACGTTTTTTTTCTCTTTTTCAATTTTTTTTCTAAAACTTGTTAAATTGGTTGTTTTGCACTTTAATGTTTTTTTTTTTTCATGTCTTTTGTGCATATTTTGCTCACATTTTTACTTGTTGATCTTACATGTTCTTCTAGTTCATATTTGTCATTTCAGTGGTATAATGATTTATGGTTGATTGTGTATCGGTCTTTGCCGTTTTCAACCAAGTTTATCAACTGTTTGCTTTTCTATTTTTCTCATGTTCCTTTGAGATGTTGTGGTGATTTTAATTCAATAGTGTTGTTTGCAGGTTATAGAATGTCCGTCACGGTGTTACCATGTCACATATTTTGGTGTGTCGTAATTAATATTGATATTCAGTGCCTTGGACGCTTTGCAGTGGTTGTGACAATTATACTTTAAAAACAAACATTTTCCAACAAAACTTTCGTAACAGTGATCAACGTGTCATATTGACTTTATGAGAAATATGTCTCGTATCTACCTTAGTCTTCGGGGATGTCTTCATACCTTGACGAACATCAACGTCGCCAAGTGATGTCACCATCACACCATGCAGTACCTCCCTTCTTCAGCCATCGCCTTACCCTGTCTTGGCCTTCTTGGACCCTTCTTCACGTCAACTTTATACCCGTCTACGATTGCATTAGACCTTTCATCTTCATTTAACGAAGCACCCCTGATGAAAGATCCCGCCTTCGCCTATTGTCTGAAATCTTCACAACCTTCGTTCCCACCTACACCCACTTGGACTGCTTGCCCCTACCCCAATTTGCCCACTTCATCCAGTTGCAGAGAACATCCCTCCTTGTATTCCCCGACCAAACATTCTACCACCTTCTCCCAAAGTTTTGGTCATCTCCCATGTTCCTATATTACAGACGGGGGAGAGCAAAGACTGTCGCTAAACGAGGTTGGAGCTCTTCTCCTTTACTATGCTGTAATCTCCGTCCCCATTCCCTTTGTGTGCTCCACCTCAACGTACACTCCCATCCCCCTCGCTTGCTGCATACTCCTGGGTGCCTCGTCATGTGGGACTACTTCTTTCAGACACTACGTATTTCGTCATGATCTACGGTCGAATCCTGGTTGCAGGGTCCGCTACACCACGGTTTCTCCATCAACGGAGGTTTGCATGGTGCGGTGACGTCACAATCTTCAACAGGCGACACAGAAAGTCTACATGTCCGTCTTCAGTTTATTTCTGCTCACTTACGCGCAAACGCCTTAAGGTGCTGCTTGGCTTGTGGGGACAGTCCTCATGTGTCCTCATTGCCAAATGTCCTCATAGCCCTTTTGGTCGTTTCTCATCCTGGATCCATCGGTCTTCACTTCGTGTTCCTGCACTACTTTAAAATTTTTTTGTGGCACATAAACTTTACAGTAATTTGCCGTCGGACTTATTTAATTGTGGTTTTTCGGTGTTTTATGCTTATTTATGTCATTTGGTGCATGCAACTTACTTTTGCAATTTTTATATTTTGTAAGTCTTACCTCATCTTCGCCACTTCGCCTCCTCAGATCGCTTTAGTATCGTCACTTTGTACCCTCTTTGCTTTATTTTGTCTTGTTTTTTTTCATGCTTAATTTTTAAGGAGCGAGGACGCTCCTTCGCAGGCCGGCGGCAATTATAACCTTTGAGGGAAAGTTATACAGGGGAAGAAGATGATGATAAGGGATGATTATAGAACTTGTAAGCTCGACATGGTTATTGTAGTGAGTCAGAGGGGCAGAAGTGTTAGTATTAGCTAGCACGTGCGATACATGTGCGATGGGTCAGCTGTGTTTGTCCGGCAAGAATGACTAACGGCCACGTTTAGTGCATGTACATGCAGCAGGTCTATGGTCGGCAACCATTGGTCTCTTGTATGTAAAGAGCGTGGTCAGTTCTGACCACGTGATAGGTACAAGTCCCAGAAATCTTGGGTGGGGCAATGACGTAGTAGTTAGGGCATCTCCTTATGTAGAGAGGTACGTCTTTTCGAAGTTATGCTATAAAAGCCGGAGGAACAAAGAAATCTTTCTCTTAGCTTTGACCTCCTGCTTCGTCCAGTCCGCTCTTCTGTACAGAATGCTAGAACGTAGGGCAGTCAGTATATAATATGTAGTGAATTTAATAATGTAAAGAGACTGCGGGCTCTTTTCTCTTGTGCATAATGAGTTAGGATGTGTGTAGGATAATTACTACAAAGCTTGGTGGCTTGCATTTAGTAGTTGTTCAATTGGTGATTTTGTTATTTAGAGGCAAAAGTGAGATTGAAAGTTAATCAGTAAATGAGCTGATAAATAAGTTAGGGCCGTTCGGTTCTAAGGGTATGTGCATAGCTTAGACTGCTGTTTTAGTCTATTACTGTTAGTATAGGGTGAAAGTTCGTGTTTTCAATGGAGGAACGAAGGGCGAAAGAAAATGGAAAGATACGGTAAGAAACAATGAATTTACTTGACTATTATTTGCATTGTTAGTTAGAATATATGTGCATGCGAGTTTTATGTTTCTTGGTTGACACGTATTAGTTAGATTATTAAAATTGTATAAAAAATGGAGACAAGCTGTAGTTTATTGTGTTTTATTTGAGCGCGTGGCAAACCCTTTTGGAATGGCAGTGAGTCTGATTCTACCTTGTTTGTCTTGTATATTATAATTTGGTTTGTCATGCCCTTTCCCCGTACAAGTTTAGAATTAAGTAGTTTAGATTAACTCTCACAAGATAACGCAAATAATAGAGACGCGTTACAGGATCATCATGTAAGTTATTTGGAAAATGTTATGTTCGCTGGTAGTAGTAGTAGTAGTAGTAGTAGTAGTAGTAGTAGTAGTAGTAGTAGTAGTAGTAGTAGTAGTAGTAGTAGTAGTAGTAGTAGTAGTGCACCCGATACACATCTATTCAGACTCACAGAGCCTAGGCCAGGAGAGGTTTAACCAGTCATGGCAGCAACTGGCACACTCTGCTAGATACCTTAAAGGAGTAGTAGTAGTAGTAGTAGTAGTAGTAGTAGTAGTAGTAGTAGTATTAGTAGTAGTAGTAGTAGTAGTAGTAGTAGTAGTAGTAGTAGTAGTAGTAGTAGTAGTAGTAGTGAGCATAGTGACGGAAAAAGCGCAATTTCACTGTAAATATATACAGAATGTTGCTCTACAATAATCCGCTCTTTCCGTCTCAAAAACCCAATTGCCTTGTTGGATTCTTAAATTGCATGAAACTAAGTGAGGACATTATCCGGCGTCAACAAACGGTTCAAAAATATTCTCAAACGGTTCGTAAAAGACAGTTGACCTAGAAACTAATACAGTTTGACCTCATTCGTCCCCTAGAGGAGACGAAACTTACATTTTTCTATTTTGGTGAGTTCACTGCAGTGAAATTGCGCTTTTTCCGTGACTATAGAGCTTCAAGCGTATACAAAGCAGTGCTCACTACTACTACTACTACTACTACTACTACTACTACTACTACTACTACTACTACTACTACTACTACTACTACTACTACTTTAAGGTATCTAGCAGAGTGTGCCAGTTGCTGCCACGACTGGTTAAACCTCTCCTGGCCTAGGCTCTGTCAGACTCCTTGAAGGAGTCTGAATAGATGAGCATCGGGTGAGTAGTAGTAGTAGTAGTAGTAGTAGTAGTAGTAGTAGTAGTAGTAGTAGTAGTAGTAGTAGTAGTAGTAGTAGTAGTAGTAGTAGCAGCAGCAGCAGCAGCAGCATCATCATCATCATCATCATCATCATCATCATCATCATCATCATCATCTTAAGAGTGTGAAATATTTTTATAAATATAATCATCAGGATAACTTAAAAATCAATCAATCAATGTGTGTGTCAGCGAAATTGATGAGTGCAAGGCGGTTGGAACTGCTGATATTAACTATCATTTGAATGTTTATTTCATATTTTATTTCACATATTATATATCTCTGAGGTTCACCGCAAGAAAAATATCTTTGTGTATCATGACGAGGACAAGACATTGATTCGTATTTGTATTCAATAGTTTAATAGTGATATTATGTCTTATTTCATTTTTTTTATACTTTTTAAAAAGTTATTCGCAAATATTCAAGTGCATTAATTTGGGAATCGCCAGACCCGTTCGTCAGTTCACCGGTTAATGTAAAATGAAATCTCTGTTTATGTTTGAAATAAAGATTGTTTTTATAAGGATGAATAACTATGCCTTAGTTCTCTCTCTCTCTCTCTCTCTCTCTCTCTCTCTCTCTCTCTCTCTCTCTCTCTCTCTCTCTCTCTCTCTCTCTCTCTCTCTCTCTCTATCGCTCTCTCTCTCTCTCTCTCTCTCTCTCTCTGAATCTGTCTCACTCTAAGTGTCTAATATGTACATTTCATATATAAGAAAATAGATGTGGAATTTTTTTTATTTGTCGGCTGTACAGGAATAATATTTAGTTCTGCATAAACGTCATTCTGTCCTCTCGACAAATAAGCTTACTTAATTTTTATTACTTCAGCTTAAGTAGTACACTGTAGAATCACGAATGGTATTTTTTAAAGTGTCAGTTGAGCTTAGATCTGATCCGCCTTAAACTCAATCGAAAATGTAGGCCTACTTTTCATATTAGATCTGAAGGCCTACACCAAGAAGAAAGAAGACTACCGGCATAGAAAATATATTCTGGTGCAAAGTATACTCTATTACAATTGAAAATGTGGTATATAACAAAGAAAGATAAATTAACGAATCCGTCAAACGAACATAAGAAATGTAGGTAAATGATGGGTTGTTCACACAATTAGTCATTCATAACTTACAGGGTCCAGAGCCGACTCAGGAACACAAAATCAAGACAACTTGGCTGAAAGAGGACTCACCCCTGATCCGCATAAAAGATCTGCTGTAACAACCCCATTAGTAACACTTAAGGCACTCCACCAGCCAGTCACTTTGCAATACAGACATCCCACGCAGGAGACGCTGAGGCTATACTCTAATTTATCGAACCCCCGTTTACAAAAACAACAGAGAATACAAACATCATTATAAAATATCAACAAAACACATGCATATAAAATGTCTACATTGCTAAATAATAATATCATAGGAAGCCCTAGTGACCATTTGGCAGAAAGCGTCCAACATTCCCAAGCTGATCCAACAGACCTCACACGCAAATGAGGAGTTTTGTCCCGGAAGAGTTTTTAAGAAAAAACTAAGGTGACTGGCCTAGCGAAGAAGAAGATAGTATAGTAGATTGAAAGAACAGAGTAGGAATGAGAAAGAACAAATGAGAAAGAGACAGTGGGAATTTAAAGCACTAAATTTCCAGAAAGTGGGGATATTATTTATACAAAACCCCCGGCAACAGCACATGTATCTGAATAGCTTATATTGAAAATAAATGAATAAATAAATGGTTTGACTATACCTTTTCGTTTTGTACGCAAAATGATAATGCAATATTTATTCAGATCTGTTTTGGTTGATTCTAATGATATTAAACCCGTTTCTGAATCATTAGAAGCAGAGATATTAGCAAACTAAAATTGTATGCAAAGCTGACCAAAGTTTCCAATTAAAATTGCACATTTAGCCAATTTTGGCATTGTACTGGAAGCGGAGATGCTATTTCTGAGAGCTGGGATAAATCAGACACTATATTTGTAATAAGTGAACACACAATGCATGTTTGTGTGACATTGGTTCTGCGCATCATTCTCGCAAAATTGCTCCTACATTTCTCTCTCTCTTTCTTTATCTGTAAGTAGTGTCTATAATGTTTCTGTTCCTCAACAATGTAGCACTATGATCGTGCGTGTGTACGTTTTGAAATAGTGACAGTATAATACTCATATTGAGCCGCACATTGCAAATAGTAAGATCCTGGTTCCAAAAGGCTGTATGTTCACTACAAAGATCTCCATTGTTTTAGTGCCTTTTTTTTCCCAACGACTCAATAATTTAATAGTGCATGTTTTCGGAAACAAGTGTTTTCATAATGCTTGTCGAACTGTGTAACTATGACAAGTAAAGTTATGTTAGCTGTCCCTGCAACAATTTTCAGTGCTGTTGTGTACAATAGACAGTGTTGTGCATGGTCTACATCTTGTTTCAAATGCATTGTCTTGAAGTCTGCGTGGAAGTGTGGCCACATTTTTGGAGACATTTTCCACTTTGGCTACCATGTTCGATCCTGGCTGCAGCAAACTACTTGGTGTATGCTGGGTCATAGTGGCCAAAGCCATGCGCAGCTCTTTGAGCTAAAGTTAGAAGCGCTATATCAGAACAAAACATTGGATTACTGATCAAATGACCCAAATCAATCGGTTTATCAAAGGCGAAAATATTGATTTGTTTGAAATTCCATAGCATTGATTTCTATATTATGAGTAGCTCTTTGAACTGAAAAGAAACTAGGACAATAGGCTTATACTGGATTACTTACCCAGTAATCGAGATCAGTCAATTTGCAACGGGCTCCATCGTTGATTTCATTTGCAACGGTATTGATTCTGCCTCGCCTAAATTATTGTTGCATGACATTGAATTCAATTAGATCCATGGCCTCGCAGGCAGCTCAGTCAGGATGATGCTCAATCAATTCTACATAATATAATACTAAAAACCAATGAAGAACATACAATTCGTCGGGCATCACCATTATTTCTTTAAGAAATTATTTTTAACCAGTTATCACTACTCAAAATACGGTGTTCTTAAATTAATGAAATTATTATTTTATTTAATTCAACAAATCTGTATTATCCATCACAGGAATTACATACAGGCTTTTACGTCGCAATGAAAAAATATTAATTTTGAAATATAGGTAATATATAGTGAACAATAGTAAACAAGAATAGTGTATACATCAAAATTCAAATCGGAATCAAAAGCTAAATTTAATGATTGATTTATTTCTTTTTTAAAAAAAACAACATTGTATGCTAGAAATTTACTTGAATTAATACTAGTTGGCGGCAGGGATAGCCCAGTGGTCAGAGCGCACGACTTGTGTGAGTGCGTCTTGGGCGACGTGGGTTCGAATCCTGAATTCAGCAAACTATTGTGTGATTGCTGGATATTACGGGCCAGCGCTTTGAGAAGCTCTCTGAGCTTGTAAGTGCGCTATATAAGAGAAATCTCTTTTTTCTTTTGTTACGTTGGAGACGCGTGCGATGGTAGGCTTACGTGTGAAGCGCGTGGGATAGTAGGCTTGCGTGTGTGACGCGCGCGATAGATCAGATCGTTTTATTTTGCTAAGCATGCAGTAACAGAGTGTATTTATCTTTGATTTGATTTTGCGTTGTTATTAGAAGAAGCTTTGTATAACGTTGATAATTTTAGTTGGTCGATATTATTTGAGAATTTTCTAGAGTTGGTTGTTTACTATCGATCGAAGCGTATGGATAATTCTAGTGGTAACTATAGAAGCTTCCATCCCAAATAAGGTTGTATGACGTGAGGCAGTGATGATGAAATTCGTTCTGATTGGTTGTGGTGTTTCATGCGGGGGTATTCTCGCCTGTTCTGGAGTATGTAGAGACTATATAAGTGCCGCACTGTTTCAAAAAGAATAAAAGTGGTGTTTCACCCGTCCCCTATACGCTTAATGTGTCCGGGGACGTAAATTTACTCCAAAAAAAAAAAAAAAAAAAAGAAGAGGGGCCGGGTAGCTCAGTTGGTAAGAGCGTCTTGCTAGTAACCGAAAGGTCGCTGGTTCGAATCCCGGATTGGTCAACGTGTGATCATATTATTTTCCCCTTTACCAACAACTGACCCGCTGGTGTCAGTATAAATCGGTCCAGTAGTCACCTATGTGCGAAAGTGTCGTGTGACTATGTTACGTTGAAACGCGAACGAAAGTATGTCGGAAGCGTGTACGATAGATCTAATCGTTTCGATTTGCAAAGTATTCAATAATAGAGTTTATTTACCTTTGATTTGAGTTTGCATTGTTGTTAGGAGAGGCTTTGTATGACGTTGATAGTTTTCGTTAGTCGATATTGTTGTAGAATCTTCTGGATCGGCTTGTTTACTATCGATCGAAGATTCGGGATAATTGTAGAAATTTGAAGGAACGATCCGGAAGGAGAAGAAATGTGTAATGACGTAAGCCAGTGATGACGATCTTTAGTTCGATTGGTGGCAGTGCGTCATTTCTACAGTATACCAAATTGTTCCAGAAAAGAGAGAGGTTATTTAATCGTGTGCCGAGTTGCTGTTGAGAGAGTAAAGTTGTTGATAGTGATTTGGAAAGTTGCTGTGAAAGTTGTTGAGTTGAATTGAAAATTGTATGCAGTTGTTGATGTGTGCTGAATAAAAGTGGAAAACTTCATACGTCGACTTTGTGAATTGTATGCTGTTTGGACGGGCTGTGTGAATAAACGAATCTGAGTTACACAACTATCAGGAATTCAAGCATCGGGGCTGAATCAGATACTGATAGAAAACACCATCATCAAACAGAGTGTAACATTTTGGGGGTCAAGCCGCGATTCACGCCATAGCCAAGGGTTCAACTGCTACAACAAGCGAGTCAACGTTACGAGAGGCAGTCATCGAGGGTAGCCGCCAACGAGTTGCGTCGAGAGGGGCCAACATACTGGGACTACATCACCGATAGGTTCGGGTTGACTGCAAGGGCGTGTAGTCGCCGAAGAGTTGCTTCGTGAGCGAACAACAGAGCGGGACTACGTGGCTGCCGCAGGACTACGTCGAGGGACAGTCTCGGAGCTACATCGCCAGTGTTACAGAGAGCGGCGAGCGGACGTCGCGTCTACTTCAGCACAGGAGCGTATACATCAACACCAGCGTGGTGCAGCGTCGCATACGACGAGGACAGCGGGGCCTGCGTCAACGAAGGCGACTAGTGACAAGCATCAGCGCTACTGCAGAAAGCGTGCTGTTCTAGAACAGTCTAGAAAGGTACAGCACAGTCAAGAACTTTCCAGAAAAAAAGAACTCTACAGTCAAGAACTTTCTAGAAAAGAACTTTCTTGAAAAGAACTTTCCAGAAGCATCAAGATGGCTGACTTCTGGCAGAAAGGGGTTGAACTAAATCTAAAAGGCAAACAGCTGACGGAGTACGTCAAATGCCAGGAGAGAATATTGCGTGAAGAAAGAGAAGAACAGCGAAGGCGCGAAGAAAGAGAATTGGAAGAGAAGCGTCTAGAAAAAGAAATAGAACTAGAACAGAAGCGTCTAGAAGTAGAAGAGCAGCGTCGCCGTGAAGAACGAGAATTAGAAGAGCAGCGTCGCCGTGAAGAACGAGAATTAGAAGAGCAGCGTCGCCGTGAAGACAGAGAATTCGAGCTGAAGCGTCTTGAGTTCCAGCTAGAAATGGCGCGTATCCAAAACAATCAGCATGCGCCACAAGTCACCAACGACCATACGGCTCCTAAATTGCCAGCTTTCGTCGACGGGAAGGACCAGATCGACAGCTATCTGGCGAGATTCGAAAGGTTCGCCGAAAGCTCTAATTGGCAACCTCGAGACTGGGCGATTCGACTGAGTGCACTTCTGACGGGGCAAGCTCTCGAAGTTTACACCAGACTGTCGAACGATGACGCCAAAAACTATGACGTCTTGAAAGAGGCCCTACTGCAGTGCTACAACTTTACAGAGAAGGGCTACCGTAAACGCTTCCGTGAATGCCGGCCTAAGTCAGACGAGACGCCAAAGCAGTTTGTGGAGCGCCTGTCGTCATATCTACACAAGTGGGTGGAGTTATCAGGCGAAAGCAAGTCTTACGACAGTCTCCATGACCTGATCGTGAAGGAACAATTTCTCAATGCCTGTCACAAGGACCTAGCGACCCACTTAGAAGAACAAAAGCTGCAGACGCTTAAAGATGTGACTGAGGCTGCTGAAAGATATCTCATCGCTCATGGGAAAACCCTGGGGCCACCCAGCGCGACGAAACATTTTCAGAAGACTGGAAACCATGTGAACCAGATCCAGGGGAGCCAGACGAACCAGAGACAGACGGACTCCACGCCTCCTCCCAGGGAAGGGCATTCAAGAGGCTGTTTCACTTGCAATGCTACAGACCACAGAGCGGCTAACTGTCCTCAAAACAAAAGTAGCGGACAGCGGAGCAGTACGGACAATGCAGCGGCGGGCAACCGACAGAGACGTTTCTCCAATCTACGGCTAACCAGTAGATCTGACCATCAAGTGTGCGGCGGGAGCGTCATTCTTCCGAGTGAGACCGAGCGCGCAGCTACTCCCGCGGACGTGCAAGAGTGCATAACCGATGGCCAACTTCTCCTTGCCAACGGGAAATCCATCCCCGTCGTCGCCAGCGCAGCTGTGACCGTACAGAACATGCCTGTTTCCAAGGGACGCGTCGGAAATCATGAAGTGACTGTTTTAAGAGACTCTGGCTGCAGTGGGGTCATCGTCAGAGAAGACCTAATCGCTAAAGAACAGTTCACTGGCGATTCAAAATGGACACTTATGGCCGACAGCAAATGTGTGAAAGCGCCAGTTGCAAAAATTCATGTCAACACCCCTTTCTACATAGGCGAAGTCGAAGCGGTTTGCCTGAAGAAGCCGCTGTATGATTTGATGATCGGGAACATCGACGGCGCGAGACGACCCGACGACCCCGATCCAGAATGGAGTCCTGCCTCAACCCAACACGTCGAAGTTGTGGAGGAGGATCCATTGCCGTTTCCCGATGGAGACCTTACAGAGCTGCTACGGGACAATGTGGTTACTCCGGCTCAGCCCTGCCGACCAGAGATCGTCGGTGCTGTTACTACTAGGGCCCAGGCCAAGAGAGACAAGACGTCTACGCCACTGAAGGTCGCCGACAACTCTAAAGCTGCCATCGTGGACAGAGATAAGCTGATCCAGCTCCAGGAAGCTGATAGTACTTTAAACAAGTACAGGAACCGCCAAGACCACGTGACCAAAGGCAGTGGTACGGTCTATTTTGAGGTGAAGGCCAAGATCCTGTATCGAATCTTCCAGCACCCGAGGGTCAACGGAGGGAAACCACTACGTCAAGTCTTGGTACCGTTACCCCTAAGGCGCCAAGTGATGGAAGTAGCTCATGACTCTATCATGGGAGGTCACCTAGGCATCAGAAAGACGTCAGACAGAATCCAGGCGGTGTTCTACTGGCCAGGGCTTTGTTACACTCAAGTTTGATGTTGGTGTTTTCTATCAGTATCTGATTCAGCCCCGATGCTTGAATTCCTGATAGGGTGTAACTCAGATTCGTTTATTCACACAGCCCGTCCAAACAGCATACAAGTCACAAAGTCGACGTATGAAGTTTTCCACTTTTATTCAGCATACATCAACAACTGCATACAATTCTCAATTCAACTCAACAACTTTCACAGCAACTTTCCAAATCACTATCAACAACTTTACTCTCTACAACAATCTCGGCACACGATTAAATAACCTCTCTCTTTTCCGGAAAGATTTCGTACATGGTAGAAAATGACGTACTGCCACCAATCGAATAAAAGATCGTCATCACTGACTTACGTCAATACATATTTTTATATCTTCCAGAACGACCTCTTGCTTCTACATGTATCAGGAAATTTCTATCAAGAGTAAACACGCATATCCAGAAGATTCTCAAATAATATCGACTAACGCAAATTATCAACGTTATACAAAGCCTCTCCTAACAACAATGCAAACTCAAATCAAAGGTAAATAAACACCATTATTGAATACTTTGCAAAACGAAACGATTAGATCTATCGTGCGCGCTTCCGACATACTTTCGTTCACGTTTCAACGTAACATAACCCCCCACTCAAGAAGAAATTTACTTAATTTCTTTCAACAACGTTGAAACGTAACGCACAAACAAAGTTCAGAATTAAAACTTATTTCAGACTGTCTGAATACTGTCAGTGTTCACAGTTCATTCACACAGAGTCAATGTTTCTCATCTTCAAGTCTTTCTGGGTACTGTCAATGTTCACAGTTTATCTACACGGTCAATGTTTTTTCATCCGCAAGGAAACGTCGCTCTCGTCAGTTGCGGTTGTCATCGGCCCAGGGTCAAAGACGACGATCACGTGGGCTTTCCTGGAGTCAGTGCATCCTCCGTTGTCTTTTTCTTCCGTCGGATGTCCGACGCATTCGACGTTGTCGGCTCCCTGAATGCATTCGCTGGGTTTCACGGTCAGGTTGGCTTCTGCGGGACGGTGGAACAGCTCCCTCAAGGTCTGCAGATGCTCCTTCCAGGTCTGGGTGTGGACTTCATGTTCGACCAAAGTCGTAGAGCCTGGGACATCATTGAAGTTAAGGGGAAATTCGCCCATAAGGTCCTTGAGCTTCAACTTTTGACCTTCCGTCAAGCTCGGCCCTAGCTTAACATCATCGATGCCTTCTTTGCTGTTGAAGTCTCCCAGTTCCAACAGTTCTTCGCTGTCAAAGCTATCGTCGGTCACAGCTGCTGTGGCTGCGTGCACAGTCTCTGATGGCCTCTCCACGTACAGCTTAAGGAGGTTGGCGTGGTATATCTTGGAATGCTGGCTGACCTTCACCTTGTAGTCGTTGATCCCCACCACGGTCTCCACTTCGTACGGGCCTTTCCACTGCATCAGCAACTTATTATGATCGGTAGGTAGCAGCACCAGCACTTTGTTGCCAGGTTTGAACTTCCTGTTCACAGCCCTACGGTCATAGTAGTGCTTTCCACAGTCCTGGGATTTCTTCAGGTTTTCTCTGGCTATCTCGAGAGTCTGCTCCAGCTTCTCACGTAGCTCAAACACGTACTGGTAGCTGTTCTTCACCTCTGGGGTGTCCACTTCTTTCGTCCACAGTTCTTTTAGGATGTGCATCGGCCCTCGGATGGTTCTTCCGTACAGCAGCTCGAACGGAGAAAAGCCGGTGGACTCCTGCGGTACTTCTCTGTAGGCGAAAAGTAAGGCGTTAATGTAGCGATGCCATTGTCTGGGCTGCTCGCTGCACAGTTTCTTCAGGGTAGACTTCAGCGTAGCATTGAACTTCTCGACAAGCCCGTTGCACATCGGATGGTAGGGTGTCGTAGTCAAATGCCGGATGCTCAGCAGTCTGTTGACCTCCTTCATGCAGTCAGAGACGAACTGCGTCCCGAGGTCTGTCAGAATTTCTTCAGGCACTCCAAGCCTACTGAACATGTCCACTAGTGCCTCTGCTACAGTTTCAGTGTCAATCTTCTTCAGTGGCACTGCTTCTGGGTACCGAGTCGCATAGTCCACTAAAGTCAGTACCCACCGATGACCTTCTTCACTCGGAGGTCTTATTTCGCCGATTAAGTCTAAGGCCACCCTCTTGAAAGGTCGGTCGATCAGAGGCATCCTCTGCATAGGCACTTTCGGGACCCTTCCTCGAGGTATGGTCTTCTGGCAAATGTCACATGATCGGCAGAAACGGCTGACGTCCGCATGAAGTCCTGGCCAGTAGAATACCGCCTGGATTCGGTCTGACGTCTTCTTGATACCTAGGTGACCTCCCATGATTGAGTCATGCGCTACTTCCATCACCTGGCGCCTTAGGGGTAACGGTACCAAGACTTGACGTAGTGGTTTCCCTCCGTTGACCCTCGGGTGCTGGAAGATTCGGTACAGGATCTTGGCCTTCACCTCAAAATAGACCGTACCACTGCCTTTGGTCACGTGGTCTTGGCGGTTCCTGTACTTGTTTAAAGTGCTATCAGCTTCCTGGAGCTGAATCAGCTTATCTCTGTCCACGATGGCAGCTTTAGAGTTGTCGGTGACCTTCAGTGGCGTAGACGTCTTGTCTCTCTTGGCCTGGGCCCTGGTAGTAACAGCACCGACGATCTCTGGTCGGCAGGGCTGAGCCGGAGTAACCACATTGTCCCGTAGCAGCTCTGTAAGGTCTCCATCGGGAAATGGCAATGGATCCTCCTCCACAACTTCGACGCGTTGGGTTGAGGCAGGACTCCACTCTAGATCGGGGTCGTCGGGTCGTCTCGCGCCGTCGATGTTCCCGATCATCAAATCGTATAGCGGCTTCTTCAGGCAAACCGCTTCGACTTCGCCTATGTAGAAAGGGGTGTTGACATGAATTTTCGCAACTGGCGCTCTCACACATTTGCTGTCGGCCATGAGTGTCCATTTAGAATCGCCAGTGAATTGTTCTTTAGCGATTAGGTCTTCTCTGACGATGACCCCACTACAGCCAGAGTCTCTTAAGACAGTCACTTCATGATTTCCGACGCGTCCCTTGGAAACAGGCATGTTCTGTACGGTCACAGCTGCGCTAGCGACGACGGGGATGGATTTCCCGTTGGCAAGGAGAAGTTGGCCATCAGTCATGCACTCTTGCACGTCCGCAGGAGTAGCTGTGCGCTCGGTCTCACTCGGAAGAATGACGCTCCCGCCGCACACTTGATGGTCAGATCTACTGGTTTGCCGTTGATTGGAGAAACGACTCTGCCGGTTGCCCGCCGCTGCGTTGTCCGTACTGCTCCGCTGTCCGCTACTTTTGTTTTGAGGACAGTTAGAAGCTCTGTGGTCTGTAGCGTTGCAGGTGAAACAGCCCCTTGAATGCCCTTCCCTGGGAGGAGGCGTGGAGTCTGTCTGTCTCTGGCTCGTCTGGCTTCCTTGGATCTGGTTCCCATGGTTTGCAGTCTTCTGAAAATGTTTCGTCGCGCTGGGTGGCCCCAGGGTTTTCCCATGAGCGATAAGATATCTTTCAGCAGCCTCAGTCACATCTTTAAGCGTCTGCAGCTTTTGTTCTTCTAAGTGGGTCGCTAGGTCCTTGTGACAGGCATTGAGAAATTGTTCTTTCACAATCAGGTCATGGAGACTGTCGTAAGACTTCATTTCGCCTGATAACTCCACCCACTTGTGTAGATATGACGACAGGCGCTCCACAAACTGCTTTGGCGTCTCGTCTGACTTAGGCCGGCATTCACGGAAGCGTTTACGGTAGCCCTTCTCTGTAAAGTTGTAGCACTGCAACAGGGCCTCTTTCAAGACGTCGTAGTTTTTGGCGTCATCGTTCGACAGTCTGGTGTAAACTTCGAGAGCTTGCCCCGTCAGAAGTGCACTCAGTCGAATTGCCCAGTCTTGAGGTTGCCAGTTAGAGCTTTCGGCGAACCTTTCGAATCTCGCCAGATAACTGTCAATCTGGTCCTTCCCGTCGACGAAAGCTGGCAATTTTGGAGCCGTGTTGTCACTGATATCTTGTGGCGCATGCTGCTGTTGCTGGATGCGCGCCAACTCTAGTTGGAACTGCCGATCAGCTTCTCTTTCCTCACGCCTGCGCTCATATTCTCTTTCTTGCCGCTGCTGTTCAATTTCCAGACGCTTCAGTTCAAATTCTCTTTCTTCACGGCGACGCTGCTCCTCTACTTCTAGACGCTTCTGTTCTAGTTCTATTTCTTTTTCTAGACGCTTCTCTTCCAATTCTCTTTCTTCGCGGCGACGCTGCTCTTCTAATTCTCGTTCTTGTATTCTCTCCTGGGATTTTACGTACTCCGTCAGCTGCTTCCCTTTTAGATTCAGTTCAACCCCTTTCTGCCAGAAGTCAGCCATCTTGATGCTTCTGGAAGGTTCTTTTCAAGAAAGTTCTTTTTCTAGAAAGTTCTTGACTGTAGAGTTCTTTTTCTGGAAAGTTCTTGACTGTGCTGTACCTTTCTAGACTGTTCTAGAACAGCACGCTTTCTGCAGTAGCGCTGATGCTTGTCACTAGTCGCCTTCGCTGACGCAGGCCCCGCTGTCCTCGTCGTATGCGACGCTGCACCACGCTGGTGTTGATGTATACGCTCCTGTGCTGAAGTAGACGCGACGTCCGCTCGTCGCTCTCTGTAACACTGGCGATGTAGCTCCGAGACTGTCCCTCGACGTAGTCTTACGGCAGCTACGTAGTCCCGATCTGTTGTTCGCTCACGAAGCAACTCTTCAGCGACTACACGCCCTTGCAGTCAACCCGAACCTATCGGTGATGTAGTCCCAGTATGTTGGCCCCTCTCGACGCAACTCGTTGGCGGCTACCCTCGATGACTGCTTCTCGTAACGTTGACTCGCTTGTTGTAGCAGTTGAACCCTTGGCTATGGCGTGAATCGCGGCTTGACCCCCAAAATGTTACACTCAAGTTTGATGTTGGTGTTTTCTATCAGTATCTGATTCAGCCCCGATGCTTGAATTCCTGATAGGGTGTAACTCAGATTCGTTTATTCACACAGCCCGTCCAAACAGCATACAAGTCACAAAGTCGACGTATGAAGTTTTCCACTTTTATTCAGCATACATCAACAACTGCATACAATTCTCAATTCAACTCAACAACTTTCACAGCAACTTTCCAAATCACTATCAACAACTTTACTCTCTACAACAATCTCGGCACACGATTAAATAACCTCTCTCTTTTCCGGAAAGATTTCGTACATGGTAGAAAATGACGTACTGCCACCAATCGAATAAAAGATCGTCATCACTGACTTACGTCAATACATATTTTTATATCTTCCAGAACGACCTCTTGCTTCTACATGTATCAGGAAATTTCTATCAAGAGTAAACACGCATATCCAGAAGATTCTCAAATAATATCGACTAACGCAAATTATCAACGTTATACAAAGCCTCTCCTAACAACAATGCAAACTCAAATCAAAGGTAAATAAACACCATTATTGAATACTTTGCAAAACGAAACGATTAGATCTATCGTGCGCGCTTCCGACATACTTTCGTTCACGTTTCAACGTAACAGGCTTCATGCGGACGTCAGCCGTTTCTGCCGATCATGTGACATTTGCCAGAAGACCATACCTCGAGGAAGGGTCCCGAAAGTGCCTATGCAGAGGATGCCTCTGATTGACCGACCTTTCAAGAGGGTGGCCTTAGACTTAATCGGCGAAATAAGACCTCCGAGTGAAGAAGGTCATCGGTGGGTACTGACTTTAGTGGACTATGCGACTCGGTACCCAGAAGCAGTGCCACTGAAGAAGATTGACACTGAAACTGTAGCAGAGGCATTAGTGGACATGTTCAGTAGACTTGGAGTGCCTGAAGAAATTCTGACAGACCTCGGGACGCAGTTCGTCTCTGACTGCATGAAGGAGGTGAACAGACTGCTGAGCATCCGGCATTTGACTACGACACCCTACCATCCGATGTGCAACGGGCTTGTCGAAAAGTTCAATGCTACGCTGAAGTCCACCTTGAAGAAACTGTGCAGCGAGCAGCCCAGACAATGGCATCGCTACATCAACGCCTTACTTTTCGCCTACAGAGAAGTACCGCAGGAGTCCACCGGCTGTTCTCCGTTCGAGCTGCTGTACGGAAGAACCATCCGCGGGCCGATGCACATCCTAAAAGAACTGTGGACGAAAGAAGTAGACACCCCAGAGGTTAAGAACAGCTACCAGTACGTGTTTGAGCTACGGGAGAAGCTGGAGCAGACTCTCGAGATAGCCAGAGAAAACCTGAAGAAGTCCCAAGACTGTGGAAAGCACTACTACGATCGTAGGGCTGTGAACAGGAAGTTTAAACCTGGCAACAAAGTGCTGGTGCTGCTACCTACTGAGCACAATAAGTTGCTGATGCAGTGGAAAGGCCCGTACGAAGTGGAGACCGTGGTGGGGATCAACGACTATAAGGTGAAGGTCGGCCAGCATTCCAAGATATACCACGCCAACCTCCTTAAGCTGTACGTGGAAAGGCCAACAGAGACTGTGCACGCAGCCACAGCAGCTGTGACCGACGACAGCTTTGACAGCGAAGAACTGTTGGAACTAGGAGACTTCCACAGCAAAGAAGGCATCGATGATGTTAAGCTAGGACCAAGCTTGACGGAAGGTCAAAAGATGGAGCTCAAGGACCTTATGGGCGAGTTTCCCCACAACTTCAGCGATGTCCCTGGCTCTACTACTTTGGTCGAACACGAAGTCCACCTCACTTCGAATATCCCTGTTCGATCCAAGCCCTTCCCGATCCCTTTCAAGGCCCGCGAATCCTTGAAGAAAGACATCGATGAGATGCTGAGGATGGGCATCATCAGGGAGTCCAGTTCCCCCTACGCGTCCCCTGTCGTGGTCGTGAAGAAGAAGGACGGCAGCAACAGAGTATGCATCGACTACAGGAAGGTTAATAAGATCACCGTCTTTGACCCTGAGCCGATGCCTACCGCAGCAGACCTCTTCCGCCAACTATCGGGGAGTAAAATCTTCTCAAAGATTGACCTCAGCAAGGGTTATTGGCAAGTTCCCGTGCGTCAACAGGACATACCAAAGACTGCTTTCATTACTCCTGATGGGACGTACGAGTGCCTAAGGATGCCCTTTGGTATGGTCAACAGCGGAGCTACCCTGAAGAGAGGAATGAAGAAGATGCTCAAAGGGATGGACAATGTCGTGTGTTACTGGGACGACCTGCTAGTCCACACTCGCACCTGGGAAGAGCATCTGCAGACCTTGAGGGAGCTGTTTCACCGTCTCACAGAAGCCAACCTGACCGTGAGACCCAGTAAGTGCATTCTGGGGACTGACAACGTAGACTTTATCGGCCATTCGCTGAAAGAAGGACAAAAGGGGCTTCTACTAGAAAACGTCACCAAGATTCTGAACGCTCCACGTCCCCAAACCAAGAAGCAGGTGCGATCTTTCCTGGGGTTGGCTGGATATTACAGGGAGTTTGTACCAAACTACTCCGCCATCACAGCACCCTTGTCGGACCTGGTGCGGAAAGGCTGTCCAAACCAAGTGCAGTGGGGACCGTCTCAGGAGAAGGCATACCAGACTGTGCGCGACCTCCTTTCAAAGGATCCGGTGCTACGACTGCCTGACACTTCCAAGGAATTCGTCTTAAGAACAGACGCAGCGGACGAAGGCATCGGCGCCATACTGATGCAAGAACACGAAGGGAAACTATTTCCGGTCAGTTACGCCAGCAAGAAGCTGTCCAGGGCTGAGAAAAATTACTCGACCATGGAGAAAGAGTGCCTTGCCATCATATGGGGAATCCGGAAGTTCGAACTGTACCTTCAAGGAGTGAAGTTCGTGCTACAGACTGATCACAAGCCGCTAACTTACTTGAACTCTGCCAAGTTTGTGAACAGTCGGATCATGAGATGGGCTATGTACTTGCAGAACTTTAACATGCGAGTAGAATCTATCAAAGGATCGGACAATGTTGGTGCGGACTTCCTCAGCAGAGTGTGTGAGTAAAGAACATTGACTGTATGGATGAACTGTGAACATTGACAATATCCAGATAGACTTGAAGATGAAAACCATTGACTCTGTGTAGATAAGCTGAGCGCAATTACAGTATTCAGAAAGTCTTAAATTAGTTTCAATTGAGGACTTTGTTTGTGCATTACGTTTCAACGTTGTTGAAAGAAATTGGGTAAATTTCTTCTTGAGTGGGGGGTTATGTTACGTTGAAACGCGAACGAAAGTATGTCGGAAGCGTGTACGATAGATCTAATCGTTTCGATTTGCAAAGTATTCAATAATAGAGTTTATTTACCTTTGATTTGAGTTTGCATTGTTGTTAGGAGAGGCTTTGTATGACGTTGATAGTTTTCGTTAGTCGATATTGTTGTAGAATCTTCTGGATCGGCTTGTTTACTATCGATCGAAGATTCGGGATAATTGTAGAAATTTGAAGGAACGATCCGGAAGGAGAAGAAATGTGTAATGACGTAAGCCAGTGATGACGATCTTTAGTTCGATTGGTGGCAGTGCGTCATTTCTACAGTATACCAAATTGTTCCAGAAAAGAGAGAGGTTATTTAATCGTGTGCCGAGTTGCTGTTGAGAGAGTAAAGTTGTTGATAGTGATTTGGAAAGTTGCTGTGAAAGTTGTTGAGTTGAATTGAAAATTGTATGCAGTTGTTGATGTGTGCTGAATAAAAGTGGAAAACTTCATACGTCGACTTTGTGAATTGTATGCTGTTTGGACGGGCTGTGTGAATAAACGAATCTGAGTTACACAACTATCAGGAATTCAAGCATCGGGGCTGAATCAGATACTGATAGAAAACACCATCATCAAACTGAGTGTAACAGACTATAATCTACATACAAACAAACAAAAAAAGAGACAAAGTGGTGGTTCACCCGTCCCCTATACGCTCAATGTGTCCGGGGACGTAAATTTTACTAAAAAAAATAAAAAAATAAGAGAGAGTTGAAAGTAGAGAGAGTTAGAGTTGAGAAAGTTGTAAACAGTGGAAAGTTGATAGTCGAGAATTGTAAAGTGAAAAGCGATTGAACGATTGTATGCAGTTGTTGATGTATGCTGAATAAAAGTGAAAAACTTCAAACGACGACTCCTGCCTTGTTGATGATTGAACGGGTTGCGTGGATAAACGAATCTGAGTTACACCTATCAGGATTTCAAGCAACGGGGCTGAATCAATTACTGATAGAGAAAAAACAACGAGTGTAACACTAGTAAGCCTACAACTTTCATAGCAGTGGAGTTGCTTTCGGTGCCTAACTTAGCCGGCGGTGTGCCACAAAAGGTTATGAACACCATACCTTAAATGCGTAGAACAAAGTTTAACGTATGTCTTTATTGTAAAGTGACTGGCTGGTGGAGAGCTTACAGTTTCACCACTAGGGTTGTTTCAGCAGATCTTTTATGCGGATCAGGGGTTGTCCGGTCCTGATTTGGTTCGGAAGAGTCCGCTGGATCTAAAGCAATAATCATGTAATGTATTGCATCAGCGTGAAAGACAAAAATCATCACCTCTGTGTTTTACCTTAAAATGAAAACATTTGAAATAAGACAAGAACGACGAATTTCTTATTCTAAAGCAACGATTTATACAAAAAAATCTGTCTGTTGATATTCATACAGTCTGCAGTTTCCATCAGCAATTTTAGAAATTGGATGTAGTTTAATTTTGATGTCAGTCGGCCGTTGTAAGAAACAAAACATTTTAACCTATAGCTATTAATTATAACAAACAACCAAATTTGTAATTTGCTCCGTGCGCTCATTCATACGCTTTCACACGCATGCGATACTCAGTAGACCCATTGTTAATGCAAAGGTCGTAGTAGCCTATAATAATTGGCTTGGGTTAAAAAAAAAAAGGGGGGTGGGGTGGGGTGGGTTGTGGCAATAAATGTTTTAAAACAAAAACAACCACTTTACCCTTTGGCCCTTACGTATTGTGTATGTAATTAGTACACGAACAAGGTTAATGTGCACCGTACAAGTTTAGCATTGTCCTATTTAACGTGAGCCTGGGGCCATGTGTTCAAACGTTTAACATTAGATAGTATGATAACAGATGATTATATTAAATCTATTTTATTGCGATGAAAACTCTCCTATAATAAGCTTATAAAAAGAAATTTGGCAGATTGAATTTGGACCTCGCGGAAAATTATAGCGGAAACACCAGAAGGCTGTGACGCTGTTGTAGACTGTTGTAGCTGTTGTAGACTACTGTCTTATTTGTTATATTTAGCCAACGGGAAAGTTTGTAGCATATGCAGTCAATGGTATAAATATTTAAGAGTCTAACCGTAGGTGCATGTAGCCTCCACTAATAATTACGTTTGGCAAGGGCAGCTAAGTTATGTAGGCTACTGATTATAACGAACGATCTATTAAAACTCCCAGGCACGCCTTTTAGATTGAAATGTCGTTATTATCAGACACAAACGAAATATACTACTCAAAATAATTGAAGGGCCACTCTCATATTTCATTTAGTTTAATAATTTTTTGCGGCTATCAATAATATCGCTTATATTTTCGCTTATGCGAAATTCTGCACAACCCTGAGTAATAGGTATGTGCAGAGCGTCTCACTGAAAGCCAAAGTAGCCCTCAGTGATAGCTCCACATCTCTATACATAAGCGACGAACATTCTGCTACGTCCGTGGTCCACTGGAATCTCAACTCTAATTTCCTATACATACATAAATATAAATCGTGGCTAACTATACACATACAGAATTAATAATATTATAAACATTCACTGGTATATCGCTTATATTGCTTATTTCAAAACTTATCCTGTACAGTAACATTCAAGACAATCTTATTCTGACAAGTAATCACATGTGTGAGTTTTGAACTCTCTGCACCGAGTTGAAAAACAAACCCAATTTTTACCAAAAAATGACCCTAATTTACTGTTGTCTTGCTAATAAAGCAAAATTTTCAACATTAAAAAGTGATTTGCACGCGAAAGGCTTGCATTTTCTGAGTTCAGTTCAACAGTCGGCGCTTTTTTCTGGGTATAAATGGCAGTGCCAGTGAATGTTTATAATATTTTTAATTCTGTATGTGTATAGTTAGCCACGATTTATATTTATGTATGTATAGGAAATTAGAGTTGAGATTCCAGTGGACCACGGACGTAGCAGAATTTCGTCTCTTATGTTACAGACGAGCAGGCGAGATATAACGTGCGCCCAACTCCACAGAAAAGACGAGTTGGCTGTTTAGCCTCTACAGCACAGGACTGAGAGAGCTCCCCTGGAAAACACTCGCCAAGACAACACAACTTGTCAAGGAACTAAACTACACGACGACCCCGCGTGTACCAGAAGCTACCTCAACGAAGGGCTTCAAACACACCACATTGAAGTTAAGTGCCCAGGAATCAGTGCACTTAAACTGATAGAAAAAGGACCACAGTAGTCCACTCTTCAGAAACTATAGTAAAACGGACCACAGTAGTCCAATCTACATGAACTCTAGTAGCCAGTGCCCTATGAAGACATAACAGCTGCCTAGACTATCAGCGATCGAAGTATTTTCATTGACTTATGAACTTTTTAAGGTAGATTAGTACATCGAAGATCTTGTATAGAGTAGAAGAAATAAATGTGTGATTTTAACTGTTATCAAGTGGCTGGACTACATATTATTCATAGCCGTGTGAAAGCTAGTGTGACAGTGATCTTTTACCATTTTTCTATCTATCTCTGTATCCCAGCCTTAACACAGACCGAGCTAAACAAATAAATGTATTAAAGTAATTCACCGGGTGACTAACTAGCAGTTCCCATAGAATAAAGCGTGAGGGTTACAGCATTCCATTGTGCAGAGCCCAGCAACCCAAAAACCCCACGTTACACTACAGGAATGACGTCCTACAACCTAGGGTTCTCCCAGCTCTGCGGGCCATTGGGGAAGGTGCCATACTACAGGACGATAATGCCAGACCCTACCGAGCGCGTATCGTCAATGACTTCCTGCAGCAACAGTACGTCATAAGGATGGATTGGCCGGCTCGATCACCCGATTTGAACCCCATAGAACATCTGTGGGATGTCTTGGGTCGACAGACACGGGCAAACCTCCCTCCAGGAGCTAACTTTGAAGTTCTGGCCAAAGTTCTCCAGCAAGAGTGGTTGGCCATCCCAGGAAACATCCTCCATAACCTGATACGGTCCATGAGACAACGATGCCAAGACTGCATTGATGCAAACGGTGGCAACACCCGATACTGACTCTATAGATTTTTGGTGTCTAGAGTTTTGATTTTGTAAATGAGGGGTATGTCCAGTTAAATTGAATTTACTCGAATTTTAAGCGACTGATGTCTAAAATCTTTTTTGTTATTGATGCAGAAATGATTGTAATAAAATATGTTGAACTAATACAGTACTCCTCGCTTAAGGTGACCCCCCAGGGGACCAAATTTTTGTTTGATCTTATCCGAGGGGCACCCTAAACAGTCCTCTGATAAGATCAACTACCAGTAAAAAACTTGATCTTATACGAGGTGCTAAATGTTTTTGTCGTGTGACAGTGTGTGACTGTGTGTGTGTGTGTGCGTGTGTTTGTGTGTGCATGTGTGCACGTTGGTGCGCGTGTATGCATGTATGCATTACTGTATATGTATTTTTTGTGTGTGTGTGTATGATGCATAAGCATCTCAAACGAACGGATGCAAGCATGCATACACATACACACACTCTCACACACACACACAAACACATTGACGCGCACGCACGCAAATGAGAATAAAAAATAAAAAGTATGCACCAAGACAGTTACTGGGTGTATTTGCAGAAAACCTTACACAAGTTTAACGAATTGTTCATTTTGTCTACGCCACGGCACAAGCTTTATTGCTAGTGAATGAAGTCAATTCAGGGTAAGGTCCACTGTGGCAATACGTCCCGCTAGGAAGGGACACGGCAGATCACAGTTACACCTGTCTACACCGCCCATGGGTCGCACTCTGTCAAAGTGGTTCCCGTGTGTTTTGCAGAGTGTCGCATAACGCGGATGCTGGCTGGACATGACAGGTGTTCTGGGATGGAATTCCATCTCAAAACAGGAAGTGACCTCATAAATGATGTCATCTGTGACATCAATTTCTCTTAAGCAGTAGTCTCCTCCATTTGGGAACCAAAACGGGGTTGACGTTATCCGAGGTTTTCCCTTATGCGAGGTGACGCTAAGCGAGGAATTTTAAATGGTACAAAGAAGGTGTTTGGCCGGGACCAACAACCTGCTTGATCTTATCCGCCTTGTGACCTTAAACGGTAGTGACCTTAAAAGAGGAGTACTGTAAATTGAATTCGTGTTTCTGATTTAAAGAGAGACCCATATTTCCAAGTGGCCCTTGTATTATTTTGAGTAGTATATATGACTATTATAAGTAAAATTAAGAGTCATCTCTTAGCTTCTTGCAATACACAATTAATATTTATTTTTCCGCAATTTGATCTATAGAATTCAGACTTACTTTGATGTAGAGGAATCAATCACAGAGATTTATAATACATAGATTTATATAGCACACATATCTCACACAGAAAAGAGTTATTCAAGGCGCAGCATCATCCACTTCGGCGATAGAGCTTTATCTTTGATCTGCACAGTCAGCCTGCTGTAGCTCGCTCATTCTTTCTCCAAATGTTTAAGATTGTACACTCAGCGGGATGCCCCAAACATTATTTTAAATGTTTAGCTATCATGGAAGTTTAGTGGCCTAGTATATAGTGTACTTGTTAAATGATGCCAATATGTACGGTAATTTTATTACAAATCATCGACTTCCTTTTAATTTCAGATAAATATTTTAAATAAAGTGCACACTGTCGAGATAAAACAAAAGGGCATTGTACTTTTCGCGCTGAATTAATTAAATTATGTTTCCGCTGTTCCTGGCCAAACGAGTGTTCAAAGCGCCGCTCCATTCAACGGCCAAGATCAGATAAATTAGTCAACTACGCGTGAACAAACCGATAAATACAATTATGTTGGTGTTTACTTTAAGACTTGGTCAAACATCGGCGATTAAGCCTTCATCTTTGATCTGCACAGCCAACCGTAGCTAACTCATGCTAGTCCGATATTTAAGACTGTAGCCTACAGTCAGCGGAATGTCCCAACACGTTTTAAGAGTTATAATGTTAAAAGCATACCGTTGTGAAATTCAGTTTGATTTGATTTAAATAAAGCATTTTCTATGAAACATTTCCTAGACGTTTTGCGAATGTAGGCTAAATATGTCTATAATACGTCAATATGCTTACAGTCAAGCATCTATAGGGTTTCCTTTTTAAAAAAAATCTATAAATTAAAAAAAAACTTCTGCTAATGTATTCAGCCATATACTGTAACGCACTCTATGTAGATGTACACAGGGTTGTTTTTGTGAAGGAGCCCAGTGAGGCATACCCTTACAAAACAAATTAACTCAGTTTATGAAAACAGGACCAGAATTGTTTGGACAAAACTATTAGATCTATATTGGTTACATTGGTTGTGTGATCATTTTAGAGTATAGCAAACTAACTGATGATTATTCCATAATATATCCATTACTTAAACGTTATTCCATATAATAAAATATCAAACGCACTCAAAGCACCATTTTCATTCAGTTCCTCCCCTCTACCCATCCCCAAAACCTCCCTACACCAAATTACATGCATGAAAATAGCATTAATTGGCCACTTGTCAATAAGCAATGTCTTCCATGCAGATGTAGGTTGACTGTTTCTGTTTTTTATGCATGAGATAGCAAATAAAACGTTAATCCTTTTGCAAGACTGAAAAGTTCAGATAAAAGTTGTATAGCATTTCTCTCCCCTCCCTCCCCTCTCTCTCTCTCTCTCTCTCTCTCTCTCTCTCTCTCTCTCTCTCTCTCTCTCTCTCTCTCTCTCTCTCTCTCCAAATTTAAGTAAACAACTTTACAGTTTTATGTCGCAAATTCGTCAGTAAATACCAATAGTCGATAAACTGAAAACCAAAAACTCAGTCGTAGAGCGCGATCGACGAAGAAGAAGTGAGCACAGTGCAAACGACAGCAAATGTGTAAATAAATAATCACTTTATGATTGTTCTTTTATTATTGTTCTTTTATTTGGTCATTCTGCTAGAAGGCGTATTTTTTATTCCAGGCAGTGTAGATCTTTCTCGCAGGTATCGGAGTGGAGGGCAAGGTCACGGCGGTCAAAACAACTTCTAGATAGCATAACGTCCAGAGTAACGACCACATAACAGTTGCATGAGTGACCCATGACCTATCAGCATGAACATTGTCAAGTTGAGCTGGGAACCAGGAAAGCTATGACCTGTTCATTAGCCCTGAATGCCCTATAGTTCATTGCCTTCAAAATATGGCTGATCCATGGCGATGGCACTGGTGAATTATTTATCAGCACAGATGTTGATCGTCGCGAAGATCTGTTAAAATATGAGGACGGTGCAACTCACTAAAATATTTATTGTTTACTTTCGCGGTGTATGCGTTACTGGTTGTTAGTTTCACGTCAACTTCATTCTGTTATTGTTGTTGTTGTTGTTGATGATGATGATGATGATGATGATGATGATGATGATGATGATGATGATGATGATGATGATGATGATGATGATGATTTGTTTCGCGCACAATTCTACGCTGGCAGCATGAACATATTATATTTTATGGGGCATAACTGAATTAGCGCTAGCCAACAAAATACGAAGACTCCCCTCTTACCCCTTCCCTCCACCAACTTTTTCACACAAACGCACACACACATACTAACCCACTTACGCACACGGGTATACTCGGCATTCAGTTGTAAGTATTGACATTTTGCGAAGTCTGGCACTTCAGGGCAGTATGTCATTTAACGGTAAAAGTGCTTGAAGAAAAAAACAACGCACCAGTGGCTTCGATCTAGGTCGTAGGGTGAAAAACACAAAACAATAGTTTTTGCTCCTATTAAATTTTGGGGAAGAGACCCTTCCGTTCAAGGAGTAGGGATGAATAAAAATCTACCATGACCAATACATTTGTCCCGTCTCTGCAGTTTAGACTTTGCTACTCTGGGTAGTCTTAAAGGGACAGTTTAGAAGCCCCCTGTTACTGAGTATCGCGAATGCCACCAGTGAGTAACCATGCATCGTGCCTGAATTGCATTCCGTTTCACTTCAGGAGACGATTAGAAAGGGGATTTTTAAAAAAAATCCGTAGTGTATAAGCTTATATACACAAAATTAGTATCTAATAATAAAGCACTTATTTAGAGTCAAAATCAATGGAGTAAACGAACGAGTAGCAATCTTTAATGTATTCCTAAAACATTTTGTTCAGAAATAACGATTTTGTCAAGCTTGGAGTTAAACTCTGGCTGGTACGAGCCAATTCACCTGATGCCAATGTCTCGTGTTCTCTTTTCAGACATGCCTGGCAGACGAACCTTTAGTGAACCTTAAATGACAGTTGAATCGTAGCTTTTATTCTGAATAAAGAGAACTCTATATAGTCCCTCACTTACTTCAATCTTTTTTTTATACAAGGGTGGGGTGAACGGCAGAATTAAGACGAATGCCTGAATTCAATTTTGTTTTCGTACTCTGCCTCGAAGATAATGAGTCCTTATTACATGTATTCAAAAGTTTTAAAGATTCGCCGATTGATTATTTTAAAATGTTAAGTAATTTACTGCCGATAACGAGCAATGTTGTTAATAAAAGTCTCAAGTTTGAAAACTGAATTAAATACGCACTCAGAATTAAACAGACCTATAATAATTAAATGATAATGATTATTGCACTGATATTTTGATCGATCTCTCGGTAGGACTGCGCGCAAAACTGTTAGGATGGGGGAGAATTGTCGAAAGAATTAACACTTTCAAAGAAAAGCCTGCACTCGATCGTATGTGAACCTGTTATTAAAATTGCTATAATGGGTAGTATAGCTAATTATTTTGTGTAGAAACTAATTTTAACGGGTAGGCTACGCGCCATTTTTATGAGGATGGACAAGGTAAAGACCTTATGTTTACGGCATTGTCAGTTATCTGTAAAGTGACCAGTTGTAAAGCTGATACAATAGAACTGTTCATTGATTGATTGATTGATTGATTTATTGTTGCTTTAGGTCCAGCGGACTCTTCCGAGCCAAATCAGGACCGGACAACCCCCGATCCGCATATAAGATCTGCTGAAACAACCCTAGTGGGAAAATTGAATGCCCTCCACCGGCCAGTCACTTTACAATAAAGACATCCCACGCGAGGGACGGCTGAGGGTTTACCTCAACTACGCGAACCCCCGGTTACAAAAACAAAATAGAATACAATCATCATTACAAATCATCAACAAAACATATACATATAAAATGCCTATATTGCTAAATACTAACATCATAGGAAGCCCTAGTGACCACCCGGCAGAAAGCGTCCAACACTCCCAAGCTGATCCAACAGACCTCATACACAAACAAGGAGTCTTGTCCAGGAAGAGTTTTCAAGAAAAAAGGTAGGTCATTGATCTAGCGAAGAAGAAGATAGTATAGCAGAGTGATAGGACAGAGCAGGAATGGGAAAGAGTAAATGAGGAAGACAGCGACAGTGGGAATTTAAAGCACTAAATTTCCATAAAGTGGGGATACTATTTATACTGAAAACCCCCGGCACTCCAACGGGGGTACTGTTGCCGCAGTGAATCTGTCTTGCCTACAAAGGCAAGACAGGTTTTCAACTGGGGCTTTCATTTTTCCCTTTATAGGTTTGAACAATCTACAGTGGCAAGATTGCTCATGACCCCAAGGGGTAACTGTTCATTTAGTGATCGCTTCGATGCCAAGATACCAGAGAACTGCGGTCACCAATGTGAACCGCGCGCGCGCGCGCGCGCGTGTGTGTGTGTGTGTGTGTGTGTGTGTGTGCGGAGAGAAAGAGAAAGAGAGAGAGAGCCCCCACAGTAGCTTACTACAGCTAGTCCTATTATCTACAATGGATAGGCCGAGACAAGAAAATCTCTGGCAAAATCATGGCATTTAGAACTGCGAGTACTGTTATGGCCTAAAACAATTCTTTAGAATTACACCATGCATCAGTCCTCAGAGTACTGAAGACTGAAATGAAAGTCGCGCATTATTTGTAGTGACGCGCGCGCCCAAAAATGGTCATGCGCACTGTCACGACGCACATAATTTTACCCTTTTTATTTTAAAATCATAGAAGACTATCTGAATTACCTATATTGTAATGTTACATATGTATGGAAAGATTATCATGTGTGCCTTTTAACCTTGTGGTAAACTAACTAGTAATATAAAATATATGTTTTGCTCATATGCCATCAGAATATGTATGTAAACATCCAAAATTTAAAAAAAAAGTCTGACCAATAAAAAAATATTCTCACCAAGAGATGTTGCTGCTTTATTTTGTTATTTTACTGCAATTGTTTATATCCTAAATGAGTTTAAATACATCATTCATAAAATACTTACATACAGTTGTGAGCACAGTCTTCACTTCAGTTTGTTCAAAAGCAAACAATAACCATTTAAACTTGTCGCGAAGAACACAAATTAACATGCTTCTGTTCAAACTGAACCATAAACAGCAATACATGGTTTAAAAGAAGGAACTTAAGTTGGAAAATGGTAAAAGTTTAGGTAAACGATTACTTTCTCCTGCATTATTGCATAATCTGTCTCGGTACACAAATAAATTTCCTCCGCAGCTTAAGCTGAGGAACCTCACAGCGAGACGCCAGAGGTCCACAGCTTAGGCTGCGAAACGTCAACAAAGAGTTAGTTAATTAGTTAGTTAGTTAGTTAGTTAGTTAGTTAGTTAGTCATTGTTTACAGGGTCCAGCGGACTGCAAAGAGCCGAATCAGGACCACAAAATCAAGACTACAACTTCGCTGAAAGAGATCTCGCCCAGATCCGCATAATAGATCTGCCGAAACAACCCTAGTGGTAACACTGAAGGCACTCCACCAGCCGGTCTCTTTACAATAAAGACATCCCATGCAGAGGACGCTGAGGCAAGGCTCTAATTTATTGAACCCCCGTTTACAAAAACAAAATAGAATATAAACATCATTATAAAATATCAACAAAACACATGCATAAAATGCCTACATTGCCAAATAATAACATCATAGGAAGCCCCAGTGACCACCTGGCAGAAAGCATCCGATATTCTCAAGCTGATTCAACAGACCTCACACACAAATTAGGAGTTTTGTCCCGGAAGAGTTTTCAAGAAAAAAGGTAGGTGACAGCTCTAACGAAGAAGAAGATGGAAGAAGATGATTAATAGAACAGAGTAGGAATGAGACAGAACAAAAGAGAAAGACAGCGACAGTGGGAATTTAAAGCACTAAATTTCCAGAAAGTGGGGATACTATTTATACTGAAACCCCCGGCACTCCCACGGGAGGAGGGGGAGGGGGGGGGAACAAGGAGTTAAGAAAGTAAAAACTTGAAACTTTGCATTGCATTCCAGAGACTGTCTCTAATAAATTTTCCTAGAAGGACATCTATATACGAGGTGAAAGGATTTTGAAAAATTGCGGAATAGTGTCATTATAGAGTTTGTAAATGATTGAATGCATCATTATCTTTGTTTTTCTTTTTTTCTTTAAGGCACACTAAGTAGGTTTCTAGGTAATGGAAGTTTAGCGGTAACTAGTGTTAAGTGCATGCTCATGGGTGAGTTGAATTCTGAACTACAGACGGTTGCATATCAGATGGTAGTAGAGATAACGGACGACTGTCGTTTATCATCTGTGTAAGTGAAAAAGACATGACGTCAACTAATCTGAACTGTCTGAGGTTCGTTCGAAACTGCAACACAATGCAACTGTGGGAAAAGAATGTTCGAGGACATTCCGCTCTTATTTCTTTCTGTGTCTATCTGAAATCAACCAACGAGTCTTTTATTTAATGCCTGTTCACCCATTTAGGTGATAGTATACAATACACATGGAACTTTTAATACACTTTAACTATTTAAAAAGAAAATAACAAGCAGTCTCACTAAAAGTCTCCCAACAGGAGATTTAGCAAAAACTCTTACAACCTCTGTAACATTTGGATGAAACAGAACCTCCCTGTCTACGGAATGGCCATATTCAATTATGATAGGTTACTTCAAACATGTCTGTTAAAATTGGGCATTCAAATAAAAGGTGATGTACTGATAGACTTGCATTACATAAATATTGAACTTCAGCGGAGTATTTTGTATTCAATGCGTTTATTCTTAATTTATAGTTTAATTTAGAAAGTGATCTCTAAATTAATTTCTATGACCAAATCGATCAAGGAGTAATGTTACGGCTGTTCACACATTGGTAATTAATAGACAAAGAAGTTGATCTATATTCAGCAAAAGAGGGGCCGTTTACAGTTTTCGATAGTATTAGGTACACAGTATGTTTAAAGTCGGTCTTAGGTCTATATTAAAATTGCGCACATAATTATAAAATATTTCATTCGCGTTAGCAGATGACAGTAAACGTATATAGTGATACTTTGTATGTGTGTGTGTGTGTGTGTGTGTGTGTGTGTGTGTGTGTGTGCGGGTGTGTGTGTTTGTGTGTGTGTGTGTGTGTGTGTAGGTGTGTGTGTGTGCATCTAATATTTGCGAAATTTCAATTTGGACGACGTGTCGGTGTATTCAAAAGGTCGTCTGCTACAGCAGTAAAGGGCTTATCTCCCTTAGAATATAGGGCACAGGTGAACCACAAACAAACGCAGCGGAGAGGGATAAACAATCCCCAATGCATTGCTGTGGATTTGCCAACGTTGTGCCTGTAGACTGAAGTGACGCTCAATGACTGCATTAGAGTCCCTTCTGGTAGCGAAGCTCGGGACACTATCAGGGACCTCAATTACTTTTTTAAGCTGCTTACACGCCCATCGGAGAGCTTTCACCTCAAGAATGGGGATGCATAAAGTCTTCTATGACCGTACTATCTAGTGGGAAAGTTTGGAAATAAAATGACATGAAACTTACTTTAAGTCTTTCATCTACATTGAGATACCAGTTAGCTTGAAGTAATAAGCATGATTGCTGGAGATGAGGAGGCGAACATCTTCAAGCATTTTTTTCTCTCTCACGTAGACCCTTTAATTGCCAGTATTTTAAAGGTAGTCTCCGCCAGCGCCATATAATTTTACGCCTCTGTCCCTCCTCTCTCTTTCACAGATGACTTGCTCATTAATTCAAGCACCCTTAACATGTAATGCTCTACGTTTCATAATATGCATAAAGTTTTCACACAATCGGACAACCAAAACTAACTTAATTAACTAAATAATTAAATAAATTAACTAACTACCCAAAATTAATAACACACTAACTAAAAGGCTAACAGACTAAATAAATACATTTAAAGAATATGTTAATAATTTTTCTGGTGTTTAACTTTACGTCACCTTATTTTTTTGGTAATATTGTTTGTGCATTAGGCAATGTAAACTAAATATCCTGATTTCTGAGGCATTTACTTCTTAGACTAAATAACGGACTAATTTCACCCATGACTCCAAGGCCTGTTTCTTTTCAGCTACTTATATCATCTTATGTGCACTAAGCACTGTCGAGTATCATATTTATTTACTGCTTTGATCTCCGCTTATACGCTCGTGTAGTTTCCTCTTCTAATCCCCTGATTCTTCTTATAAGCTTACGATCGTGGAGATTAATCGTCTGTATACAGCCAGTGTACCTAACCCCTCAAAAAGAAAGGAAGAAATAGTTCAGTTTAGTGTGTACATTATAATGATATATTAGAATATTAACAAATACACCTCAAAAGAAAGCGGGTCTGTATAACAGATGTTCAGATACAACAGACCGAAAATAAACTGTCGTTCTGTCAGCAATCGGATTCTGAAAACAAAACGTCGATTACTTCATTTCGGTCACTGTTCACTGTACTGTCATGCAGTGCTTACATATCACCATAGTAAAAATGAAAGAAGGAACAAAAAAGAAATGAAATTCTTTAAAAAAAAAAAAAGACTTCAAAGATATTTAAAGTTTTTAAATACAAACACATTTAAATACAAACACATTCAACAAAGACGGAGTCGGAGTAACGAGTGAACGTTGAAGTTTCACGTCTACACTCGCCATTGGCATTATGGCAGACGGTATGTTATCAATTAGTAACTGAATAAGGTTTGTGAGTCGGGGAAGGGGAGAGGAGGGAGGAGGAGGAGGAAGAAGAGGAGGAGGAAGGGGATTGCCTTTCTTTAATGTTTACGAGATCGGTTGAAGGTTTAAAATTGAAAAGTATTTTATGTGAGTCGTTCGAGTCAACAGCAGTTTCTTTTTAGATATCGAAATGCCATTTACCAAACAAATACTTAGGAACAATTACAAAGACTAATATTTATCTGGTAACGCAAACACATTTTGACGCACTGACGATTGTAGAAAGGTTTCACATTTCCGATAAAATAATAACCCTTACACACTAGTTTCTGTCCATCAGTGACAGTGAGTCTAATAAAATAAACTTTTGCATTCGACACTATGATCATAGAAGAGTGTATCTATCCACGCTACTGAAGAGAACGCTCACCCACAAACGTTTAAACACCTTCTTTTTTTTTCTTTTATCGCTGGGAATCCTAGACGACCTCAGGTGGCCACGTTAACTTTGTTAGGTTTAACTGCAGCTGTACCATTCGGTGGCGCTCGCGACATTAGCGTTCAACTTTCACAGGATGTATCTCCCATTCAAATGTTGCTCATTATATCCCGTTTAGTGTCAGCAGAGAGAAAGGAAGAAGAGAGAGATCACTTCGCGATATCGCCTCTATGAGAAGTGATGTACGGTGGAGGAGTTACGTCCCTTCAACCTCACATGGGCTTGCTTTCGGTTCTTAGTCTCTTGTCTATATATGGGGGTTTTAAATTATATTTTAAAAAAATGTTTTAGACCGCGATTTTCACCTTTTGCTGTTGAAAATGTTTGAAATAAGGCTTTTCAAATTTGAGAAATTTTTTTTTATGCACATCTGTTTATTTTTTCATGACTTGCTGCCTCTTGACCGTAAGGGTGTTATGAGCGCTTCCTAAACTGTAACCCGTGATATAGGTGGCTTTTGCATTGTTTTGTTGCTTGAAATAAACAGTATGTATAAGATAAATTGAGTTAAAATAAAAAAAATAATAATATTAAAAAAACACAAACACTAGTCTAGAATATGTGTCATACATGCGTAATTTATTTTTTTGTTCCGTATGGGGTTATACAGCATACGGATTGATTGGCAGTTTTAGTGTGTATAATTTGTGCGTGTGTGTGTGTGTGTGTGTGTGTGATATAGAAAGAGATGGAGATCGAAATATAAATAAAGATATTGACTAATTCGAAACGTAAATCTAGTTGTGAACACGGAAATTCATTTATTTACAAAAATATGCTTCGATTGATTTCAACATAAAAATTAGGGTACGTAATAATTATACTCTCTCTCTCTCTCAGTTAGTCTTCTCTCTCTCTCTCTCTCTCTCTCTCTCTCTCTCTCTCTCTCTCTCTCTCTCTCTCTCTCTCTCTCTCTCTCTCTTTCTCTCTCTCTCTCTCTCTCTCTCTCTCTCTCTCTCTCTCTCTCTCTCTCTCTCTCTCTCTCTCGTATTTAAAAAAAGGTGAACAAGGCAACTTTCTGTGATCACAAATGAAACCATCCTGCAATCAACCCTATATATTTCATTCAAATTGACAATACATTCAGTGAGTCTTGTGACAAAATAAAAGGTTGGCATCTGTATTTTATATTAGAATATTCTGCCACAACCTCATTTAATTATAACAGGATACGAAGTTGAGGAATTACAGACACAGTTCGGTGGACAGCAAATAACAAGCCGCTGAAATTTTGCTTTTCTCATACTGTCTTTACAATCTCTCTCTTTTTTTTTTCTTTTTTTTTTTAAGTAGCCTTGGAGTTAACAATTGCAGAGAACATGACAATAGTGAGCTAATTAGTGCGGCAAATCAAGTTGGGTTACTTAACAAACATCACATTAATCACGTTTATACCAAGACTTTGCAGTGCACCAGAATCGTTTTAAATCTAGATCTAGACAGAGGATGATACATGACAGCAAACGGCCAGAGGGCACCCCTTTTTAGTTCTACTGTGGCTTATTGACACTGACAATGACAGTAGTGAGTAGGCGTACTTTTTATTGATACTGAACTAAATTCAAGTTAATTATCACTAAGAACTAACCCTACACACAACCTTTATTAATTCCTTGGGCTAATCCAAACCGTTTCTTACACGAAACATCACCTTAGTTCCAATCCGTCTTGTATCATTGACAACCATTCATTGACAGGTCTTGGTCATCATAATTCATTCATATCTTGATTCTTGTCTGTCAGAATAGATCTACAATTTCTTCAAGAACTTAACCGTTCTTCTTCCTTTGGGAAACGAAAAAAAACTCTTCCCCTTGCATGCAGCCTTTAATCGTGCATTTGTGCAGTTCAAAGTTGCACAGTGGTCACCGTAACTGCTCCTGCGATTTTTTTCCCCCCTCTCCATCAGATCTTCGCTCTGTGAAGCAGGCCTTTTCACACATGTTACAATCAAGTCGCATAACTCTTGACGCGTCATCACACCAATGGCGTCACTGCGCGGTCTATATATTCCTGGTCTATGGTGTCAGTCAGTCAAAGGTTCAGAACCAGTCACACATGCAGAATCAGCACCAGCAAAGCCTTCCAGCACACGGGGGGGGGGGGGGGGGGGGGGGGGGGGATGGGGGGGTGTCACGCTCCGTTTTCATGTTTGAGCGCCTGTAAGCAAATTAGTCATCTTAGCGTGAATTAGGCATTATACAAGTTGTTTTGAGTTTTTTTCCCCCGCAGTTTTGATCTAGACTTTAGACGCATTTTAAAGGGACAGCTACACAGCAGTAGGAGGCAGCTTATTGATTTAGAACTAGGTCCTATACTTTCATCAAGTGCTCTGTCAGTGTTCGTAATGAAGTAGATCTTATTGCACAATTTTTTTTCCTGCATCAAAATGAACTGCCACCTGTTGTTTGGCTGAAACGGCTAGCCGGACCTTGCGTGTGTAAATAAAAGTGATTTTACTGATCTTTACCCTAGACGTAGGGTCACTCCTGGAACGTAAATACTTTGATCTGTGAGACTGTTTTGCTAAAGACATTGGGAAGTACTGTTAACCTCGGAGTGCGTTCAGGGACGTTCTTTTTTTACAGGCAGCTTTACAGGTTTTGTTTCGTTTGCTAGATTAGAGGTGAATTATACAGGTGAATATAAAATTAATGAGGTGTTATCCGCCATCACAGGTGTGTTTGGACAGCTAGACTCAGAACACCCTAATCTCAAAACAACAAAGCCATACTGCGTAGCTGAGACTGGTCGAGGCTTATGTTTGCCTGAGAGGTATTAGGTTGATGTGTGCAACATAGCTTTATTTCAAGACATTGTGCTAAATCTGACATAAAAGAACAGGCTCCCCGAATTTGTATGTGAAAGCCTCTCTCTCTCTCAGATACGATCGAGCGCCTGTGCTTAAAAGTATAACCCAAAAAGAGAAAGTTTAATTTTCAAAATTGTGTGGGGGTTTTTTGCTTTTTTTTTTCTTTTTTTTTGGGGGGGGGGGTGGGGTGGGGTGGGGGGGTGGAGATAGGAGGTGGGGTGGGGTGGGCGGTGTGGAGAATAATCGGACCTAGCTTGGTTGTGAATTTTGCCTACTGCCTAATGTAGGTTTACTACTCATTCAGAACACAGTAACACCATATCTACCAGACGTCTGGATCTACACAGGAAGAACTTGACATGAGGCAGATTTTGTTTCAAAGAAATTCAATTATTTCATTAAGTAAGCCTGTCAGGGGTAGATTCTGGCGCCACTTCAAAAGGCGATTACAAAAGGGTCAGGGACACGGGGGCAGGAAAAAGGGTCAAGGAGAGGACATCGTGATCGTTATATTGCCACGAGCTTATATCTTAAAATATATGCTGACGCATATATGCTGACGCATGTTTGGAGTGCCGGGGGTTTCAGTATAAATAGTATCCCCACTTTATGGAAATTTAGTGCTTTAAATTCCCACTGTTGCTATCTTCCTCATTTACTCTTTCCCATTTCTGCTCTGTCCTATCACTCTGCTATACTATCTTCTTCTTCGCTAGATCAGTGACCTACCTTTTTTCTTGAAAACTCTTCCTGGACAAGACTCCTTGTTTGTGTATGAGGTCTGTTGGATCAGCTTGGGAGTGTTGGACGCTTTCTGCTGGGTGGTCACTAGGGCTTCCTGTGATGTTAGTATTTAGCAATATAGGCATTTTATATGTATGTGTTTTGTTGATGATTTATAATGATGTTTGTATTCTATTTTGTTTTTGTAACCGGGGGTTCGCGTAGTTGAGGTAAACCCTCAGCCGTCCCCCGCGTGGGATGTCTTTATTGTAAAGTGACTGGCCGGTGGAGGGCATTCAATTTTCCCACTAGGGTTGTTTCAGCAGATCTTTTATGCGGATCGGGGGTTGTCCGGTCCTGATTTGGCTCGGAAGAGTCCGCTGGACCTAAAGCAACAATAAATCAATCAATCAATACTGAGCAGTAATTGATCTATCGTATCGTAACGTTAATCCCTATAAAAGAGCCAAATAAAAGCTTGATTTTGCTACTTGTAGTCTGGGTCACTACGTCGAGACTTACTACCGCTGGTTTAATCACAAAAACAAGCTCCCTAATTGCCTACCGTACTTTTGCAGGTGTCCAAACATTAATCCGTAAAATCAATTGTTTAGTCTGCCTTTTGCGTACTAATCTGCAGGCTATGTGCATTGTTAGTCAGGAACCGTATGTTCTCGGGACATCTCATTAGGAACCTCTGAAACTAACTTGAGAAATTACGAGTATTAGGGTGCCGGAATGGGGAGGCGAGTGGTTCACGCTTGGGAGAGAGATTGTCTACCTTCTATTTGTTAGTTAGGCTAGCCTTGGGTGGCTCCTGCTATGCAGAATCCTTTGGTGTGGTCATTGGATTATGCGGGATAAGGGGACACGAAATATGTTGTCCCGGCCTGACCATTCGTCTTCTGCTTTTGGTGGTGAGCAGGACTACATTGTCGGCAGGCATTTTATTTAGTTTAGTGGCAGTGGCCTGCAGAGAGTGTCGTGGCACTAGTAGCCGGCAACCCGGTTTACTATCAACACGCTCCACCGCCTTGCTGGGCAAATAGTTTTATTTTTACGTCTCTCTTACGAGGGATAATTGAAAATAATAGTTCGGGTTGGACCGTATTCTCGAGGTCGTGGTCGAGAGGCGGGAGTCAAATATTCCGCTCGGCTACAGTAGAATACTATGCGATGTATTTAGTTAGTAGCAATGCTATTTGTTCTTGATTAATCTTTTAGTCAGACATTTCAAATACGAATGAAAATAATGCTGGTCTGAAGTCGTTGGGCTCGCGTCACTGAGAACTGCATGCAGGCACCGTTTACTTAGAATTTTTTTTTCTTAGGTTTTGATTGATTGATTGATTGTTGCTTTAGGTCCAGCGGACTCTTCCGAGCCAAATCAGGACCGGACAACCCCCGATCCGCATAAAAGATCTGCTGAAACAACCCCAGTGGGAAAATTGAACGCCCTCCACCGGCCAGTCACTTTACAATAAAAACATCCCACGCAGGGGACTGCTGAGGCTTTACCCCAACTACTCGAACCCCCGGTTACAAAAACAAAATATAATACAAACATCATAATACAAAGACAGGTTTTCAACTGGGGCTTTCACTTTTCCCTTTATAGGTTAGAACAATCTACAGTGGCAAGATTGCTCATGACCCCAAGGGGTTTTTCTTATGTTCAAAGTGGATCGGGGAGGACGGGGGCGATAGATAGATAGATATTCAGTGCTTATAGGGTCCAGCGGACTGCCAAGAGCCGAATCAGAAGCACGGACGGGGACGAGGAAAATAACATCTTTGGCCATCTCACAACGAAATCGTTTCCAGTGATGTTATATTAATTATACGAAATAGGAAAATCTAATGTCTAGCTCAAGAAAAACGTAAGCCACATACATTTCTACCCAGGATAAATAAAAAGCATGATCAAAACAAAACAAAACAAACATTAGCAAAGACAACAGAAAATATTAGGACAAAAATTAAAATAGTACAGTAACTTCAAAGTACTAAGAAAACACGACATCACGGATATATGTTGCACAATATCGAATTTTATTATACATACAACAACAAAAATATTTCAGACACATCATATTTGAAGATAAAATCGCATTTGAAAATGTAAAATCCAGACCAGTACAAGTAGAAAAAATGCGTTTCACTCGTAAACGCCAGAGAATATTCAAACCAAATTTGTATCACACGCACAATAGTAAATAACACATTATCACAGACTACATCTGAACCAGTGACAATAAACAGTACACAAGGTATTATTAGGAGTGCAATACATATTATCTTACCAGGAATTTAAAAAAATAAACAGATATCACAGAAGAAATAACAAGGCTCTTTTCCCAACAATCTTGTAGGTCTAATAATGAGTATACAGTCTCTAACAATCTCAAATTATTATTTTAAAAACACACACACACACACACACACACATACAAGCATAAGTTATTGGATTTACATTTTTAAAGATTCCAAAGCAAAGAAACCTCTTTTCATTCCTCAAGAAACAATAAAGCAAACAAACAAAGCAGCTAAAAAATAAATTGCAATGTTTAAAATGACAATATTATTTAATAAAAAGAGAGATGTTGGGGATAGTGGGGGTGGGGGGTGGGAAGGAAGAGACACAAAAAATATATTCTTTAGAACCAAAACTTACGAAAACCAAACAGAAAATGAAACTGCGAAACAAAGTTTTAACAGCCTTAGCATAATAACGTGAACACGCTTAACTACGGACGGATACAATAATTATGCATTGCAAAGTGTATAACACATACTATGATATAAACCAATGCAGTATTATATTCGCATGAAGAAAACGCACACACACAACACACGCCAGTACCCGAAGAGTTCATAGCACTCATACGTGCACCAACACGCATACGCACACACAAACATTCAAATACTCAAAAAAGTTCATATTGCTTCTTGATGTATAAGAGTGGGATATGGTTAGCGAGGGGAGGGGATGGAGGTTGGAAGATCGGGGGGTGATGGAGGAAGGTGGTTAAACGGTATCTTGATTGTACTCAGACACCCCAAAGGTAAACACATTTTACAATCAAATTGGCGTTTAAGATGTTTTAATATAGTCTAGCCGTAAAAGGAAATTGTGTCTCCGTGGTTTTTGCTGATCTGATAGTTTCTGTCTGTCTGTCCCTCTGTCTGTCTGTCTGTCTGTCTGTCTCTGTCTTTCTGTCTCTCTCTCTCCCACGAATCCTTAAATCCGGTCTCTTACTTTTATGCCAAAACCACGCTTCCATAATATTCAGCTGATTTTACCATGAATACACCATGGCCTGACACTTCACCGTAATTCCATGTGCTTTCTTCTGGTACTCCCTGCTACCCTCACATCCCCCCCCCCACCACCACTTATACTCCTACCCCTGTACGCCCACTTACAAAGCGTATCACAGAACAGTCATCCTAGCCAGTGGACAAGACCTCCATGTTGTCATCAGACTTAGCAAATCTCACACAGAGAGTTTGTCAGGCACACCAATGAAACTTAGTTAATGTCGGTCACAGAACGCAAGCTTTTGCGTCGGTGGCCAAGACAAGAACTGTTCTAGTACCCTAATAAGTAATCATCAAGAGAGAAAATCCTTTCTTAAATCAGTGGACAAATTAAGGTCCTGCGGAATACATAACGCCGGATAATTAATGCTCTTTTGTACAGATCACAGTTTACTCTTTATCATTCGGAACGTGTAAACCTGAGTTTTTAATAATACTTTTATGTTATACCTCCATTTATTTAGCTCTTTTAAGCAATGTAAACTGCCATGATTATTTTCTTCACTGTTTCATGCTATAATTTTCATATGTTTAGTAAGCTTACATAAGATACAGCGCCTTCTAAACACAAAAGCCTGCCTGGGAACATCTGGCGCCAAAGGCCTGATGTACGAAGCGGTCTTAAACACATCCGCCTAGTCCTAGACAATTACAACTGTGTCAGTTAAAAGTTATAGTTTGTCCCAGGTTTAGTCCCAGACTCTCTTATAGTCTCTGTCTATCCATAGCTGTACTGCTCTAGATTTAGATGACGCTGTGTCAACTGGAAAGAGTTCAATGTTGGACTTCTTTGAACTCTTTGTTCCAGACTCTTGCCCAGGAGTTGAAATCTCTGACGGCGTCGTTATTGCGAGGCTGGCGGATGACGCGTGGGGACAGGGTGTGCTCCTTGTCCTTCAGCTTTAGCGTGTCCAGTATATCCATGGCCGACTCCAGTCTGCACACAATACAAAGGAAGCGGCGGGCTTAGAATATAGCAGAGAACGACAAGGTGACGTCTAGTTCATGTACAAAATAACCATTCGAATTCTCTGTCTGTCTGTCTATCTCTGTCTGTCTGTCTGTCTGTCTGACTGTCTCTCTCTCTCTCTCTCTCTCTCTCTCTCTCTCTCTCTCTCTCTCTCTCTCTCTCTCTCTCTCTCTCTCTCTCTCTCTGGATCTCTCCATTGTCTCATTCAGGTACCATTATTATACCTCGAACAGCAAGAAAATCAAGTTTTCAGACTTACCAGTAGTGCCACTACAGTAGGCCCTAATGTTCTTACTTTAATTTCGATGAGTTAATAACGACTAAATTATTACCTGTAAGACATGACAAGTCGCTTCTGGTGGGATAGAGCGGGCGCGTGGATGTTGTCCAAAGCCGTGACACTGCTGCTCCTCTGCAAGTTAACGCTGCTGTTCGTGGGGCTGTATCCCGCTTCACGCTCACGGTTACCGTTGACGTCATAGCTGCCGCGTCGCAGAGGCTTGAGAAAAGGCGAGGGGACCGGAACGTTGAGAGCGTGGGAACTGATTGATGTAGTGGACGCTGCGGGTTCCGGGCTGGAAAACCGACCGTTGCTGTTGATGTTGTTGAAGTTGTAGAAGGTCGCTGGCGACGTGGGCGACGCGGGTTCAATGACGTAGACAGCCGTTGACGTCGGCGTCATGGCGATGCTGCTGTGCGACCCGGACGAGGACGTCGTAGACTTGCTAGAAGGACTGTCGGTGAGGGGATTTGGCGGAGTGGAGGACGAGGGGCTGGTTCTTTCGCTGTCGATGATAGTGACCTTGGCGTGGTGCGGTGTTTTGTTGCGCTTCAGCGAGTAGCGGCTCTCTGGGTTGCTGCCTGCCAATCTATCGTACAGTTTGTCTTCGTACCCTGAAACAAGACAGACAGTGTATTTATTTATTTATTTATTTATTTATTATTTATCTAATACTTTACTCTTTAAAAATAAAATACTACTACTACTACTACTACTACTACTACTACTACTACTACTACTACTACTACTACTACTACTACTTATAATAATAATAATAACAACAACAAAAACAATAATAATAATAATAATAATAATAATAATAATAATAATAATAATAATAATAATAATAATAATAATAATAATAATAATAAAGCCGCCATAACCACCACCATTATTATTGCTATCATTATTCTTCGTGGTCGTTGTTCTTAACATTAACAAAAACAACAACAACAACAACAACAACAACAATAATAATAATAATAATAATAATAATAATAATAATAATAATAATAATAATAATAATAATAATAATAATAATAATAATAATAATAATAATTTTTAAAACATAAATATAATTATAGTAGGATGCTTTCACGCGCTTTTTCTCAAATGGAATTTAAAGAGCAGCGATCTAAGGTCGGAATATAAATCATTTACCTTTCATCATGGCGTACTGCGCTTGCGGGGAGAGGAAGGTGCTGAAGCGAGCATTCTTAGGCAGCTGATGGATGGTGGTCATCTGCTTGATGTCCTCTTCCTCTTCTGACACTTTTTTGCGCCTCCCGAACGCTTGCTGAGCTTTCATCTAGTACCGCAAGAGGAAAAGGTAATGTTCATTCAATGAAGTTATTATTTTATACGTGAAACGTTTATGTTTAAACGTTTGTAATTTTATTTTCATATTTATTTTATTTTGCTTGAACCCTACGCTTATGGCTATTTAGGCAGTGAAAAAGAATTGAGAAGAAGAAGGAGGAGAAGAAGAAGAAGAAGAAGAAGAAGAAGAAGAAGAAGAAGAAGAAGAAGAAGAAGAAGAAGAAGAAGAAGAAGAAGAAATTTAACTTAAATACAACAAACATAATCAGAATACTTTATTGTCTTCATAAACAATTACAAAAAAGGTTTGCCCGTTACAGACAATTTTAATTTAATTAATCAATTATGTACAAATAAACAACACAAACACACAAAATTAATTGGACAAAGGTAAACAACAAAAACAACAACCAGCAACAACACGAATAGAATATCTTATCGAAATAGAGATCACGACCCCCAGCACCACGAATAACAACAACAATAACAACAAGAGTACAAACGTATTACCAAGGTGGACACTCGTTTCCCGATGCCAGCAAAGGAGAGTCTGGAACCCCGACGCCCCATGGCTGTTGCGGTGGACAAAAGGGCTGGGTTGCTTCCCTGTGGCACCGAATAGCGCCGAGAAGGACCTGTTGTAGACCCGTAGGGGCTAGCGGTGTTGTTGTTGGTACTGCTGCTGCTGCTGTTGTTGATGGAATCGCGCCGTTTCATGGCTGTACTATCGTGAGTATCTGAAAGACAAAAACCCAGTTCAAAATAAACAGCTTCCATAAGAAAAGAAAACTAAGTAGTAAAATGAATGAATGAACGAATGTATCGACAGATTTATGGGTTGGTGGGTAGGTTGGTATGTGTGGCTGAACGAATGATGAATAGGTTTATGCCGTGTTCAATTTTAAATTAAAACAATTTCTAATTCCATCCACTGCAAGTAAAAGCCTACACCACTAACTCAGTCCAGTCGTCGCAAAATACAATCGACTCTTCGTACACGGCAATGACCGTTTAATGCAAAGGAACTTCTTAGATCTTGACAATGTAAAACTAGTTTGGGACAGGGAAAGCGGAATAAGACCAATTCTATATTAAACACCAGTTGTTCTCCTTGCCTTTCACACTTTACACATAATTATATCACGCAGGGTAACCCGAAAATTGGTAAAGTAACAATGCAGCCTACCATTAACTCAGCCTAAAACCGAATGTACAAAACAGTCTAAGATAAAGCGCTCACCAAGCAAAGCGAACTATTGATTTTAATTCAGAACGAGCAGAAGCCGAGCCACAGAACAACAACGAAGGAAGTTCAATAAGGATAAACATGAATATATACGCTAACATTTAAAGGAACTATTACATAATCCTAATTCTTTACCTCCTGTCCCTCCCATTCCCTTTCCACACATACCCCTCCCCAATATAAGTATTAATTTGGTTGGATCCTGTAGCCTGATGCACGACAAAGTCCTGAATTTATTGTCCTACACAACAATGCTTGTCCTATACATGTAGCTACAAATGTGCTGTAGGCAATGAGTTTATTCTTGCTTTTTTAGTTTCCGACGTTTTGTTGTCTCAGTTTATGTATCGCAGCAATCGTGAGTAAAACGTAGGCAGTTAATTTTAAATTCTGAACAATTCATCACAAGTCCTATGTTTTCAAGAACCCTCATGCTCAGTACATTTGTGTACAGGTCTTCACGCAGCAGCTGCTTTCATGAAACACGATTCAATTCAATGTCTTCAAATGGTGTTTGTATGCCTTTTTTTTAAATCGAGATGATAAGACAGTAACAGATTTGTGTTTCATTCAAACTCTCGTAAAGTTGGAAGTACACTGCGGTCGCTTTCAGTTGCAACTATAACACTGTAGAAGTTAGTGAGTTATTCATTGCTTACAGGGAACACTATAGAAGTAGTCACACGCGGCAACGTAAAAGGAGAAACTGTATTGGTATAATTGTATTTCTCAAACATCGCCGATAAAATCAATAGTTGTTGATACTGGTTGTCATCATCAGGATTTCTCTCGAAAGAGTGATTGTGCCATATGCCGTGCTGAGTGAGACGTAGAATTATCATCAAGCTGCTTTGTTTCTTAAAAAAATATATACATTATATAGAACATTTCAATCAGTTCAGTTCAGTTTATAAATTTATAGTCCCCAACACAGTATGCCTATAGGAGACTTTGGTATTATGATGTCCAATCTTTCTTCGTAGTAGTTTTTCTACGCTTTTAATTTTGTATAAAATAAGGAGGCTAAAGTTTTCAACAAAAGCTGCCAATACACAGGCTTAACCATTTTCTCCACTGCAACAATACATCAAAGAGTCATTTTTAGCAATAAGGTTAAGTGCTCTTCGAAAATGAAACTCGTCGGGCATAACCCTTATTTAAAAACGCAACGTTTCCTTATGATGTGATGGTCTTAACTTAAGTCGCCGTCAGGTGATTTGCGTACGGAATCTAAGCAAACCTTACTGCCATGGAAGGGATTAGGTTACTAAGTTACGTACGCTTCCAGGAACATTCTAGACCTTTTTATTTATCTATTTATTTTAGTTTTAATCGTTCTTATATAGCGCTTTTCCAGCTGAAGATCTGCTCAAGGCGCTGGCCCATAAAGGATCTAACTTAAGCGGCCGAGGCACCCACTTGCAGCCTTTGGGCGCATAGTCTGACTCCTAAACAGCTGAGCACCATCCCTGGTGATTTATTTTATTTATTTTTGGCTGGGATAGGAGAGAAGGGGGGAGGGGGGGGTATTATTTATTGATTTGTTTCAATTTTGATTGAGTATATTATCATTTTTAATTAAAATTTTTTTATGGGGAGTGTTAAAGAGAGGGGTATCGAATAGCGCAGTGGTTGGAGCACTCGCTACTGTGTCGCAAGTTAAGCACCGTGCAGTGCGGTTAGCACTTGGATGGGCGACCGCAAAACGTGAAGCGACAAATAACAACGCCCCCAGTTGACTCAACTGTGACTGAGTACCTACTCTCTTAAGGGTGGGGAAGGTAAAGCAGCGAGGGAGAGAGATGGGCATCACCCTCATTACGCTGGCCCAAGATAAGTGTGATCTCCAACATCACGCTCCCCTACGGCCACAAGGCTATGGGACTACTTTTACCTTTTTACCTTATGGGGAGTGGGGAAGGGTGAAGGGGTTGGGGGGCCCGGAGGCCCGACTTCAACTTTCTGTAAGAAGCAAACTGACATTTATAAATACTTCGTTCTTCACAGGTGAAGCTGAAAGGTTTATTTTATTTTTTTTACATTGATTTTGTGTGTTTTTGTTTTAGTTTTGCTTGTTTCTTAACATGAACGACAAGGGAATGTATGTTGTTAAAAGTGTGTGCGCATGTATGTAGTATGATGGTTTATATGGTTAGATTAATCAATTAATTATTGGGAAAATATGGATGAGAAGGGACCTAGTGTAGTGCTTACTGGGTGTATTTGTATAGATGGCGCTCACCCGTTTAGGACATGGGCGTCAGGATCTTTAAAGTATGTGCAATCGAATGGGCTCGTGCACAGCCTAGACCTCGGTTTATACTCTTGATCAGAAGAAAATGTATTTGAGAAAGAACAAATATATCATTGCATGATACATCTTAACCACATCAAAATTTCCAAGGAAAATGAATGAAAAATCTTCTCGCTTCACAACACATAGATTCAGATTCTGACATTATTTTGTATAGTAAATATTTACATCAATTTACGGCCCCATATCTTGAATACGAAAACACGGTTAACTTTCTTTACAGGAGTTGGGTGGTGCCTGACAGAGTATGTGCTTTAAAGCACTTTTCGTGCTTGGCCCTATTACTACTATCTAAAAACACCCGTACTGTAAGCTACGCTAATGGCCTGTCTTCAATGGAAGGTTCGCGGAAGGTTCGGGATCTGAGAACCTAGAGAAAACAGGTTTTGAATCTCCACGAACCTTCCAATTAAGGCAGGCCATTAACGTCTGGACAGTTAGCCCACCTCTGACGCGGAGCGATGCAACGCCAATGAGATATCAAGGGAAACAATAAATCCAAAGGCGTGAATGTAACAAAGAAACCTCAAACGGTCTTTAAACCTAAGGAAATCGATTTCATGGCCAGCAATGGTTCTTTAGAAATCGTCAACAATACCAGAATGGTTGAAAGCTATTCAAAATGATTGCTTGAGAAAACTCCGCAAGAATACTTGGCAGTTGTATTATCTGTGTCAAAGTTCTAAAAGTTCGATTATATAATTATCTTTGTCTTATTAAGTGCAGCGACAGTTCTATTGCTGCCTGTCATACTACTTATGCACTATTTATGTGAACTCATGACTCAGTTTTCACCGTCCTATCCATTGCAGTGCTTTGCCTATTAGTAATGTTTTTAGTAGCAAACTGCACATGGCAATGGCTGATTACAGTATAGTATCTCTCCCCCCCCTCTCTCTCTCTCTCTCTCTTAAACAAAACACAAAACAACAATAGCAAGCAGAGAGAGTGAGAGAGAGAAAGTGGAAACGGGGGGGGGGGGGGGGGGGTTTATATATAGTACAGAAAGAGACAGACAAACGGACAGAGACAGGGTGCAGAAAATTCAATTACTAGTCATTTTCGTGGAACAAGTGATAATGAACAATGGACCGATCACAACAGGCGTTATATTTTGCAATCACATCCAATCACAATCCGGATGTCAATATCACTACTGCACAAGGCAGAATGACGAAATGATGGATCACTCGTTAACCGCTTCCATAAATAGTTACTAAAACTATTGACTAACCAGCGGCAACAATAAAACCAATAGAACAAAAGGACCACCTAGGAATTCGTTTAGTTCCCTAGGTGCTGCACGGCACCATCAAACGCAGCTCTAGTGCGTGGTGAAAGACGTCTCAAAATTGACGCAGAAGCACCAAAGATGTCACTGTTTGTTTTACCAACATAAATGTGCGTCTGATCCACGCGTTGTGGTACATAAAATATTGCTATTTATTGCGCTGTACCACAAAATGCGGCCCCGGCATTAACCCATCCTTAAATGCTCTCTAAACTATCCCACACCGAAAAAAATCTTACTTGTATCCTGGAAGGTGACTGTTGGAGATGAGTTAGGTAACTTTGACATTGTTTCTGGATTTCCACGCAACACAAGAACAGACTCAAACAACTGCGTCCTGTCACGAGTGGATCGTGTTTAGCGTGTGGGTCAACAGTGGTCGCATGTACCACATATATTTATATGTATGTATGCCTGCTAAGGTTAACACGTCATCGCAACCGTCCCCGTCAGCAAAGCCATTGGTCGGGTAGGGAACCTTGGTTAAATTCAGTGCAAAGAGAATGGCGGCGTTAAGGCCTACAATCATGCATTGGCGGTTGACAGCAACACAAAAAGTAACTCAATGATTTGGCGAATCAATTGAAGTCGGAGCGATCGGTTTGTTGTCATCACCTGTCACGTTCAGATCTGTTACGCGCAGGCATTTGCAATTCAGATTTGTCAAAGAAGTTGATATGTATTGAACCGACTATGCTAAACCACCTACTCTTTTTTTTTAAATCCATTTAAAGCGCAACCAAGAATTCAACAGTGCGGCGCGTTTACGACCTATAGGACCACACCTGCTATAAATAATTATATGCACCACGCCTAAAAACACTCTCTCTCTATATATCTCCACACAATGTCCCATCACATCCTACAGTAATATCTATCGGCTAAGTCCACCAGCTCTGGCCATACATGCTGTAACACTTCACATCTTACGTACATCAATACCTCTCATTTTTCATCGTTCGATCCATGCATATAAAAACCCCTCAAGTCAAGTCAAGAAATCTTTATTCCACAAAAACATGGGAAAGAATGTATATAGGTATATAAGAATGTATATAGGTTTCTGACCACAAATCTTCAACAAAACTCAATTAGCCAGCAAGCCAAGTCAAAATGTCTGTCTTATTACCAGCTGAATTGAAAGTTCTAAACGGCAAGGTGTTTTGAATTGCAGGTGCTACAGTGGTTGGTCAGTTCTGGTCAGATAGATTGGCTGCGAGCAGTGGCCATCTTACTGTTGCTATAAGTGTGATGGTTGTTTCAGTGTATAGTTTTCCCCTCTTTCCCACCCCCGGACGCCTAGGATTGTGCTCAGTGGTCTGATCGTCAGACTGTGTGCCCAAGGCACAAAGTGGGCGCTTCGGCCGGCTTGAGGGAGATCCTGCATCGGCCAGCGCCTTGAGCAGCTCTTGAGCTGAAAAAAAAACCTCTATATAAGAACAATAAATAAAGAAAATAATACGCTTCTTTCTGGCTTTATGCTGGAGATACATTCCTTTTTAATCGCAGGTCGTTCACGTCGAATTCAATCAACCGAGTTCAGGTAGAACCATTCTCTATGACACGAATAAGAAATTTTGGTAAGTTATAAAGTGCAATAGGGTGAGGAAAGTTCAGGAAATCGCTACTGAGAAATGCCATGAAATATCTCCGTGTCAATCCCAGGATAAATCATTCAAATGAAAGAACTGACGAGCATGCAGGCATAATACAGCAAAACCACTCTTTGGAAGGTAAAAGGTTTTCTTTTTATTTGTATGTACTCTCACAATAACGCGATAAAATGGAATGCAACATGTTAAATGGAGCTTTGTTCTGCGGAAGGAAACGCACGTTAAAGTGAACCTGAATCAGAATGCGAAAACACTTTACAAAATGCCTAATTCACCCTAGAGAGATACTTTACTATCAATATAGTTAAGTTATACAGTTTGCCAAATTTGTTCTCAACGATGGTCCGCTAAAATCAGTACAGGAATTAGCTGCCCTTGTTATACGTCATCGTGGGCATCAGTATTTGCACAAGCGCGCGCTGAGTCGAGGAGTTTCCACACTCCCAAGTCAAGTCAAGTCAAGTCAAGTCAAAAGCGCTTTATTCCATAAAACCCCTTGGGGCACGTGGATACAACGAAAATGAATAAAAATAAACATACATGTAGAATAACCATAAAAATCATAAAATGCAATATAAAATACATATGTACATATATTACAAAAATAAAAGTTACCTTTCACACTCGCGTTCTAAGAGAAATAATAAACATTTACAAAATACACATTCATTATTATCACACAACACAAGCATACTACATAAAACTTATGTCCACACAAGCTGATCACAAGTCGCACGCACTCTCTCGCAAGATAGGGTGATAAAGAAGGGGAGAAGGGGGGGGGGTACAAACTGGTATTGAGCATTTATATTGTCATTATTAAAAAAATCCCTATTATTACTATCATTAATATTACAAATCATTATATTACGTTCTAAAGCAATCCATTATTATTTTCATAAACCTAGCCAGTTTCAGCAGAATAGTCTTATTTTTCGTTGAAAATAAATTAGAAAATATAATATCATTGGGTCGCACATAGAAAAACCTTTTAAGCAGCTCTTTTCTATCATCGTCGAAATGTGGACATATAAAAATAAAATGAAATTCATCTCCTAACTCATTAAAAGTACATTTATTACAGATTCTGTCACATATCTGGATTCCAAGAAACCGTCCCCTTTGCACTGGTAGCTTATGGTTTAAGGTTCTAAATTTTATGACAACAGCAGCTAGGCTGGCGGGCAAAACTGTCAAATATTCTTCAAATTCAAAATTTTCTTTAAACATTCTATAATTATAATATAAATCATTTGTGTTAATTTCTGAGTGCCAGTTTTGTACATGTTGATCCTGCAGCCTTTTCTTTATCTCTTCTTTAAACCCTTCGGCAGAAAAATTCGAGCCTTGAGACTGATCATACCAAACATTTCCTAACCCTAGTTTTTCCAGAGAATTCCTGACACAGTCTAAATAATCATGTTTGTACAAGTTTAGTTCGTACAGCTTCAGCAGAAACCTGTAAACCACACAAGATAATTTAGTACTATTTCTGTCAAAAGCAAGCTTATACCAAAAATTTAACATACGGCATTTTGCTAAGATATCTATAGGAAACTGACCTACTTCTCCTAAAACCATACATGTCGGTGTACTTTTACCAAGCTTTAAGATAAACTTATAAAAACGTAGTTGCAATTTGTTTACCAGGTCAGTTATCTGAGGACACCATACTTCCGAACCATACAATAATATAGGTACAACAGTTTTATCAAAGATTTCAATTTGCATGTCAATAGGTAAAGCCAATTTTCTAACTTTGCGGAGTAAAGCAAACAACGCCTTGGTGGCTCGGTCATATAGGTTTTTCTGAGCTGGCTTAAAGCTTCCATTGTAATTGATTTTTATTCCCAGATATTGAAAATCGTACATAACCTCAATTTGCTCACCATTGTACATGAAAATTGGGACATTTCTTACTTTACCTCTGGAAAAAATCATAACCTTTGTTTTTGCTACATTAACTTTAAGTTTCCAGAGCTGACAATAATCATACATTGAATCAAGGGCTGTCTGTAAAGCATCAGGCGATTCAGCAAAAATAACAGTGTCGTCTGCATATAATAAAATAAATAACTTGTACAAAATATCAATATCTATTTGACCTAATTGTGCCTCCTGTGATGCTAAATTCAAAGTTTCAAGTTTGGATCCAAAGTTACCAATAAAAGATTTTAAATCATTCAAATACACTGAGAACAACAAAGGTGATAGATTTTCTCCCTGACGGACCCCGGTAAAACATCCAAAATAATCAGAAACTTGGGAGTTACACTTTACACATGATTTTGCTTTACTTTACATATCTTGGATAACAATTAACAACCTTCCTTTTACACCAGAGTTTAACAATTTCTGCCAAAGCATAGCTCGACTGACAAGATCAAAAGCCTTTCCATAATCAACAAAAACAGAATACAATCTTTTTCTTTTAAGCAGAAAGAAATCAATAATAGCTTGTAACGTAAAAATATGGTCCATCACGCTATGTCCTGATGTAAACCCTGCTTGTTCACTCCCTATTATATGTCTTAAATTAAAAAAGGTAGTCAACCTATTATTAAGTAAACTAGAAAAAAACTTTACTGAAACAACTCAAGATTGTAATACCTCTATAATTGTTTGGATCGCCGTCATCACCTTTGTTCTTGTAAAGCGGTTTAATTACACCTATTGTACATTCTTCTGGCTCCCTACCAGACACGTTTAGTATGTCATGCAACACAGCGCCTATTGCGCGACTAACTTGTCCGCGATGACGCAAAATACACTTTTGTACCTTTGTTTCCGCGGTGAGTTCCGCCAAACCCGGACGGCAGCCACAAAGAATAAACTGCAAACTTGCTTTTTAAAAAAAGGCTTATCGGAACGTTTTTGACTCAATAATGCAGACTAAAACACTCTTCTAGGATCAAAGCACTTTCTAGTGTAACAGTACGAAAACAAATAAATTAAACAAAATATATGTATTCATTCATTCATTCATAAATAAATAAATAAATAAAAAGATCTTCAACTCGCTTTAATCCTATGCAGAACACGTACCTTTCACATAATTATTAAAATCCTATCCTATCCTATCCTATCCTATCCTATCCTGTTCCTTCCCGGAGGTCGTAGGGGCACCACAGATGATCGTTTAACCAGCATACTCCATCTTTCTCTGTCCTCAGCAGCCCTGATGGCTTCGCTCAGTGTCAAACTAGTCCATTCTCGAATGTTGTCCTCCCACCTCTTTTTCGGTCTCCCTCTTCTTCTACCTCCTTGTACTGTGCCTTGCGAAATAGTCTTTGCAATGCCTGATGATCTGGTGACGTGGCCATACCATTGGAGTTTCCGTTTCTTCACCACTGTGAGCAGGTCATCGTGTTGTCCAATGGCTTGTGTGATGGTCTGTCGGACTTCGTCGTTGAGGATGTGTTGGGTATAGGAAATGCCCAGAAGTCTTCTGTAGCACCTCATCTCCATGCTTTGTATTCTTCGTTGGAGATCTGCTGTGAGGGTCCATGCTTCGCAAGCATATAGGAAGATGGAGATGACAAGGGAGCGCAGCAGTCTACTTTGGAATGTAGACTGATGGCCCTGTCTTTCCAAATGGGCTTCAACCATGTCAGGGCAGCAGTTGTTTGTGCGATCCTGGAGAGGACTTCCTGTCGGGACCCATTGTCTGATACAATGGCTCCTAAATATTTGAAGCTATGCACTGTGTTGAGGGATTGGCCTTGGACTTTGATGTCCGTGTCGATGCCATTGGTGTTGTTGGTCATCAATTTGGTCTTCTCTGCACTTATTTCCATTACATAATATATATATATATATATATATATATATATATATATATAAAAATATATATATATATATATATATATATATATATATATATATATATATATATATATATATATATATATATATATATATATATATATATTTGTTAAAGCGCGATTCCAGACAACTGTCTGCTCAAAGCGCTCACATTCATACACACACTCACAGGTCAACATCATAATCTTAAAATAACCATTATAAACAGAGGGGGGAAATACGAATACTAAAAGAAAGATGAACATGTACAAAATGTAAACTTTAACACTAAGGTAAAACACGAGAGGGCAATTTAAAACAGATAAAACAAAATACGTACAGTGCTTTAAAAAATAAATTTTAAAATTATGGAAGTCACTCAATCTAAGAAATAATTGATTGGACATAGGAGTCACAAAACCAAACTATAAACAGAATCAAAAGTATAAACACATTGCATTCGGAGAGATAACAAAAATGTCATTGTTCTAAAACTTGTTTACTGCATTCACTGATTTGAAAGGTTTAGTGCCAGTCGTCCCTCTGTCCTGACATCCCGCGGACGACTGTGCAAGCTATTGAGAAGATTCTGAATTTGATTGCTTTCAAGAGGCGAGAAGGCGAGAGGTGCAGAAGTTAACACGCCCGCTCCTTAAATTTATGCGAAAGCAGTGCGTGTCCCACCAGAAACCTTCTACATTTGCATTCTGTTTCCAGTCTCTAGGGGGATTGGATGTGGGAGACGGAGGTAACAAATACACGTCCTTAACTTCATATCCTTGAACTCAGTTTGAAGTGCGTTTGAGGTCGAGATCGAAATTGCGAGTGGAAAAAATTCTAATCAAATAGTCCTTTAGTAGACTACCACCTTCAATTTATCGAGAACCCAATAATCTTTTTAAGCTGCGTGCGCTCTTATTATAGAACTTTTAGCGTATATAAATAAACTCTTCTATGATCATAGTTAATATTTAGTGTTTTAAGCTGCTTGCACGCTTATTATAGAGCTTTTATCTGTATATAAATAAACTCTTCTATGATCATAGTTACTATCTAGTATTAGCCTGCGAATAAATGACCTCAGATTCACTGTAACCTTTTAAATCAGACATTCACATCAGTCTGAACCTGGCGACAGACGATCCAGACCTGAGCGGGATAAGACTCCTTAAAACAAAGAAACCATTGTTTTCCTTAGTTAAAGGACCCCAAGATTAAGCATTTCAGCGTCACATCACTGTTCTACACTACAAGCATGTTTTTAAAGCGGATAAGTATCATCACCATAAATTTCCACTCACCTCAGACACGAGCCTTTGTATGCTAGCTAGTAAAACGTAAACACAGGTATTGGTGTGTTCATTCTCTTTGACTCTTGAAAAGTGCACTTCATTACTTTTACAAGTTATTAATAGGCTGCGTAGTTGCACTCAACTATTAAAGGGCGTGCACTTTTAAATAGTCATTAGACTAGTGTGCCAAAGTCAAGATAATTTTTGCTAAGATTATTCTTCTCTTCTCCGCCCCGTTTGATCTTACATGTAGATATAAATGGATGAGGTTGAGAAGCCCAAAACAAAAGCAAAAAAAGTATTCTATGTTGGTCCGTGGTTCTCGACTATGACTACCAAAACAGTAGAGGGGGGGGGGGGGGCATATTGCTGTACGTCCCAGTAACAGAGCTGGAGTTTGATCATAGTGGAGAATGCCTTGTCCCGTCGCGACCCATCGCCGTAACTCAGTGGTAAAGCGTCCGCCAGGAACAAATATAATCCAGGTTTGAAACCCCAGCTGGGCAAGATAAAAGTGGTCCTTCCTGTCCATCTTAGCAGTATGATTGATCTGGTGGCTCAATGTTGATTTAGGGTCCTACCTCTCTTCCCTGGGATGTTTATACGTGTCTGCCATATTGCTAATGGTGAAGGAAGGGAGGATGATGGCGAGGGGGGGAAGGAGGGAGCGGGTCGACGTTAAATTTCATTGTTCATTCATATCGCTTTGCCAAGAGTATATCTCCACTCTCTCGGCCAAGTACTTAGGGGTACGTATCACTGTCTGCTACGAGGTCATAAGCTAGGACCTGATAAGGTGTTTGCCATACAGGGTAGCTGAGACCTTTCGATGTCTTTTTCCTCTCTCGTAGAAGGCCTCGTCTAGTCTCATCTTCCCATCTACCAATGGTGCTAACCTGAGGGGGAGCAACTTATGAGAACATTTCTCCCTTGTTATATAAATGTTTAAAAATTTAAGGATCTATTTACTTTTAGAATTATTGTTCCAGAACGCCTCGTGACATTTTGCTATCAACCTATAACATCGTGATCTTCATCGTTCTTCCGAAAGGACGACTGTATAGAGGAATGGATAACAACAATGACAGCCACAACCAAAATAAAATGTACCCAAAAAACTGTTATTATACATAGCGCAGTTATCAGCTTAAAGAGCTGCTCAAGGCGCTGGCCAAAAACAGGACTTAACTCAAGACCCTACCTCTCCCCCCCCCCATCCCCGCCCTCGCCTCCAAGGCGTCACCGTGCCGCTTGATACGCAACAACGGCAACGACAACAACAATTACAACAATACAAAAATAACTGAAGGCGACGACGACGACAACCAACAACAACACCACCAACAACTACACAAATGCAATAGAACAGACGAATCTAATCAAGGGTTAACAATCAATAACCTATAGCCTCCAACACTGTTTTACATTATTCTAAACTATGAACTGGATGGTTTAGCATTCTGCTTTTTAAAAAAAAGTTTTTAGTTTCACAGTTCTAACTGATCTGTGGTTACTGCTAATTAAAGGCAAAGAGCTTATTACGGAAAGAGAGGGAACTTCCATTATGTCCTATACAAAAATGCGAGACGCTCTCACGGATTATTTTCCTTTGCTCCGGCTGGCTATATTTCATCATCTGCTATATGAATGATCTGTGCGTGGTAACTTATTGAGCCTGAAGCCTCACTGAAGCCTTCCCCTGATTGTTTTAACAACACTGCAGCGGTCTTGGTTTAGGCCTATATAAACACACAAAAAAGGAGTTTTTCGATTGCAATTTACCTTTCTTTGTCTCTTGGAAACTTGAAAAAGAACTTGCCATCACAACTTTTCTTGTATCTGGAATTACGGCAATTGATGGCTGTGCAAAAGTCACCGCCCTGTTTTACTCGGTCGCCTTTTGTCTTTCTGCCACGAGCCATTTTTAGCATGTCGACAAGGGAGCGTAACTCGTATCTGCTCGTATCTTCCGTCTCGCGGTTCTGGACCAAGTTCCCCCTCTTTCTATAATACGCTCTTTGTTAAATGTGAACATCCAATGCCATCAAATAGTTCAATACGAGAGGCATCAAGCAGAACTACGAGACTCTTGGCTGACGATTATGAATGTTATGCTGAGCAAAAACGGTGTTAGCTAAATTTAGTGCTGTTTTTTTTTTACCTCCTGAGGTGGCTTTCATTATTTTATAATTCTTATATAGCGATCTTTTCCAGCACGAGAGCTGCTTAAGGCGCTGGCCGATATAGGATATAACTCAAGCCGTCCGAGGTGCATACTTGCTGCGTTGGGCGCACAGCATGGCGCTCAGACCACTGAGCACAATCCTAGGCGACCGGGGATGGGGGAGAAGGGAAAACTATACACTGAAACATCCATCACACTAATAGCAACAGTACGATGGCCAGTGCTCACAGCCAACGTTTATGTCCGGGTCACCGGGAATCGAACCCGCAACCTTTTTAGCGAAATACATGCACACAGAACCCCTTAATCTGCTGTGCTTTAATCATTCGCATTTGGCTCTATCTCGTCTTCTTATATTTAAATTTGCGGATACCATTTTATCAGTTTCAATTTGATCTAGAACCTGATTCTCAGCGGCGACAAACGAGTATGTTTACTAAACATTACGTTGCATTCGACTAAATACTACTATTATATAATAATGGGACAATATGAGTTTTACTGAACAAGCTTAGTCCAGCAATAAAAGAAACGTATTTGTATCATTTTAATGTAGTGATCGATACGTTGATGGAAAAAAAAAGGATCTGTCCCTTTATGACTTCAACTTGCTTCTAATACGATATCTAACTCTCCAGACAACTGAGCAAGTCTGAGGGGGAATATAGGACCTAAATACAGTGCGTGTTGGGTGTGTATGAATCGGGCACTTACACGTCTTCAGCTTGAGTGTCAGGATCTACAAAGTCCGGGCTACTTTTTCCCCACATTTAAAATGTACACTGGGCTGAAGCTGGGGAGATGGAAGTTGGGGAAGAACAGACATTATCTAGGAAGTGTTCACTAACACTACACAGCCATCTTAATAACACACAGACAATTTGCGGTAAACATCTTAATATATAAAGTACAAAATGATCCTGCCTATAAGAAGCATAGCGGTCGTTGGCCTTGACCTTAAAAATTAGTGTCATCATAAGAGTGCTGGTGACTGTTAATTGCACACAAACAAACCATTCACATGTACACAGTCACACTCAAAAGTTTATAAGGGACATGCAACTATAATCCTTTGGACAAAGTGGCGAAGTTGGAGATCTGGAGTACAATTTCTAGGATCTATATAATTTCTTTATCCCCAAACTGAAGAAAATGGTCATCAGACTGGTAGCCTAGAATATGAGTTGCTCAATTGGGATCTATTCAAATGGACAACGGATTTCAGGATCCCAATAAATAACAACAGAGATGAGCTAGACGTCTAAAGCCTATAGAAAGTCTAGTGCATATGGCGCGACATACACACAGTAAGGGCTGATGAAAATTGAATATCCTATACTTAACCATAATACATTATAAAATAAATCCCATACAATATTTTATCCCTCCATAATCCAGGCACGCTGGGAACTAATCCTTACTACGTTACAAGCCATTAACAGCTAGCTAAACACCAGCGATCGCATTTCATTACTCGTTGATCGGACATTGACATCGGCTAATATCTATGGCTATTCATAAGTGACAAATGCAAGGACATCGGTTTGATACTTCTACGACTACGAATAATCATGTTTAGTCATAAATGACGACTTCATACAAATATACACGCGCTTCTCTTAACGCGGATGGAATCCCCATAGGCTTACGTCCTTATGCGGGAAGTAACTTATCAATTATGAGACGTTAAAGCGGAGAAAAGTTTATTTGTGATGGGGAAGAACTTCATCGTGGGCAAACTCATAGATACCAATCAAAACAGTCTGACATACTACAAAGGCATAGATAATCCATGCTGACATATAAACTAATACCAATGATGCTGCTCCACAACCATCTTTTTTTAAATTAAGTAAACTGAAAATATAAGGGGTAATTATCGAAGCCGTATCCAGTATACATGTAATACCTATTCAGCATGGAAATTAAGGTGTGTCATTTTAAAGAAACTCGGCATTGTAAAAGGATAGTAGCCTCTACGCCTAAGCACAATAGTGAATAATAAAGCCGTTTACTTCAAATGCTGAGGAAAAATAACAACTATAGGTTGTACCATCACTAAAATAAACTCTTTGTGAACGCGTCATACCGGCTTGATTATACATGTACATGTACCTACACTGGTACACCATCAATTCTAATAGACTACATCCCTGCAAGCTTCGAGGTCGTGTCATTAATTCATACATAATCAATACAATTTGGGGCCGATGTCCGGTGCTGGTTTGGCAACAAGCTATAAGCATTTCATAAAACATAATTGGAAAAGCGTGGTAAAGGTAAGACTACCACTTGCATGTATATTAGGGGTAACGCTATGCCGCTAATGGTCCTGATAGTTACGATCGTCTGGCTTCACTATAGAAACTCACTCACTCACTCACACACGCAAAAACACACCCATACACACACACACACACCTTGATTCCGGTCAACTTAACAGATATGGAGCCACGTCTTTGAACAGTGTGTAATTGTTGTTATTGTTGCTGTTGGCGATGGTGGTGAGGGTGATGGAGGTAGTGGTGGCGATTGCTGTAGTGGTTGTAGCCGTCATCATCGTTTACTTGTCGTCAACAGGGCGTCACGGGTGACAAATTGGTTATCCATGCTAACTGAATTTTGTATCGTTCATTGAACCAAGTCAATTGTCAATCGCCTATTGTTCCGATATAAGACCTTCGCTCCTTGCCCTTGGGGCAAAATAAATAAATAAATAAATAAATAAATAAATAAATTAATAAATAAATTGGTAAAGCAAAACTGGCTCAATATATAAAATCATAATCAAAAATTTCTAATTCGCTACAACTATATTTACTGTAGTTTTAGTCACCTGTTATTTAAATATTGCAAAGCTTGTTTAACGTGGTTTTAGCATGTTCGGGAAAATACCCCCCAAATTAGTAGTCAGGTTTTCAACATGAAAATGTGCTTATGTCCTGGTGTTAAATTGCCCACAGTATTTCACACAGTCTTAAAAATCTCACGTTTTTCACGATAGGCAATGGCTCAACTGTAATAGTCTGTCTCAATTGGAATGTTCGCGGAAGGTTCATGGAGGATCAAAAACTTTTTTTTTCGCGGTTCTCAGATCCCGAACCTAGGTTCTTGAACTTTTTTTTTGTCCAAAAGGTTCAACAACCTATGTAAACAAAAAATAAAATATATATGAATTAGGAAGAACCTTTATTGAGCACTTAATGACTGACTTATCGTGATAAGCACCGTGTTTGTGAGTGTGTGTGTAAGTGTGGAAATAGGTAGGTGTGTGGGTGGGTGGGGGGGAGGAGTGGTTGTGTTTCCCCTGCATTAAAATATCCAAATGTTGTATATCATACACCACCCACCACAGCTGCCAGACGGTTTTTAAACACCACACGCTTGTGTCAAGAAAAATTACAAGAAGGTAAACTCAGAGGTTACGATATTTCAAGAAAATGTGATGATAGTGATGACTTTGAAGATGGCGAGCAATGCATGACGACAATGACAACGAGGATATCTACACCGATGACGAAGACGGCTACAACGAGGACGAAAACGAATACAACGACGATGATGACCACAACGATGAGGAGGAGGATGAGGACGACGACAACGACAAGAAGTCAGAGATGACGATATCGAGGATGATAATGATGACGACGACGATCGGGATGACGCTGTCGACGATGATGAAGATGATGACGACGGTGACTACGACGACGACGACGACGACGACGACGATGATGATGATGATGATGATGATGATGATGATGATGATGATGATGATGATGATGATGATGATGATGATGATTTAATATTCACTGTCATTGAAGGAGTCGGCCCTGGGTTTAGACGGTCGCCTCTGCGATTCTTTGATAGACGGCAGCCTTGGCCTTCCTTGCTGTCCAGTGCGTGCACCATCAGTTGTTGTCGCGCCGACTACGAAGTTGTTGTTGTTGCTGCTGCTGTTGTTGTTATTATCATCGTCCTCCTTAAAGGCGTCTTCCAGAGGCTCTGCTAACTCAGGCAAGTCGGTCAAGCGGCCGAGAGAACCCTGAGAGCGGCGGCGTTTCTGGGTTCCAGTCCTCATGATCATTGCGTTAGAGTCGGTAAGAGTCACTGGTCAGAAAGAAACGTTTGGGTTGATAAATAACCTTCTTGCGTAAAGGACAACTAGTACTAAAGAGGCGAAAAGACGCAAAGTGTGTGTATGTGTATGTGTGTATTAGTCCTTATTGTTAAAATAAAAAGTTTAATTATTTATTGTATTTTGTGTGAACATGTAAGCGTATATACTGAACTTTCTTTCATCTCGCTTTATAGGTCTTTAAAAGTCTTTCATTGCTTGTGTACAGGGTTCCATTGTCTCCAAACACACACACACACACACACACACACACACACACACCTACACACACACACCAACAAATAAATAACTAAATTAATTTAACGTCTTAGCCCAAACTGGCAAGCACTTTCTTAACTAGTCACTGTGTCTGTTGATTTAATCCAAATTTCTTACAACCGCGACATAAAACAGTCGTTCTGACCTTGACATAACCCCTTGCTTTCAACGTCCCATTGTCTTCGATCGTTTTCAATCAACAAAACACTCTCATTGACTCCATTGTCGTCTTGTCGTCTGCTCAAGGCAGTGGGCGATTTCAAGTGCAACAGGTAGACTATAGCCTGCATTTGTGGTAGTAAAGAGCTGTAGGTTACATTTTCTTTCAACATTCAAACGTGCCTCGTACCTTCACAAAAGCGGTTCTCCTCGTAGATTGGGTAGGGCATGGAGCGAACGTTGAACTACACAAAAAAAAAAAGACGGTTTATTTCTGCTCACCCAATCCAATTATGGGTCTACAGAGTAAATCTAAAGAGATAAAAATACTACGAACTTTTAGGGTTAGTTGCGTAATCATAGCATTTCAACTGTCCACAAACAATTTCTATCGCAACTAATTACTTTTCCTCGATGAATAAATTTCTAAGAACTATTTTCTGCTACAAACTACAATGTGCAAAGAAAAACTCTTTAATTTAAAAAAAACACAACCTTTTTCTATTCCCCCCCCCCCCTCTTAGATTCCCCCAAATGCGAAATTCTAAAAAGTAATCTCACATTCCAGATTCAGTCAACTCGAGCGTGAGGCTTTGAATTAGTGACAACTAGAGAAAAGTCCCAGATAATGGTCCAAGCTGTTGTGCTATTGGGCGAAGTGAAAGAAATAGACATGACCACGACAAACATCTATAACATTCTACTGTAGCTGAGAGCACACACTAACCCCCGCCTCCATTCCCAACCCCCTTCCCTTCCCCGCCCCCAACAACAACAAAGGAAACGTCCACAGCATAGGATCTAAATTCTCTTAGTTATTTTTTAAAATGACTTTCTCATTATGCAAAATAAGCATGGTTGTTTGTTAGTGCTAAATCCCCCGTTGAGGTGCCGGGGGTTTCAGTATAAATAGTATCCCCACTTTCTGGAAATTTAGTGCTTTAAATTCCCACTGTCGCTGTCTTCCTCATTTGTTTTTTCTCATTCCTGCTCTGTTCTATCAATCTGCTGTACTATCTTCTTCTTCGCTAGACCAGTCACCTACCTTTTTTCTTGAAAACTCTTCCGGGACAAGACTCCTTATTTGTGTGTGAGGTCTGTTGAATCAGCTTGGGAATATTGGATGGTTTCTGCCAGGTGGTCACTAGGGCTTCCTATGATGTTATTATTTAGCAATGTAGGCATTTTATATGTATGCGTTTTGTTGATATTTTATAATGATGGTTGTATTCTATTTTGTTTCTGTAAACGGGGGTTCGATAAATTAGATTATAGCCTCAGCGTCCCCTGCGCGGGATGTCTTTATTGTAAAGTGACTGGCTGGTGGAGAGCCTTCAGTTTTACCACTAGGGTTGTTTCGGCAGATCTTTTATGCGGATCGGGGTTTGTCCGGTCCTGATTGGGCTCGGAAGAGTCCGCTGGACCTAAAGCAATAATCTTGTAATAATGTAATGTTAGTGTTAAAGTCATATTTTGTTTTGTTGTATTGATAGAATGGAACGTAAGAAGATGGGGAAAAAAATACGGTTTCCAAAGTAATAAATGCACCACTTTCTAAATATGATGGCGTATATTTTTCTTCTTTTAGGGTGTGGAGGAGGAAAAGGAGGAGGTGGCATTAGAATTGGGAGAGAGTTGTACGAATTGTAATTGTTTGTGTGGTACTCAAAGAAGAAAAAAAATGTTTAAATACATTCTATTACCTTGAATAATGCAAAACAAACAAAAAGGCCTTGTTCAGCCAAGTTCCACTCTTCTTACTACAACTTCCTTTCGTAACAATAATAAAATATTGCAACCATTCAATCCTTGTTTATAATGTCATATAGCCTACTTGGAAACACTTTAGTGACAGCTGGATAAACAAACGTTCATCTCTGTCCTTTCTGTCATGCGAAGTGCAGTTTCGAGTAACAAATACACGTGAATATTTCTAAATGGTTACGAGAATATCGTTAAAAGAAACATATATTGCACATTTTAAACTAGGAAGGCAAAGCCCATATGATTCACCAGCTTTTTATGGAACTCACACTATTTAACATGAAAATGAGTGCCCAGAAAAAGATAAAAAAAAAAACGGTGGCATTAATATGCAAAGTAATACCGACTTTGATCTTTCTATGCTTTTGACCTTGAGTTGACCTTGACTTTCGGCTCCAAATGCACTGTATTATGCCAAAAAATGTTACATTGGGATGACCTTACCAGTCCTTCAGTGACCGTGACCTTGACCTTCACGTGACGTCCAATTCATGTCTGATCAAATAATCCAATGTTGTTGCATACTACTATGGGTTAAATAAACAGCCATTCCACTGTACGATGACCAATTTTTTTGTATGTTTTTGCAAGGCCTAACATGACCTTGACTTTCAAGATCAATGCAAAAACTGAAAACATATGAAAGATCAATTTATCATCTCTAAATACAACACGTTTTGACTGTATAACTCTCATAGTTTAGGGTCAAGGTCACTTCAAAGTACCCATACTAACCGACTTTGGACAGCTCCAATGACCTTAACCTTAAAGTGAAGTTTAAAAATAATTGTATAATATGTGAGTCTCTTTGGAATGTATCGTGCTCCAAAGAATCATAAGTTCAATAATAATAACCTGGAAAAAAGTGAAATTTTATGGAAAAATTGTCATTTTTTACTACCACATTCACTAATCTTTTACGAGGTCTCATGGATATACACCATCTTATAAAGTTTGGTTGTAATAATTGAATTAGATTCATATATATATTAATCCACTTCCAAGTTTTGCACAGACAGACGGCGGATAGAGGACGGCGGACAGACAGAGGACGGACTAACCAAAAAAAAATTGTTGGGGGTTAAGTGCATAGACGCACATTGCTAGCCTATGCATGCGAGTCAAAAATCACACTCTCTTTGAACTGCGAACCATGCAAAGGCACGCTCGCAAAGCGCGCACACAATCATACACACCCACATTAAACAATTCCCTTTTATTTGGAAGACTACAAAATCCAAATCTGGACGCAGCTTAATGTATTACCTCAAGTTTGTGAAGCTTTCTGTGTCAAGTAACAAATGATACATTATGTAACTTCAATCAATAAGATATTAAAACGTATATATGGATAACAACCGAGCCTATCTCCCATTTGGCGATATGTAATAGACTTTAGTCGGATATCCACAATGATAACCCGTTAAAAATTAGAAGAAAACAAACCCGACACTGTAAACTGTGACTTTATGTAGTTCAACTACCGCGCAATGTAGACACGCTTAACCAAAGTCGCAAAAGCAAAACAACTATTTACTGCAATTAGTTGCATACATAATGCTAAAATTAAAAGACATATCTGTAGGTCTAGTTCAATAATAACAATTATAACATAACAACAATTAAAAGACCGCAAAAACATAGTGTATGTTCTAGAAAGCGTACGAGTCAGTCATTCAGGTGGAAACCACACTCCTTGTCAGATCGTAAAACGTTGGGCCATTAATGACGATCCCATTAAGAAAGATATCGATTACCTACCGTTTACCTCGTTGTACCTTGTTTTTCTTACCTACTACCGCACTCCTTCCCTACACCGCATTTTCTTGCTAGCGTTTGATTTTTAAAAAAAATTAAATCTTCTTTTCAAAATTTAAAAAAAAACTGATATTGTATAGAATTTTCTTGCTAGTGTTTAATAAATATATATATAGCCATTGGACAACACGATGACCTGCTCACAGTGGTGAAAAAACGGAAACTCCGATGGTATGGCCACGTTACCAGATCATCAGGTCTTGCAATGACCATCCTGCAAGGCACAGTGCAAGGAGGTAGAAGAGGGAGACCGAAAAAGAGGTGGGAGGACAACATTCGAGAATGGACTGGTTTGACACTGAGCGAAACAATCAGGGTTGCTGAGTACAGGGAAAGATGGAGTATGCTGGTTAAACGATCATCTGTTGTGCCTTTACATTATTATTGCTTTAGGTCCAGCGGACTCTTCCGAGCCAAATCAGGACCGGACAACCCCCGATCCGCATAAAAGATCTGCTGAAACAACCCTAGTGGTAAAACCGAAAGCTCTCCACCAGCCAGTCACTTTACAATAAAGACATCCCACGCAGGGGACGGCCGAGGCTTCACCCCAACTTATCGAACCCACGTTTACAAAAACAAAATAGAATACAAACATCATTATAAATTATCAACAAAACACATACATATAAAATGCCTACATTGCTAAATAATAACATCATAGGAAGCCCTAGTGACCACCTGGCAGAAAGCGTCCAATATTCCCAAGCTGATCCAACAGACCCCATACACAAACAAGTAGTCTTGTCCCAGAAGAGTTTTCAAGAAAAAAGGTAGGAGACTGGTCTAGCGAAGAAGACAATAGTATAGCAGATTGATAGAACAGAGCAGGAATGATAAAGAGCAAATGAGAAAGACAGCGACAGTGGGAATTTAAAGCACTAAATTTCCAGAAAGTGGGGATACTATTTATACTGAAACCCCCGGCACCCCAACGGGGGTATCTGTTGTGCCCCTACGACCTTCGAGTTACGGGATAGGATAGGATATATATATCAAAATTTAAAAAAAACAAAATCAACGTGATATTGGATAGGATTTAAAAAAGAAGAAGACCAATAAAAATAACAACAAAAATAAAAACAAAATTAGAGTTAAGAGTGAGGAGATTAAGCAGAAGATACTCAGAAGTGCCCATCTGCTGAATAAAGGGGTTCCCAATGAAAAGAGGATCTATGTAAATCAAGATTATACTCCTATTGAGCGTGAAAAAAACAAACACTTGAGAGCTGAACTGAAGCAAAGAATAGAAAATGGTGAGCGTGACATTGGACAGAGAAATGGGAAAATTTTGTTTGTGAAATGGTCGTCCAGACCTGGTCACGACGAGGTAGGAGGCGATAAATGAAATTATAAGTATAACCAGGATGTATATACTTTTAAACATGTACAGCCCAAGACAGGGACAAGTAAAAATGTCAAAAAACCACAACTCATTATACCACAAAATGAATGTGGAGTCTTATACACAAATATAGATGGTTTAATAAATAAAAAAGATGAACTTCTTAAAATAATAGAGGAATCAAGCCCCTCTATAATAGCATTAACTGAAACAGTACCGAAAAGGTGTAAAGAACTTTCAATGGCGGAGTATGAGATTAAAGGATATGATACATTTGTTAATAGTCATCCAAAGAGAGGAACTGTGTTATATATTAAACAAACTTTAAACGCACAAGAATTTACAGCACTAGATAGTTATGGTTATGAGGAAAGTGTTTGGTGCTCATTTAAAAATGAGCCAAAGGAAGAAAAAATATTAATTGGATGTATATATACAGAAGCCCTAATTCTACAGAGGAAAATAAACTAAAATTGTTTGACCTGTTACAGTCTAAATGTATAGCAAATTTTAAATATGTATGTATTGTGGGAGATTTTAACTTTCCTAATATTTCTTGGAATGGGGCTTGGTCAGGAGAAGAAAATTTTGGGTTCGTTGAGTGTCTTAGAGACTCATTTTTGACGCAAATGGTAACTCAGCCTACTAGACACAGAGCTGGACAGCAGTCAAACATTTTAGACCTCGTTATTGTAAATGATGAATTACTTATTTCTGACATCAAACACTTATGCCCCATAGGTAAAAGTGATCATGAAGCATTGTCGTTTGTTATGTATACATAGATAGAAGCAAACACAATAAGGACAGAACTGGTAATGATACCAAATATAATTTAAAAAGAGGACGTTATGACTTAATGAGGGAGGAGATAAATATGACAGACTGGACTGTATTAGATAATAAAAGTGTAAATGATTGCTGGAAAGAAATTAAATTTTAAATTTTAAAATGCATGAAGTCACATATTCCTAAAGTAAGAATAAAACAAAATCAAAACAAGCCCATATGGATGAACAGTAAAACATTAAAAAGTATAAAAAAAGAAGCATATGCTATACAAACGATACTTAGCAACTAAAGATGGAATGGATTACCAGCGATATATAGTGGTAAGAAACTACTGTAACAAAGTTATCAAAAATGCCAAACGAGAATATGAAAAAAAAGTGTGTAAAAGTAGCAAAACAAATGCTAAGAGCTTCTGGAAATATGTTAACAGTAAACTACAATCAAAATGTAGTATTAGCCCATTAACAACTAGTAGTGGTGACACCGCTGTAACAGATAAAGATAAAGCTGATACATTGAATCATTTTTTTGCAAGTGTATAAAAAATTTACAAGAGAGAAGCTAGATACTATGCCGTCTGTTACTAAATCAGGTAGAAGCAATGGTATAAATATTACGGAGGTTGACATAACACCTAAGTTGGTTGAAGATAAATTAAAAAATTTAGATCCTAATAAGGCCCATGGACCTGATGGTATACCATCGAGAGTACTTATGGAGTTGCATAAAGAACTTTCTATTCCATTGTGTAAATTATTTAATAAATCTATTGGCGAAGGCATTGTCCCAGATGACTGGAAAGAAGCAAATGTAATAGCTATTTTAAAAAAAAGGCACAAGAAGCGAACCTAGTAATTATCGCCCTGTTAGTCTTACATGTGTAATTTGCAAGGTACTGGAGGGAATATTACGTGATGTTATAGTAAATTATATGGGTAGCAATAAATTATTTTCTGACTGCCAGCATGGTTTTCGAAAACATAGATCATGTATTACTCAACTTTTGGAAGTTATGGAAGACTTTACACTAATGTTAGATAACAAAGATACTATTGATATACTTTATTTAGACTTTCAGAAAGCGTTCGACTCTGTCCCCCACGAAAGATTACTCCTAAAAATTGAAGAATATGGTATATCTGGCAATATCATACAGTGAATAAGAAATTTTTTGACAGACCGGACACAAAGAGTTAGAGTTGGTAATGAATATTCTATTAAAAAGCAAGTTTTCAGCGGTATTCCCCAAGGTAGCATTCTTGGACCAATACTGTTCATACTTTTTATTAATGACTTGCCAGATTCTGTGCAAAGTTCATGTAAAATATTTGCAGACGATACAAAATTATATTGTTCTCCAAAAGATAGTCAAATTATACAAAATGATATAAATGAACTACAGAAATGGACAGAAACCTGGCAACTATATTTTAATACTACCAAATGTAAGGTCCTTCACATAGGCAAAAACAACCCCCAAAATGATTATTACATGACTGTGAACAATGTACAGGTATTAGTTACTAAATGTGATAGCGAAAAAGATTTAGGAATAACATTTGACTCCATGTTAACTTTTGACTGTCACATTAGTGAAGTAATTAATAAGGCAAATAAAACTCTCGGAATTATACGGCGATGTTTTTTGTATCTAGATAGATCATCATTTGTACAACTTTACAAGTCCTTGGTTAGACCTCTTCTAGAATATGGCAATATTATTTGGTACCCTTTATTAAAGAGACAGTCCGCTGCTATTGAGCGTGTACAAAGACGAGCAACTAAAATGGTTCCAGGACTGAAAGATATTTCTTACAGAGACAGACTGGAATCGTTATGTCTGCCAAGCCTAAAAGCCAGAAGAGTGAGAGGAGACCTAATTCAAGCTTATAAAATTTTAAATAACATTGATGAATTAGATACTAACAAATTTTTTGAACTAAACAAATTTGATATAACAAGAAACTCTGTTAACAAATTATTTATTAATTAAATAAGCCGTGAGGCTTAATGATCACCATGATCTAGTCCCTACACTACTACTACTACTACTACTACTACTACTACTAAAAACAACACTGACGATCGAGGACGCCAAAAAGAAACAAACAAAATTATTAAATTGATTAAATATACAAGAAGTAAATGAATGTTTACTTACTCAAAACAGCTGTAAAATCCTCCTTTAGAAGCGTTCTCACCAACCTCCTTCTTATCCTGTATTAGGCCTACTGGTTTCTCTATCCTCCTCTCCTCCCCTCCCCTCCCACCAAGAAAAAAAAATCAGCAGCCACGACTATTTTCTTTTTAACCTTTATAATTGTTTGCAAGTCAGTTCATTTTCGCCAACCGCTACTTAAATTGGTTCAAACACGTTTAAAACTAAACTTTCTTACAAAGTCACAAATATATAAGGCATTAACATGTGAGAGAGAAAATATCGAAAGTTATCCGATCCAGTGGTTCTAATACCGATGATGTCTTGCTGGCTGAATCAGTAAATGCGAGGGTGGTCAACTTGGCGGTACAGCTTACATGGACTGCACAATAGGGCTCGTACATTCGCACGGGTTCTCTAGCTCTAGTCCACGGTCAGTGATTTGTGTTCAGTAAGTCGGTAGTGAGAGGGACTGTGCATGTCAAAGGAGCTGTTTCTTACACTGGACCTTTTGGGCGAGCGAGGAGTTCTAAAAACTACGCGGTAGGTTACAACAGGGCAGCCGCCGCTAATGATATGGAGGGAGGACTGGGAGGAAGAAGTAAGACTGAACCAGCCAGTGATCTCAAAGGCCATACTATGGCGGCCTACTAGCGCCAAAACCTAATAATTACAATTATCATGTGATAATTACAAATATGGGATAATTACAATTATCAAGAGAAAATTACAATTATCATTGAAAAATTACAAATATGTTCGTGTGATCATGTTTAATTTTCAGTTTTGGGTCTATCAATCCGCCTGGAAATGCGCCAAGACTGAAAATTGTAATTATCACATAATAATTAAAATGTTCACTTTGATAATTATAATTTTCACGTGATCATGCTTAATTCTGGTAAGGCGGCTTACTAGCGCCAAAACCTGCAAAACTGACATGTATCAGTGATAATTGTAATTAACACGTGTTCTGTGTAATTCACAGAGATACCGGTAATTCACAGTGTTAATTACAATTTTTTAGTTTGGGCCACGCTTTTCTAGGGCCAAAATCCCAGGTGTGCTGGGAACAGTGCCGCTGCCGCGCATGCTCATCTTGATATTTATAATTTTCAGTGATAATTGTAATTATCTTTTGATAATTGTAATTATCTCATGATATTTGTCATTATCAGGTTTGGGCGCTAGGAAAGCGTGGCCAATACTGATAATTATTAATTAACACTGCGGATTACCGATATCTCTGTAAATTACACAGAACACGTGATAATTTCAATTATCTCGTGATAATGGTAACTCTCGGTTTTGGCGTTAGTAGGCCGTCATACCATACCTTTGGTGAACCTCTCTTTTTTTACTCCCTCTGCACCTTTCCTCCTTCTTCTTTAGTAAATTTGTGTCCCCGGACACATAGAGCGTATAGGGGGACCTTTCCTCCTTGTAGAAGGGAGGATAAAGTAGGGGAGGAAGGGGTCAAGTTGCTGCGCACATTGCGTAGCAGAGACTGCCGAAGCTGTTGTTTGTAGATTATAGTCACACGACACTTTCGCATATAGGTGACTACTGGACCGATTTATACTGACACCAGCGGGCCAGTTGTTGGTAAAGGGGAAAATAATATGATCACACGTTGACCAATCCGGGATTCGAACCAGCGACCTTTCGGTTATTAGCAAGACGCTCTTACCAACTGAGCTACCCGGCCCCACGGCCGAAGCTTACGTCGCCTCTCCACTATCTCTGCCGGGTGATATAACTTAGTTGGACCTTCCCCACCGCCGCATCAAAGTCTCCTCTCTGAAAATCCTTATCGGGAAGAGAGGGGACTATAAACTGATACACACACCGCCGTAGCTCAATTGGTAGAGCGTTCGCCTGGCACACCGATGACCCAGGTTCGAATCCCGTGGTGGGCGATATAAAATGTGGCCATTTTCACTGTCCATTTTTAGCAGTAAGATTGCTTTGGTGGTTCAGTGTTGATTCAGGTCCCTACCCCTCTTTCCCTGGGATGGTTATCCCCGTCTGCCATATCGCCAATGGTGGGTGTAGACGTTAAACCTCAATGTTCATTCATTCTCCCCTTCTTTTTCAGTTCGGAAAAAGTTGGTAAAGCGATTACGTAATACTTCAAGATACGTAACACTTCAACAACATCTGCAATCTGTAACCAGCGGTAGAGAGGGTGCAGAGGATGACGTTGTCCATGAGAGCTATGGGTACACATAGCCAAGACTCGCTGAGTACCTCTCAGGTGATTTTTACACGGTTATTTATTAGTAGTGGATTCAGCCCCGATGCTTGAATCTTGATATGTGTAACTCGAATTCATTTATCCACGCAGTCCGTTCACTCGGCAACAGTCGTCGTATAAAGTTTTCCAACTTTATTCAACAAACATCAACAACTGCATACAAAGATCGCTTTCCGAAAAATCACTACAAAAATCGTCCTACAAGCAGACAGTGCATTACTTAAATTACTCTGCAATCGAAAAAAAAGTTTCAACATTCTAGCATGACGAAATAATACCCAATCAAAACAAAACTCTTCACCGGAACTATGCACGGTCTTAGGTTAGAAGAATCGCTTAGCTATTACGAGACCTATCTGGAAGCTTCGGTCGATAATAAACAAGTAAGTCCAGAAAATTCTCGACCTACAAAAATTATCAACATTATACCAAGCTTCTTCTAGCAACAACCCAACATCAAATCAAAGGTAAATACACGCTGTCATTGCATGCTTTGCCAAACAATAAAGATCGGATCTATCGTGGGCGTCTCAATCGTAACAGATGGAGAGGGGACGGTGCGTTGTGTAATAACGATACTCGTCTTGTCAATTTCCAACAAAACCTCGGCCTCTGTCTCCCTCCTATCCCCCAACCAACGACTCTGCCTGACACACCTCTCTCTCTCTCTCTCTCTCTCTCTCTCTCTTTCTCGGACGGCATTTAGAGTCAAACAGCAAGCCAAAAGGGTTGGGAGAAGCGAGGATATAGGCCGCACATCAAAAAAGCATAATGAATTTTTTTTAATTAAACAAAAATAGTCGGGGGGGGGGGGGGGGGGGGGGAGGAGAGGAGGATGAGAGAGATGATCATGCAAGTCCCAGTTGTTCTTTGTCTCAGTTGATGAAGATGGGATAAACTCAAAGATCCGATATAGTCAAATCGATCCTGAGCATTTGACATTGTCAGATCCTCGCTGTACAGTGACAGCGTGCATCACACCCAGTTGTTCTTTGTCTCAGTTGATGAAGATGGGATAAACTCAAAGATCCGATATAGTCAAATCGATCCTGAGCATTTGACATTGTCAGATCCTCGCTGTACAGTGACAGCGTGCATCACACCAAGCAGAATTATGGATCCCCTCGCAACAAGAAAGTGGGTCCCCGATAGCATACGGATAGTAGTAATATATACAATCATTCTCTCCGCTATCCCTATGCTATCGAGGATCCACTCCTCCGCCCCCCTCCTCTCTTCCATCGAGGATTCATTCCACTTGGTTAATGCGCCTATGCAAGTGGCAGTTAGAGACCCTAGAGTAGGTCTAGTTAGTCGTCGCAAATACGTTTAACCAAAGACCATACACAACCAGTGAACGAACGGTCAATATGGGGAAATATTTGTGTTACGTTGAAACGTGCATGATGGTGCGTGTGAAATGCGCACGATATTATGTGTGAAGCGCGCGCGATAGATCTGTTCATTTTATTTTGCAAAGCATGCAATAATAGAGTGTATTTACCTTTGATTTGAGTTTGCATTGTTGTCAGAAGAAGCTTTGTATAACGTTGATAATTTTCGTTAGTCGATATTATTGGAGAATTCTCTAGATTTGCGTGTTTACTGTCGATAGAAATTTCCCGATAAATGTCAAAGTTTGAGAACGTTCCTGGAATGTTTAGAAAAGATGTATGACGTAAGTCAGTGATGACGAAGTTTTATTTGATTGGTTCTAGTGCGTCAGTCTGCCGTGTTCTAAATTGTTCTCGAGTATGAAGAGACTATATAAGTGCCGCACTGTTTCAAAAAAAGGGCATTGGTGGTTCACCCGTCCCCTATACGCTTAATGTGTCCGGGGACGTAAATTTTACTCGAAAAAAAAAAAAAAAATGGGTTGTTGTTGATAGTGAGTTGGAAAGTAAAAAGTTGAGAGTGGAAAAGCGATTGAGCGATTGTATGCAGTTGTTGATGTGTGCTGAATAAAAGTGGAAAACTTCGTACGACGACTCCTGACTTGTTGATGATTGAACGGGCTGCGTGGATAAACGAATCTGAGTTACACCTATCAGGATTTCGAGCATCGGGGCTGAATCAACTACTGATAGAAAAACACCAACATTGATCGAGTGTAACAATTTGAATGTTTCTTGTTTCTCCTGCTTGTTTTTAAAAGAAAGTTGATCTTTTCAGTCTTATATTTGAGCTCAGTTTGATTTGTTCCTATAATATGTATTATGCTTTGGGCAGCTGTTTGAGAAGTTTTCTCATTAATCTGCAGAATGAGGTTTATTTATTTATTTTTTATACCAATCCTGTTCCGATTAATATTTTTCAGTTCAGTTTTGTTTGTTCTTGTCATAGATAATGAAAGCCTTGGACAGCTAGTGTTTGAGTAGTTATTTCACTGAACTATAGAACTAGTTCTTCAACTTGAAGGGAATTCTATTTTTATTTTAAACTTTTAGAATGACTGCACCAGTGCCATTATTAAGGGAGGAAACCAGAATACCCAGAGAAAACCCTCGGTGGATGGAAGTCTCTTACCAAAGGAAAAATGCTCGTCTATGGCGGGGTTCGAACCCACTACTTTGACAAAGGGAACTAGCACCCTAACTCACTGCACTGCGCTACAGACCATCCCAATCAATGTTAAAAGAAAACTGTGCACGACATAAAATAAATAGTTTTGTACACATTCTTTGCTCACATCTGTTCAATACGCTCCATAAATAGATTATAGTAATTATTAGTTAGTCATTGTTTATAGGGTCCATATATTAATTATGAGGATATACCTTGTAGGCATGTATATCACTAAGATATATTGTTCCATATTTGCCTACTTGTAACTATTAAATTCTACTTTCGTTTCGCTAAGTGTATCCTATATAGTTCCACATTTGCGTACTTATTCTATATGTTTCAATTTAGACGCCATCGTTCCCTATTGGCATAACAAGAACATGTTCAAATTACAAGAGTTGTTGACACCTATTCCCTACAACCCAAAATTTGTTAGCAAAGACTATATGAAGGTATTTGGATTGGATTTTCGGATTTTATTCGTCACTTATACGGGCGAAATTCGGGCTGCTTTCTCAGCAAAAAGGCAGCAGCCGCAAGATCAGTGCTACCCAGGACAGTTGGAGGGGGTGGGGGGGGAAATAAAGTGAAAGAGAGAGAGAGAGAGAGAGAGAGAGAGAGAGAGAGAGAGAGAGAGAGAGAGAGAGAGAGAGAGAGAGAGAGAGAGAGAGAGAGAGATTGAACAATGCAATGGGTGTGATCCAAAAGATGAAATACTACACAATAGCACCATGAAAATGGTGTTGGACGGGCGGGTTATCGCCGAATGACGTTACCAGATGGCAAGGGAGTTTGACAACGATATTAGGATCATTATCAAATGCCATACAACCATGAAATTGTGCAACTAAACTTGAAGTGATTGTAGTGGTATTAACACACAAAACCAGTACAGTTTCTGCCAATTCCTAACCCACGGCAGTATTTAAACAAGTAGGTCTACATATTACAACCATATAATTTAATCTGAGTGCAGCATTGAAAACGTATGTAAGGAATTAAAATAATAGTCTTTCTATTTTCGTTCAGTACATATTACAGTAACAGGGTCGGACCACAGTCAGCGCAGGGGAGGGTGCCACAACACTTTTTATACGTTAATTTCCGGTTTCCTGGATGGTCAAACTACTGAGCTTTGATAGGCAGCGGCTGTCAAAAAATTGTCAAAAGCTGTAATTGCACTTTTTCTCTTTATTTTCCTTTCTTTTCTTTTTTTCATACCTTCCCCCCTCCCATCCCCCCCTTTTTTTCCTCTCCCGGGTAATTCCCAAACCAGACACATCTCTTCGTACACTACAAGAACAACATTTTGCTTACGCGTCTTAGGATAAATCACGCATGTTAGGATGATCGGTTGTTATGGAAGGTTTTGCATAGCTTAGCATACCATAAGTTGACCTATAGCCCATAAAGATAAGTCATTTTGCTGAACGCAAATCAAGTTAATTACTTTTGACACTGGGTTTAGACTTTAGCATTAGCAATTTTTTAAGTTGCTTTAAAATTATGGCTTCATGTAGTTTCATTTCTTGACAGATCAACGACAGGCCCTGTTAAGAAGATGTCTTTTTTAAAAGTATAGATTAGCTGTTTTTCTCATCATAGGTCTCTAGGTTTGCATAATTATTTCAAACAATTGGTAAGCCTTCTTTGGCCCTCATAAACGAGTCCATTTTTGGGAGAGGGCGAGATTTCTTTCATGTACAAACAGACAGCATCTCCTTATTCCACTATGGGACTGACAAGTGATTAGTTAAATAAAGACCATGATCTCATTTTTACAAGTCAAGTCAAACAATTTTATAACCAAGATAAAACACAAGGAATGTCTCAGAATCGAGAAACATGCACGCACACACACACGTGTGTAGCATGCGAAGACAGGCAGTATGCCACAGAAATACAGTTTAAGGGACTATGTTACTATACAACGTTTCAGAAAATTAAACAAGCTTTTCCTTAAAACGCACATCTATAATAGGCCCGAACCCAAAAGCTTTCGCGCACACATGCACGCACACACACACAAGTTTGCACACGAGCCAACATACTGCAAGCACGACAGAACCACACCCCTGAGCCACCGCGAAAACCATATGCAGAGGTTGAGGTCGAGGGGTCAAGGCCAAAGATCGCTCAGTCCATGGCTAGCAGAACACACAAACACGTAGCCCGATGTAAAACAGAATAATTGGTCCTGTGCAAGGTATAGACTTTAAGAAACTGTGAAATTGAAAATAGAAAGGATTATTTGAAGAGGGAGTAATGGAGAGAAAGGGTCTTTAGTAAGTCCAGGAGCCTGTTGGGGAGGGTATGTATGGTGTAAGAGTGTAGAGTTGAAGAATGCAGGTATTAAAAGGAGGAAGTGAAGGCACAGCAAAATCAAGGGAGGTAACATTTTGCAGCATACATTGTGTACCTCTATTACTTCCCTTATACTGTGCAATCGTTTGCACAACCATACAAATCGAGTGGCATGAACACAAGACCAACGATCATGTCAAGAGGCTGGTCACGTCACTTGCTGAACCTCAAGAACCACTTCTTGCCATTGTTTAGAGATAATATTTAAATACATCTAGATAACTTATTTTAAAAAAAATAGTTTCAACACAAATTAGATGACTGACTTTATGGCAGTTTATTAGCATGAATAAACTACAGTTTAATGCCTTATATATTTACACAAACTTTTATTCATGCTTGCATATTATGTTCATGCATACACAATATTTCAATTTCAAAGAACATTACTGCAGTTCATCTTCTACATACCAACCAGACATTATAATGGTCCACAAAGGAAAACTGTCTCAAAATAATTCTGCAACTTGCTTTCCACTGTCAATCCTTGGAAAGAAATAGATGTCAAATTTATCCACAAATGCATCACAAATATGCGGAAAAACACACTCAAACTACATCAGATTACCTCAGCAACAATGTAAAGGTACTCACTCTCACATGCTCACTCTTGCATGTGTGACAGAGCACACACACACACACACACACACACATATACAAACACACTCAAGCAAATCATCTCAAAACAATTCAGCAACGTCTTCTTCGCTGTCACTGTCCTTAAAGAGCCGATCAACTTCGGCACCAAATTCACTGTCACTCTCGCCCTCCTCTTCTTCATCTCCTTTGCGCTTGCGTGCCTGTCTCTTGGCCTGCCTTGCTTTGTGTTGGCTTAGCAAATACTGCAAGCTGTATTGGTTGTGGTCCACACTGCAACACGGTCATTGCAGACATCTAAGACTAATTTCAATCATAACTCTGTGGTTCTATTATCATCCCCATCAACATTTGACCCCATATTCAACCCTCCAAAATTATTCAAAAACAACTAAATAATTATACTCTTGGTCGCTTGTCATCACTCTTCCCAAAAAGGGTAACCTTCAGGAGTGTGAAAACTTCCGCACTATCAGCCTCATCAGTCATCCCAGCAAAGTCCTTCTGAATATAATACTCAACAGGTTGAAACCCCAAGCTGAACAAATCATAGCTGAAGAACAAGCTGGACTCGGGGTAGGGCGAAATAATACCACCAAGCAAATTTTCAACCTCAGAATAATCTGCAAGAAACATCTACAGCACCAACAACATCTTTTTCATGTGTTTGTAGACTTCAAGAAAGCATTTGACCATGAGGGCGTAAAACATCAGCCCTAAAATTAATGAAGTCATCGAAAGCCTGTATGACAAGGCTACCAGTGCAGTCCTCCACAACAGCGCCATCGGAAACTGGTTCAGAACAACAATCTGTGTGCGTCAAGGATGCCTACTCTCTCCAACACTCTTCAACATCTTCCTAGAGCGCATCATGTCAGATGTCCTTGCAGATCATGAAGGCACAGTCAGCATAGGGGGTGGAGCAGTCTCCAACATCCGTTTTGCTGACATTTGGCTGGAGAGAAACAAGAGCTTGAGCAGCTGGTACATAGGCTTAAAATCACCTGCAGAGACTTTGGCATGGAAATAAATGCAGAGAAGACCAAAATAATGACCAACAACTCCAATGACATCAACACGGACATAAAGTCCAAGGCCAATCCCTCAACACAGTGCATAGCTTCAAATATTTAGGAGCCATTGTAACAGACAATGGGTACCGACAGGAAATCCTCTTCAGGATCGCACAAACAACTGCTGCCCTGACATGGTCGATGCCCATTTGGAAAAACAGGACCATCAGTCTACACTCCAAGTTAAAGATGCTGCTCTCCCTTGTCATCGCTATCTTTCTATATGCTTGCGAAACATGGACCCTCACAGCAGACCAAAAACGAAGAATCCAAAGCATAGAGATGAGGTGCTACAGAAGACTTCTGGACATTTTCTATACCCAGAACATCACCTACGACGAAGCCTGACAGACAATCACACAAGCCATTGGACAACACAATGACATGCTCACAGTGGTGAAGAAACGGAAACTCCAATGGTATGACCACCTCACCAGAGCATCATGCCTTGCAAAGACCATCCTGCAAGCACACTGCAAGGCAGCAGAGGATAAAGGCGAAAGAAAACAAGGTGGGAAAACAACATTCGAAAATGGACTGACTTGACACTTAGAGAAGCCATGAGGGTTGCTGAGGACAGAGAAATATGGAGTACACTGGTTAAACGATCATCTATTTTGCCTCAACGACTTTCAAGTTACGGGATAGGATAAAAATTATTCAATATGTAAATACAGAAGGAAAAACAATTTAACAGCCATTTATGAACACTCAACTGCAGACAAAAAATAAACGAAACCATGAAAATCCACAAACTGCAAGCATTTTTAACACAACACCCCAATAATAATAATAATAATAATAATAATAATAATAATAATAATAATAATCACTGCAGAAGCATGATATAAAATACTTCTCTGTAGGATCTATAAGAAAATATTTGTAGAAAACCAAGTTTCCAAATAAAGCTTTTCTTCCATACACATAAAATTTCAAGCCAACACAATTAGATATCTTATTTTAACAATTAAAAAAATCAACACTTACACTTTTGATAACTCCTCCCTCCTGCGACTCATATTTTTCTTTAATGACCGCCACACAGCCATCAAGGATTGTGACCTAGATTTCAGCCCAGGCCCGTGCTGAACAATAATTGTGTTAACCCACAGTGAGTAAAACTCCAAGTGAGCTGACTTCCCAACCTCCTCAATAAGATAGGCAAGCAGACGGTCCAGGTACTTTTGCGCCAGGTTCTGTGTCACGGAATCAACTGAAAAGCAAAACAACAATTTGATATGATAGGACTTCCAAGTCTTGCCGTCACAATCTCAACACTGCCTGTAAGTAAAAATGGTAAATATTATAATACTACTCTCAGCTGCTGTATACAATAAAATAAAAAACTAAAAAATAAAATAAATATAAGGCATAACAAAGCAACAAACAAAACCAAACAACCAACTGAAATAGAAAACATCAAGAATCACACACAAGAACAAGCCAGCAAAACTGAGCACATAATCTAAGCTATAACTGGTCTGCCACAAGCTGAAAAGTTACACAAGTGCACTATTGCACAAACTCACTCAGAATTCCTATTATACAAATAATGAGAAAGGCATGTCATTTGGTTAGTCATTCATTGCTTACAGGGTCCAGCGGACTGCAAAGAGCCGAATCAGGACCACAAAATCAAGACCACAACTTCGCTGAAAGAGGACTCACCCCTGATCCACATAAAAGATCTGCCGAAATGACCCTAGTGGTAACACTGAAGGCAATCCACCAGCCGGTCACTGTACAATAAAGACATCCCACGCTGGGGATGCTGAGGCTATAATCTAATTTATTGAACCCCCGTTTACAAAAACAACATAGAATACAAACATCATTATATAAAATATCAACAAAACACATACATATAAAATGCCTACATTGCTAAATAATAACATCTTAGGAAACCCCAGTGACCATTTGGCAGAAAGTCTCCAATATTCCCAAGCTGATCCAACAGACCTCACACACAAATTAGGAGTTTTGTCCTGGAAGAGTTTTCAAGAAAAAACTTAGGTGAGGGGTCTAGTGAAGAAGAAGATAATATAGTAGATTGATAGAACAGAGAAGGAATGAGAAAGAATAAAGGAGAAAGGCAGCGACATTGGGAATTGAAAGCACTACATTTCCAGAAAGTGGGGATACTATTTGTACTGAAACCACCCGCACCCCACGGGAGGCATGTCATGCCTAAATGGGGGAAAATGAACCTGCATAGCAATAAAGTAATAATGTTACAAAGGAGCGCAGCATATAAAACACTCACATTTACCATTATACTAATATAAATAATATTATAATTTCCAGCCTAGAACTAGAAGGTGCAACTTTAAACTGACCCCCTTTACCCTTTAAGTTGATAGTGCCTTTTTTGTGTGCAAAATAGCATGACATCACACCTTAGGGAGCAACTTCTGGAACTTCTACACTGTGGAAACAGATTTTCAAGATATTCAGCCACAGATTAATGATTTAACTTCAAGTGTTGCAATTAGAGAGTACCAAACTCAACTTCACAATCATGGACTATGTTGCTTTTTTATTTTTTTTTATTTTTATTTTTTTGTAGGCCGGAAATTTCAGTAATAAAAATTAATGACAAAGGCATGCCATGTCTTAACTCATCTGGGACTGAATGGTATGATGAAACTGTCACCAACAAATCCGGAGTTTTAGATTTGTTTCATTCATTATTTTATGCTTGGCCAGAAAGGAAGCACTGGTAGCTTTATTTATTATATATGATTAAGTTCTAGAGGCAAATATCACAATATTGTTGAGCATTGTGGAGAATGAGACACCCACAATGAATTTTTCATCAGTATGCAATAAGGAAAACTAAACAGACATAATCAGTTCATTCTAACCCGTACCGATGTAACATAGTAACAAACAAATGTTTAAATTAAAATATGTAGTAAACTGACCATAATCAACAGGAGTGGATTCCACCACCTCCCTGAGAACGGCCTCTTCATTCAGTCTCAGGGCCATGATGAGAGACCGAGCGTAATCCCCTGCTGCCACTGTCGCTTTCACCTGACCGGGCGTGATGTCCATGTCCAAGTCCAGGGGGTCAAAGGTCACTCTCTGGTCAAGGGAATAGACCATAAGGCCTTCCGTGGTGGCAGCTACCCATTCCCTTCCTGTGGGGGAGAACTGAACCTTGGTGACTCGCACCTCTGGTTTGAACCTGCGGGTAGAGAAGTTCCCTTCTTTGACACCCGGCAAGGACAGCTTGTTGCCCTCTCCTTCCTCCACAAGGTTTTTGTTGCCCCACTCTGTCATGCTGCGCTTGTCCAAAAACTCCTGCAGTCACACAAAAAGAATTGTATACATTTAGTACAAACGACAAAATAACAATACCGTAATCGTTTCTAGTACAATACAGAAATTTCTGTAGCTCTTAATATGTCCACAGAAAAAAATATTGAATGTATTAATAAACACAACAAAAAAGATAAATAATAAATAGTATATCAGTATTAAATTTACATGTCTATTCTTGAAAGACATAAGAATGCAGCACATAAAAACTACACAACTACAGACTACTGATTAGTGTCAACCAGTTTTACAAAGAGGCTATTCTTGATTACTTCCCTTGCCCTGAGAAATCCATTTCTATAGCCTGACCTTTACTTCACTATTAAAGTAACTTCCCATCAATGTAATCATAATTTATTGTCTAAAACGTATTCTTTTATTGAATTTCTAATTTATTAATTTATTGGGGGAAAAAAAAAAAAACTACTAACATCCAAGCCATCGATAGAGTAGTTCTGTGTGATGACGAATTTTTTCATCAGCACTTGATGTCGAGCTGAGTAAATGGCGATGTTTGGCGACTGGCCCCCTGCCAGAATAGCCTTTCCATCCGCGCTGTAACACAGTGTGTTGAATGCCCTGAAACAGCACAAATTATCATTTGGAATGTAGTATAACAGATACAAAAAGATTGATATAAAAAGAAACATTTCTATACTAGCCATGCATTATACATGAAGAAATACTATCCCAAAATAAGCTCAACAGAAACTAATCAGCATTGTCACCTGAAATTATCACACCAAATTGGGACTATTCATTACATAACATCCATAACATAAAGACAGTTAAAAACAAAACTTACAGTATTCAATGGATGGATTGCAGTCGCACAAAACAAAATGAATAAAAAGTACATAATATTAAAATCATGATATAAAAGTTTCACTTACTTTCCAGCTGCCAAAGTTTTTCCTGTGACCTTGTCCGTGTCTTTGCGGCCATAGCCCAGGTCATGGCGCCCTTGAATGGCACCTATTTGCCTCGCATTGCCTGCGTCCCATAAAGAGATGTCTGCATTTAGTGTGGCCACAGCTAATTCCTTACCATCAGGCCTGAAGTCCAGTGCCAGCACTGAAAAATAAAGTCACTAAATTATAATGATCAAATGCTACATGTTCAGCCGGGTGCAATTTATAAAGTACTTCCAGCATTTCAGACATAATGGCAGCTCAAGAAATAAACCATTTAAAGTCAAATGGACAAATTCTGCTTCAAAAGTAAAGATGTAAAATTACTATGTAATTGTTATCAATACCAAAATTATACTGTACTGAAGATAACGTTAAAATAGTAAAGATTGTCTAAGTCATAACTTTTGAATAAGAATTTTACATGCATGTTTTGGGTATCACAATGACCAAGAATTCATACAGTTTGCATTTGTAACTATCAAGTGTTTCACAAAATTCACGATTTAGCATATATTCGTAGAAACAAGGCTACTTGTAGGTTTTAAAAACACATTTTTAAGGTAAAACTGAAAGATTTGTACACTAATGTCATGTCTAAGTTATGTTAAAATGAAATAATGTGAGTCACATGTGAGCGTTGAAAAAGCAATCTACAGACCTTGGTCATTTTAATATCTAAAGCATGTATGTATACATTTGTGTTCAAAAGTACAAGTTAAGACAAAAAAGTACTGTCTACTTTGTAATCTTTATCTTCAATTTCCTGTCAAAGTACCCTCAAGCATGTTTATGCATTCTAACATGCATAACTTAGAATCTAGTACTATCAGATTTCTGTTTTCTGCATTTTTTTTTTCTCTACTCTTAGAAACACACTAAGTCATTTTAATGTCCAGTAGGAGGACACAATCAAATGCACTGCCACATGTTTCACACAATGTAACAATTACAATACTTATACTTCTGCAGAGATAAGTGAATACCATTCCTTTTTTTGCTTTTTTAGGATTTTGAATCACGTTAAAAAGATCATCCCTATTCTCACCTTCTGAAGTCTGTGTTAGCGTCTCTTTGACACCACCACTACCAAAAACATCCCACAGTTTAACCGTCTTGTCCCATGAGCCACTGGCCAAGATGGTGTTGGAAGCTGTGTTCTTGGAGAACGCCAAACAGCTGACAGGGCCGGTGTGACCAGCAAGCTATAGAAAAGTACAAAGACAATAATTTCACACATTTTTTTTGTCTTCATAATTTTCAGTCTCAACAGCCCTGACGTTATTACTTACAGGCACGAGAGCTCAGAAAATTGAAATTAACTTATAACTGGGAGCTGGCGTAGGCCCCCTGACGGTGTTCAGTGGGCAAATCCCCACAAGGGGTTTCACCCCATGGCCCTACTGGGGGTCTCTGCCAGCCCTCAGACACCCGCTAAATTTTCTGTTAATTTGAAGCCCCCTAAAGCTGAATGTTTTTCATATTTCTGATTGAAAAAATATCACCCTCCTGACATATGAACTGTCAAAAGAAGCACATAGTTTTGTCGCCAATCACTTATAACCAGAGTCAAACTCTTCAGCTGTGCTGATGGTTGTTTGGGTGTACATTTGAACATAAGCAGATGGCATTATTTAGTAGTTCATATAATTATAAAGAAATTTACTAAAATTAATAAGAACAAAATGCTGAAAATGTAGATGTTCTGAATTGGTGTCTCTCAACTCTATTCAACACTTGCTCATGAATGTACATGTTTGTAACATAAAGGAAAGACTTGTGATGCAAGGTTGGGTTGAGAAAGAAAGTGACACGGACTCCACCCACTTCCAACTCAAACAGTTGTTGACACTTCCTTTCTTGTCTACATCTCTCGTAAGAGCTCTGTCACTCGGTGTCACTAGATTTCAATTTTCGAAATGGCATGTTGATGATGACAAGAAGGCACGCATATACCGGAACAGGAATTCTCAAACGATTCGTTTAATAACTGGTAACGTATTGAATAGCAACTAAGAGCACCATTCTCAAAGGGCTTGATATCATTAATACTTCTGTTAGAACAATTTGATGATAATATGCTTTGGGAATAAAAATCGCCTGCTCAAGATAATGTAGAACAAAACCTCACCCCCCCCCCCCCCTCACCCAAATTTTCTCACCGGTTCTGTGCGAATCTCAGAAATGACCGAGTAGTATCTGCATGAAATATATATAGAGCCAAATCTGTTGTCATTTTTGATATAATGCAAACATGTGTTTTGAAACAAACAAACAAAATTTGGACCCACAAATTGATAGACCAGGGAAATTGCGGACAAAGACTGCCACTGAATCAAATTCAGTCATCCAGTCTTGTGATATAAAGCAAAATGTCTTAAGCAACGATTTGTTCCAGGAGACCTTAACCTTTGAAGCAGAAGAAATACAAAGATACAGGAAGCTGGGCACCAACCCAGGTAATGCTTATGAAGTTTGAACAAAATCTAGATGCAAAAATACTAACCTCCACAACAGTAGTGTCTTTGCCTTTCAAAGGCCAGAGGAAGATCTCAAAGACATCCTGGCAACCAGCACACACAAACTCTCCTGAAGAATCAACAGCAAGGCAGCTAAACTGCACCTGACGTGGTGCTACCAGTGTTTTGAAGTTGCGGTACCTGTACATTCACCACTCAATAGATTACAATGTCCACCATTCAAAACCACTACTGGGAATTGTCAGTCACACGTCGTCATTGTTATCAGAATCATCATCAACATATCATCAGCTGTATTACCTGAAACATCAAGAAACTCTAAATAAGACTGAAATCTGCACATACTCAAATTTCCATTGATCCTCAAACAAGTAAAACTTGAAGGGTAAATCCCATATGACTCACATGCTCCTTATGGAACTCGCAATATTTAACACATTTCTTACCGGTCATCGCATACAAAGCTACTTACTGTAGACTGGGGTTGGCGAACCCGCCCACGTGTAATTGAACCTCTGACATTTCCCCTCTGATTTTGCACTGTAGCTATACATGCATTCACCGGCATCACTGACATGATCATTATCATTTTTTTTAGTGCAGGACTCATTCACACTCGGTTCAAAGTCGCTATCCAACTCATCTTCATCTGAACTATCTTCATCCATCATGAGCTCAGCAATCACTGTGAAGAATTTACACATTTTTCTGCTTTATTTGACCAATTTTCTGTCAAGAACAATTGCAGGAAGCAAAGATTTGCAAAAGTTGGTAATTTTTTTTTGTGGGTGGTGGGGCGGAGGGGGGAGGTGAGTACATGGACTCACATTACTATAGATGTGAGTCAACAAGTAAACTGATTCAGAGTGCTAGAAGTAATACACTAGGTGTAAATTCAGGTACTGCATGCACAAACATTTCATCGGTGTCAATTCAAAACCTCGTTTTTGCAATCTTTTCACAGTTTACTTGAATTTTGCGCTTTATTTTTTTGACAAAAGCTCGGAATTTATAACTCATTTATAAAGCATCAGTTATTGAAAACATAAAAACCTTGTATGTCCAACAGGTCAAACGATTTGTATCAAAATCTTGTATCTCACTTACGAGGTTTGTATCATTTCGGAATAAATTTCTAAAACCTTGTAACTCAACTTACAAGGTTTCATTCCAATAAACAACGTCCCATAAAGTTGAATTGACGTCACTTACGCAGTTTTGTTATTGTCATCGTGGAGGTACCAGCTGTTTCTGGTAATTTTTTTCTACACTTTGGTGATGTACAGATGACATGTGTGGTCATTTTATTCCATTGCGATTTTTCTAGATTGATATCGTTCAGATCTTCTCTATGGGTTCGGGCATAGAATAGAACAGAACCAATGTTTCCCTGCAATTTTGGAAGATACGAGGTTTTGATTGGACACTGACGAATTCCAATTTGATGGAAAAGGTGACAATAAATCTCATAATGTAACTCACTCAGTAACTGTTTATTAACTCTTAGTATCCTGAACCGTGGTAATCCGTGGTTGCTTCCCTTTCCCAGACCGTGGTAAACCGTGACTGACGGTGCCCAAAAAGGAAACTGACATCACCGGAAAAGAGAGCTCTTATGTGTGAGAAACCAGGTTTATTTACATCCGGGCAACGCTCTACTTGCGTTCTCTAATCGCGCCGGTTTCAGTTGTTGCTTTGTGGCTAAGTTTGGGCTTAGTTTCTGACGAAATAAATTGCTGCCTTCGATGGCCATTATGGCGACTCGTGACTCCGACAGTGACTCGGAATTTGGTGATTATATTAAAGGATTAATGCGTGATAGAGATAATGCTTTGAGCGTGAATGATCAAAGTGATATTTCTTAGTCTTCTGTGCACACTAGTGATCTAAGTGACTTCGATTCCCACGTGTCATTTTCAAGTGACGACGACAAGGATTTTGTCGATTCTGACGCAGAGTGGGTTGACGTTGTTGAGGATTTTGAACATTTTGTTTTTGCTAGTGATGTAGGCCCTAATAAACCACTCCCTCTTGATTATTTTCTTCAACTTTTCGCTGAGAGTGTCTTTGACAAAGTCCATGATGAGACCATTTTGTATGCTCACCAAAACAAACATATTTTTGAAACATTTTATTGAAATACCTGTGTTTTTTTAAATTAATTATACAAAATACAGGTAAAACTTGTAAACAAATATGAAACAACACTTTCACTGTGCACCCCAACCATTCAACAATAATATCCCAAGTTTTCTTTTAAACTGGTTTAGGCATAATTTTTTTATAATTTTTTAAACAGAACAACCCAAAACTAGGCTTTTTGCTCAAACTCTTTTGGGAATGAAGTCTGGAACCACAGAAACCCTTATAGGATGCTAAGAGTTAATACATACCAGTACTTAAGCACCCGTTTCTTTACCATAAAAGCAAATAAATAAATTTAAAATGTATTAATTTTCCTCCTTACTTAATAAGGTCAAAGGCTCGCACTGTGCCATCCTGTGAGCAGGAGACAATGGCTTTGCCACTCTGGATAAATGTGATGTCAGTGATACCACCAGTGTGCTGGTCAAAAGTCACAAAGCAAAATCCACTGCTGCTGTCCCACACTTTCACCTGCACAATAATGAAACCCGTCTTCACAATGACTGTATGAAGACATTCACAACATGCAGATTAACTGCATTAAAACCAAGGGTAATGCTAGCCTGTTTGCTTTTGAATCCTTACACACACAGACATACCATAAAATTTGAGTCAGCAGTCTGAAAATATGCATCCATCATATACATCAAAAACAAAATAAATGCGCACTTTTGCAAACCCTAAGAATCGATTGGCTTTCTCACATCTTACTTCAAAAGAAAATGGCATAAGTTTTATCACAGATGATGTTTGTCACAAATTGGAGTTTTGTTTTACTTGGACTATTAGTTTCCTATTATTTGTTACATATTTGTCCCCTCTAATACTTATTCAAAGTGGATGAAATCATTAAGGGAAGATCCCTCTTACCTTTCCATCGTCTCCTCCAGTGGCCAGGTACTGTCCATTTGGAGAGTACGCTACGCAGGACATCTTGTTCGCGTGGCTCTGCTGTTTGAGCGCTTGCTGCTCACTCTGCCACTCCCACACAAGCAGCTGACCCACATCAGCAGAACCCAGTGCAATCAAATCGCCCAATTTGTTGATAGCTATGGAGGTGATTGCACGACTGACACTGCTGTGCTCTGAGATCCTGCACTCAGGAAACAGTAAAAAAAATTACTAAAACTACTGTTAGGGTAGGGTTTCCGATTAAATGCAGAAATTTATGGTCCAGAAACCATGATAGAATTGAAGAGTAAACTTTTTCTACAACATCTCTGCCAGCTACCCATCTTACCTTTTTGTACATTGCAATACACTTTATTAATTTCATATACTTGTGGTCACTAGTCTGTGGAATGTAATCCAAAACACCATTTTCAAAGTGTTAATTTTCTTGGCGCTTTTCAGTCTGCGTTTTCTCCTAAAGAAGCAAAATAAAAACATGGAACGATCGATTACTATCTTCAAGCTAAAATGTATCGAAATCTGCGTTTGGCAACTTTGAGATACGATGCAAAATGTATTTAGAAAATGATAGAGCAAAACGATCTTGACCTCTGAGAAAGTGCAAATATGAATAAAATAAAAGGCTGAGCAATATTGTCAGTATTTGCATAGTGGGTCTTAAGATATTGTTTGAAAACAGAAAGACCACTAGACCAACTGAAAGACTGGATTTTGGTTCATTCCGATTCCCGCTGGTAAGTGTGGAAATAAAAAAAAAATGGGAGGAAGAAGAAGGACAGATGAGAACTGGTAGAGAGCTGTAACAAGGACTTAAAAAAAGAAACTAACGTCAGTGAGTGGATAAGGTTGAAGTCAGGCATTTCATGGATCATGAAAGTTCCATTGGCAAAACCGCTGACCAGAATGTGCGTGGGCTTGTGGTAAGCACATGACGTCAGCTCTGGAGTGGTTGTGTCATCAGCACCTCTTGCGCCTTTGAACACGTGCCTGTAATAATAAACTTCACAGATACAGCAACAGCCTTGCCACTCACAATACCATTGTAGACTTTCAATGCCTTCTCAATCGTAATTACCAAGCTTTTACTGTAAAAATCATTTGTTTGACGTTGATCGGAGCTCGGCTTGACAAATTCTCAAGTAACACTTTCGAGATACTAACAGTAAAAATTGTCATAATTACCACAGCACAAAGATGAAGAAATAAATACTGTCAGCACCTACTGTGCAAAACGAATCAAATCGTAAGAAGCCGAAATAATAACGACAAAAGATACCTTTTTATTTTTTTGTAGCGCACTCTCTGGATGCAATCTTCATCATCCGAATCTGGTAAAAAGATTATCAAATCAAAATTATTTCAAGAAATAGGCAAAAGTTCTTTGTAATGTGTATAGGATTTATGTTCTGTTAAATGAGCAAGTACAGGCACTAAAAATGTGCAAACGTAAGTGCAAATCAGCCAAATTGTTAGCAGCACATCTTTTGTGAATGACAGCATTTAAATGCTGAACTTCAAGCAAATATACCATAAGATACAATTTATTCTAAGGCTTTAGCAGAAGATTGAAGTCTTCTGATTTTCAAAATAATACAATTGTTAATACTTGTTGATTATTATCTTATGCAAGCTCACCTTCTTCCTCTAATGCACTGTCATCTTCATCTTTCACGTTCTTCTTGCTACCTGGCTTTTTCGGTACAAGATCTGTGGTGTTTTGGTTGCATTCCCACACGCACAAGTGTCCACGTCTGCTTGCACTGTAAACCTGACATTGGATAAGGATAATCATGCTAGTCTGTACAGTCCCAAGACAGTCATGACGACAGTCCATTTGGTAAGATATTTGTTTGCGATGTCAAATGCGCATATTTGCATGTGATGTGTGTGTTCATGCTTGTTGTATTTGTGCATGTGTGTGCATGTATGCATGCGTATATTAGTGCTTTCTTTCTAGTATTAATTTCATTTCTTTCAGATGGCCCCATGCACAATGTCAACAGTGGTGTTGTCACAACCTCTGATGGGCGGAATCCACACGACTCCAAAAAGCATGGACTATCATCATCAAGAGCTTCAAAAACATCGAGTAAAGTAAATTGTAAGGAAATGACATTAAAAAGGCTAAAATGTGAATCTACGGCAATTAACGGCATTTCCAAACTAAAAAAAGATCATTCTAGAGATTAACAACGCTAGGTCATAACAGGTTTTCACATTAAAACACGAAGTTAATAATGTCTATTACTGAGAGTGTGTTGAATGGAGTATTTAAACAAATGGTAAGTGGTAAGCTGAAACATGGGGTAAAATAAAGGTGCTTTCTACTTACGTGACCTAAGCCTATTTTAATACCTTTTTTAATGTACTCAGGATGTGTCATAATGTAATGCGGTGTATTGAAAATGTATGAATTTGGGCTTACACTACACAAAGGATACATTCATCGAGTTGTGTTCGAAAAAAGCTCCAACCACTACGTCAGTGTGCCCACCCATACTGTGTACAGCTAGGTTTTCATATGCTTGAGCCGCATACACACGCGTGTTCATGTCTTTGGAGCCTACCACAAACACTCTGCAATTTTGAAACAAATCATAATTAGAGAATTACAGTGAACATTTCATTGAATGCTATGCATTAAACCAAATATGGTCATGGATCCTCCCACCCCTATCCAAGCTTATGGATATTTTAAATATTAATGACTCACATATACAAGGGGTCCTCAGGTTACGACGTTGATCCGTTCGTTGGACGCGTCGTAACCTGATTTCATTGTAAGTCGGAACGTAAGTCGGAACATAAAGAAAAATACCTGTACTGTATGTACAGTGCTATATACTGTACTGTAACTGTTAATGACATTAAAAAAAAGTATTAAAAAGAATAGAAAACAATTCCTTACCACATGAATTTACGACGCTAAACCTCGTAAGACGGAACGACGCATAATATTATTTATTATATTTTTATGGGGAGGAGTGTCGTAACCACGAAACAACATAAGTCGAGACCGGCTTAACCCGAGGACTTACTGTATTGTATATTCTTTTTTTTTAGTAAGGCTGAGGATGTGGAAATTATATTATTTCATTGTAACTCACTGCCAGCAGAACAATTCATAAACAACAGCCAAATAGTAGATACAGAATTCCATTCATATTCACCCTCTGACTGCCACAATACATAACTGTCAGTGTTACACTTACAGGCACACAAATAGATATTATTTGGAAACACTCACTTGGAATCTGATGACCAGTCGATGCACATGGTGTGATCAAAAGCCCCTGTGTATGTGCGGTAAAGAAGGAAGGGGTTGAACACTCTCTGCTTGCCTGGAGCATGAAACACTAACACAACCGTGTCTCTTGTCACTGCAAATTTCCTGCAAAAATCATAAGACGATAGGTCAAAAAGAATATATTGACCTCAAAGATATCTCATTTTCTTATTGATTTGACCCAATCATTTCCTTTTTTTTTTTCATTCTTCCTAAAAAATACAACTGATTCATGGAACACAGAACTCAAATGGTTTTACGTGCAGTGAAACAGAGCTGCCAACCACTACGGAACGTCCGTAGTTTCTCCGGAAAATGTTCTTTAATTCCGCAACTACGCCATTTCAAGAAATACTACGGAAGAAAAATTTCAAAGCATACCTATTTTTTTACAAGTATCGAAACAAAGCCGCGAGAGACGTAGGCCTACTAGGCTTTCGTCAATATCATAGACTTTCGTTTAGCGCTTTGCGTGTGCGCTATTTTTAGCTCAGCAGCCACTGCGCGATAGACTGAGAGAGAGAGAGAGACCACAGTCAGATTTGCCAGTAGAGCTGCTACAGAGATGCAAGAGGGCAACTGTTTCTGCCCTAGCAGAAGAAAAGCCCTAACATGTCTATGCCTGTGAACCTATAACTGACAATGTTTTGTTTTTTTTTAAAATATAAATAGCAGCTTTAACAATTTGGTTTTAAACCAATGCAGTATCCATGCCATTAGTACATGTAGTGAGCCATTGGGTTAGCTTTTCCGAACAAAATGTTAAAACTGTTTTTTTTTCCAGGAACATTTCTATCATTTTAAAAATAAATATTTGAAAGTTAATGCTTTTTGTGTTGGTGTTTGGTTTTTATTTAAGCTAATATCAACATTTTAAATAATGCTCATTTTATCATGTGAAAATTCTTGTTCGTACATTTGCTACTGAAATTGAGCTGAAACTACGGATATTTTTCTTTGTTTGCTACTGAAATTTTTTTTAGGGGTTGGCAGCTCTGAGTGAAATCATGTTTGATTCAGTTTACAATAAGTTGAAGACAAAAAATAACAACAAAAGCACTATGTTCACTCACTTTCCATCCGGGCTGAACTTAACTTGGTGCACAGGGCTGTGGAAATGATACCTTCCAATAACACTCTTGCTGATCAAGCTGCACAGCAATGCCTCGCCATCTGCACACAAAACGGCAGTCAAATTAGGATTACAACCACAAATTTTTTAGTCCACCAGAATAAAGGCGAAATTCTGCTATTCATTACTGCATGTATATTTTCTACTAATAAATACTTATTCCTCAAGACATCAACTCAAACATGAGCTTTTAAAATTGTGAATAAAGCCAAAAGCAGGGATCAGGGAGCCAAACAGGACCAAACTCTGCCAAGTTAGCAATCAGAAGAAGAAGCACATCTTAAAATGGTTTGGGGAGCTTTTAAAATAATAAAAATCTAGCATCCCACAGAAAAATCTCATGTCTGCAGCCCTGAAAATGAAAAAAAGGTCCCACTAGCCTTTGGCTAGTAACTTAAAAATTTTACTAGCCAAACTAAAAATTTTACTAGCCAAACTAAAAAAAAAGTTCATTTTAGCGCACTCGCATTTGGCGACTAAAGTTTTTTTTTTTGTCGCCAATTTTTTTTTTCCACTAGCCATGGCGACTAAATTAGTCGCCATTTTCAGGCCTGGTCTGTTCCTGTAATGGTATGAAATACATCAATAAATGAAAACAGTACTAACCTTCGGTTACTAAAATCATCACTCCTCCATCAGGTGAAATGGCAATGGCGGAAAAATTGCGATGCCCTTCAATAGGCAGCGTCTCCGATTTACTGCTGTAAAGGTACAGATACAAACCATATATAATTCACCATTTTTGCAATAACAGTCACCCCTAGGCTACCCCACAGAAAATACATCAAGTTCAATACCACCATAATGTGTTTAATTTATATTTATCATACATCAAACAAGCAGTCCATGATCAATAACTTCGGAAAAAAGTGAAATTTTGTGAACATTTATAATTTTATTAATTTATGACTAGTTTTAGCAAATATATTTTAACCCTGTGACCTTGACCTTCAGGTGATCCAATCACTACTAATGCTCGAGCTCTCATACTCGTCATAGGGATACATCTTCCTATCAAATTTGGCTTGGAAGCTGTAAAACCTTCCGAGTAAAGTTTTCCTAAACAGACATGGAGTTCATGAAAAAATTATGTCCGTCTATTTAACATAAGTACATAAATCGGGTGTCTGGTGTTGAATGATTGACTGCTGACCACTTTGAACTGATTCACATGCATTTTTGCCCCATTCCAGCAACAGTTCTGACTGTGAAATGCATCTCTCATGTAATGTAAGCAAATTTATGTATTTAGTCCAAGGAGAGCACTTACTAGTAAAAAACAATACTGTCACTGCAGTAAACAGTTAAAAACAATATCCTGTTATTCTCAGTAAATATTCCTACATTATACCTCAATATCCAGATAATATTACTATGTATTAGTTAAAATAATGAGTGCATTCATTGCTACATTCTCAGGGGCCCATCGGTAACTTTGCTGGTATAAAGGATATTTGAGTTGACAGACTATCAGTATCACTGTGTCACAGTGAATCATTAATTCATTTACATCATAATGTTTAAAGTAAACATCAGAATTATTTTACATCACTCTGATCGCAGTTAAATTTAATGATAAAAAAAGGCCCTGGCCCTATGTTTAGCAGATTTTTTTAAAAGCTGTTTTTCTTGAGTATTATTAATTTACTGGACACTCACATGCACCAAAGATTCACTTCTTGACTGCCTCACAAGTTGCTTCTGATCATGAAAATAATTAAACAAGGTAAACACAAACAAAACACATGGAATCAATGGATTGTATATTATTGTACTAGAGATGTTCACATTCCTGTTTTTCAATTCAGTACTTACTTTTTGAGATCAAAAACAGTGATTCGGTTTCCAACAGGGGATGCCACCTTGAAGTCATCAGGAAAAAATTCAAGATTTCCCTTCTTGTACACCGTTCCAAGGAGGTTTGAAAACTGTACAGGAAAAATCAGACCAAGGTTACCTTCATAAGACCTTCACACTCACAGTGATTGATCTCAACTATTTATCCAACATGTATTCCCTCCTTCTATCATAGCTGGAATATATATATATACCACAAACAGAAACATGTTAAATAAGCAACCCTTTCCATCTGAGTTCCACTTCATGGATCATTCGTGAAAGATACCGGAGTGATGTAAAGATGACAACGTGAAGTAGCAACCGATACTAGAGCGTTATGTTCACATAAATTTATAATTACGTGTATTTGTATATATTATATATATATCCCCTATCCAATCCCGTAACTCGGAGGTCGTAGGGGCACCACAGATGATCATTTAACCAGCGCACTCCATCTTTCCCCGTCCTCAGCAACCCTCATGGCCTCGCTCAGTGTCAAACCAGTCCATTCTCGAATGTTGTCCTCCCAACTCTTTTTCGGTCTCCCTCTTCTTCTACCTCCTTGCACTGAGCCGTGCAGTATGGTCTTTGCAAGACCTGATGACCTGGTGACATGGCCGTACCATCGAAGCAGGTCATCATGTTGTCCAATGGCTTGTGCGATGGATTTGTCGGACTTCGTCGTTGGTGACATGTGCTGGGTATAGGAAATGCCCAGAAGTCTTCTGTAGCACCTCATCTCCATGCTTTGCATTCTTCGTTGTAGATCTGCTGTGAGGGTCCATGTTTGGCAAGCATATAGATGGAGATGACAAGGGAGCGCAGCAGTCTTACCTTAGAATGTAGACGGATGGTCCTGTCTTTTCAAATGGGCTTCAACCTTGCCAAAGCAACAGTTGTTCGTGCGATCCTGGAGAGGACTTCTTGTCGGGACCCATTGTCTGATACAACGGCTCCTAAATATTTGAAGCTATGCACTGTGTTGAGGGATTGGCCTTGGACTTCGATGTCCGTATTGATGCCATTGGTGTTGTTGGTCATCATTTTGGGCTTCTCTGAATTTATTTCCATTCCATAGGCTCTGGAAGTGGTGTCAAGCCTCTGTACTAGCTGTTCAAATTCTTGTTCCTCTCCAGCCAATCCATCAATGTCATCCGCAAAACGAAGGTTGGAGATTGCTCTACCCCCTATGCTGACTGTGCCTTCGTGATCTCTATATTATATACACACACACGAGATCCTACCGTACAACGCTGAAATCATGCTTTTTGTGTGAAATAATGAAAATGTTTGTGTTTATTACATTTTTATTCATATTCAGAAACAGACAAGTATTTTGACCTTACTGTTAGAGGAAACAAATAAACAATAATAATATCAATATAATATGACAATGTTTACAGATCATGTTTATGTGAAGCCTTTGAATATTGAACTTCGAACTCCGAAGACTTGAGCTAAGTAAATCATCACTAAATGCTAGCGCAGCCTAACTATCAAATCAACATTGAATTTCAATGATTAGGAATGACTGCATAGTAAATTAAAATAATCATCATGACAAGTATTGAAAGCATTTTAAATTGCGATTAAAAACATAACATATTTTCTTTTTAAAGACATACTCTGTAAGAAAATTTCATTTTTAATATCTCCACTGACTGCCGGACATGCCTTCCGCTACCACGTGCAGATTACCTTACTAGGGCGAGTTGTCTTCCTTTAAGTCATTGGCTAGAAGTAAGCGGTCTGTCCAATCAAACCTTACGAAACATCTTCTGTGAATTTGTAATCGTGCTGGTCACATGATCATATGACAGTACATCACTCGCCATCTTGAGCAGAAGCAGGCAAGTCGCAGTGTCAGACTCTGATTTACCGTCGAAGGACGCCTTTTCTTTCGCTAGGTCTTCATCCTCAACTCCACAGAGAAAATGTCGTCCGCTACTGAATCTGCATATGTGTACGACCCAAAGGCTCCTCCATACGCGTCTTTCTTCGGAATTATTGGCGTGACGGCTGCTATGTCTTTTTGCGGTGAGTTTGAAGAGATTGTATTCATTTATAATTCATTGACTATAATTATAAATAGATGAATCTGCTCATCAGTTGTTCATTTTATAACGTTAAAATTAGGAAATTTTAAAAAATCATTTAATATTAGCCTGTGGGTAACTGCTTCTCCAGCAAAGTTCCATTCGTTTAAAACTTGATGTCTGAAGGAAGAAAACACCCCCTTTTATATATAATAAGTGTAGTGCTCTGCATTGTCATATAATTTCCTGTCAAATCTGCCGTATGGTTTTCATTTATGGTCAATTTATTTCATCAGTCGATGTTTTCTAAATGAAATTCTCATCATAATTGCTATTCGTAAGTAAGTTGTTTGCGAAACCTATTGAAAAATTGAGTAGAAAGTGTGAGATAAGGAATCACGAGTGCAGAAACTCCGCCTGCTTGACGGGCGTCACTACCGGTGTTGGCATCAGGCTTGCATAAATTTTAGACTCGCTGATTAAAGTCAAACACCTATTATTTAAGTTTGTTGCAAGTCTTTACGAAAATTTCACACCAGTTATATTTAGACGATTATTAACCAGTTAACTATAAACTTGACACTTTTTTTATATATACCCCTATTTTTGGCACTACTGATTCACTAATCACTATACAGCTTGCCACTTCACTTCACAGCAACAATCCAGCCAGTTGTCATGTTCATTATCTAAATTATTATGTAGGCCCTAATGTGTGTGTGTGAATACTTTTCCAGCAGAAAGTTAATCCTGTTCATATTCAGATCTCGCACATGAATGATGAAGTTGGGTGTTTACCATGGCCTAAGGCTATAACGGTATATTTGCACGATGTCACTCTTTTACCATGGCCTATAACGGTATATTTGCACGATGTCACTCATCGCTTTCATGTGACATTTTCGATTGTATGGTCTAAACTACGGCTTTTTTATCTTTTTTTTTTTTTTAATAGGTGAAGTCCGTAGCATATCAATTAACTATAAAACATACATAATATATTACTATTAGTATTAGTCTAAAAATTAAAAAAGATGACACAAATACACTCTAAAATAAACAGGGTTGCACATTTCTAGCACTTAACAGTAACTTGCAAGGGTATTCATACCCCTAATGACACTTAGGTTTTATAATTCGCACCATTAAAATTTTCTGTGTTTTTATACCCCTCAAATATTTTATAAGTGGGATGCCTACCGGTCTTTTGCACCAAAAAATAATAATTTAAAAACGTTTACTCATTGCTGCAAGTATGTTGGCATATATTATATGTGTTCACCTTTCTCATTGCTTATTTTACCAAGGAAGATGCAAATGAAGTGTTTGTTTTGTACCCATTTGACTGGCAGGTTTATCAGATCTGTTGACTTTCTCGATTACATTATTTGGAATTCTTTACATGATGGTACACCCACACTTGCAATATTTGTGCAACCATCAACAAAGAATGGTGTATACATACTTGACAGTATAATTTTAAAGAATGAGCATCCATATAGAATAACGGAGAATGCACACGGATACAGCCATAGGGCCAGCTTGTGGTTTTGTACTTAATGTACAATTCAGTTAGAATTGGAGACATTACTTGTTAGAATGATGATTGATGTACATGCATACATCCAAATAGCATTTAACAGAATACACATGGCTACAGACATAGGGCCACCCAGTGGCTTTGTACTAAATGTACCATTAAATAAGAATTGGAGACATTTAATCATACTTAGTTCAGCCATGTTGTGATTGGTTACAAGAATATATGTCAGTACAGTAAAACCTCCGTTTTGAGGCCCTCTCTTAGACGACTTCCTCCAACATACGACCGGAAAAAAATTCACCGATGCTTTGTACTATATAAACGACCTCTCTTAAACGACTACCTCTAAAACTCGACTTGCGACCTTCAAATAATTAAATTTTACGACCTAGCATCTGATTAATTCAGATTTCAAAGCAATAAGTATTTGTCACTTTGTGCACTTGAAGAAAACAGCTTCGTTTACAACTTTTTACAGCAGACGATGCATTAAAGCAGCTTGAAATACTCTAAGGAGCTGACCAGATTTGCCCTGAGAAGGGGGTCTGTCAGATCTTGCTGACACCATGTCTGGTGTTCAAAGTGACGTACTAAGAGAACATGCACGGGTGTGGGGATCATGCAAACAAACAGAAATAACCGCTTTCTTTTAAAAAACAACTATTCAATGATTGAATAAAAATAATTACAACCCTATTAATGGGGTTATCTTATAAATAGTTATAACTCCAAACATGCACTCAGCACTTACATACACTTTTAAACAACTATCATACCAACATTGAACATTGATTTTTTATTTTGTAAATAATGAGGAACAGGAAGATGTTGACTGTATTGGTTGTGAGAAAGAGTAAAAGATGGTAGATGTTCCATATACTTATTGGTATGTGTACTTTTTGTACATGTATTTATTTTACTTCATTAATTTTGTAATAGATGTCTTTTTAGAAAATGTCCTACCTCCTTTTTAAGACCCCTCCAATTTAAGACCTCGTTTTAATAGCAAGTTAAAGGTCATAAAACAGAGGTATTGGCTTTCAGAATGTATGATCAATTGATTGCAATTGTGGGTCAGTTATGTCATAACTGTAATTCTTTTTTGCATTTGAATTGTTAATTCTATAACGTGTTTGTCATTTTCAGCCCTGGGAGCTGCTTATGGCACAGCCAAGTCCGGCACTGGTATCTCTGCCATGGCAGTGATGCGACCTGAGCTGATCATGAAGTCCGTCATTCCTGTTGTCATGGCGGGTATCATTGCTATCTATGGCCTTGTGGTGGCTGTCGTCATCACACAGAACTTGTCAGACGATTCTACATATACCCTCTACAGGTACATCTTGACAGATCTCTGTAATAATCACAGATAGTTCTTCCTGATAATTTCACATATTAGTAGCTTTCTTGGATCACATCGCCTTGTTTGTTTTGTGGAAAAATTATTTGTTTAGCAGCGATTAGTATTATTATTACTAATAATAAATCGCAGGTATGGTTTCCTTAGTTGTTTAATTTATATTTGACCGTATTTACACTTCAGGACTAATCGTTTGTTATAAAATGTAAAATATCTTTCTGTATCACTGAAGATCTTGTTACACCTCTTCACTAGCTTATGATTGCTGCACGGATGATGTCCACTTGTGAGGCACCACACGTTACCCATGCTTAGAGCAATCAAAGAAGGCAGGGGTAGAGATGGGATGTTGTGCAGGGTTGTGAACATCAATGGATGTTTATGCCAGCAAGTAACTGTTGTAGCATTTTTCAATCTAGACAGTTTACGATACATGTAGGCAGATCTAGTAGAGTTTTATGTACTTGATCTTTTTGATTGAATAATTATGCTCATGTTTTGATGTTGGTAATGGATGACCAAACTGAGTTTCTTTGAAGCGGAGTAAAAATGAAAAAAATAAAAAGATGCATGCATGTATTCTTCATCAGCTCACGGCTATTCTTTTTTGTGTTTCAGGAGCTTTTTGCATATGGGTGCTGGGCTGAGTGTAGGATTGAGTGGTCTTGCTGCCGGCTTTGCTATTGGTATTGTAGGTGATGCTGGTGTGAGAGGTACAGCTCAACAACCCAGGCTTTTCGTCGGTATGATCCTCATCCTTATCTTCGCTGAGGTGTTGGGTCTGTACGGACTTATCGTTGCCCTCATCCTCTCGGTCAAGTAAACCTGTCAAGTTCCAAGAAACATACCACTTCTACAGCTACATCAGGCAAACGATATACCAGCAACTTGCAGAGTGGGAACTTACTGGACATTACATCATCTGGTGCAAACAAACAAAAGAAAAATGAGACATTGAAGTAGCTAGTGCTGTGTCTGTAAAAGGGTTTGTGCACACATCAGTGCTGTTGAGGGATGTGAAGATTAGATTTGTTTTTATTTTTATGATTCAAAAATATTTGGGAGATTGATCTCTGCACCAGTTTAGCAGGAAAAGGGGGTTTTGATGTCGTATATGGATGAGAGGGTGGGTGTATGGTATGTTAGGTATTTTGTAATACGTTGTGATATCTTTGGAAAATGAAACTACACTGTACCCAGTTGGGCTTTATTTTCATATTCAAAGGATTCTCAGTAAATCTATTTATGGGGGTTCCATTGTATTAGTATTAAATAGAACAATGAAAGATCAAATGAATGTCTTTAGAGTTCTTTTTGTAGAGTCACCAGAACATATTTTTGAGATGTAAGATACAAGTGATCTGTATCGACGTATCTTTTATGTCAGTAGGATACAGATATCAATCTGTGTCATTGCATTTTTGTTGATCATGTGTTAAAATGGTCTTTTGTTTAGTTTTTTTTAAAAGATTTTTTATACAATGATTTGGTTCTAGCTCAAGCGCAGGTGTTACGGTTGATGACGAACATTAACACTGTGTGCATGTTAGTGGAGTAGTTTTGCGGGTAATGAAAGTAGCATTGGCAGTTGTGTGCCAAAAGTGTGCATTCTGAACACATTCATGATCATCGTTTCTCTTTCAGTAATTTTATTATGCTGGCCATTCCATTGTCAGGCATTACTCACCTTAGTCATGTATTTCTGCTCATTAATTTTTTTCCAGTTAGTTATTTCTACACATAATTATTTAACAAGAATAATTCTTGCGCGTTCAACTTATTTGGTGTGTCATTTGTTCAACTTGTGATAACCAGGAATACACGTGACTCCCTTTGATGGATGCGTGGCTTGTATGGAAATGCGAATAAATTGACGATTGGTGCACTTTTTTTTGTATTTTTTCTTTCCAGTTTTAGTGTGTGGTTGCCCAAGAATGTTTAATCCCCAAAGATGTGTATGATTTTGATGCAGAGTGTTTGTAGAAAAGGATGTTTTTGATGTATGTGGTACTGTTACAAACGTTTCAGATGTCTTCAGATGTATTCGGTTTCAGGTTTTGTGGAGTTCATTTGATGTAAATTTTGTAGCTTGTTTTGGGATTTCTCCAATTTGAAGTGATACATACTGACATGGCTTAAAATTGTCAGTCAGGACTTAAAAGCAGAGGAGAGAATTCTGATTACATTATGTTCCTAGCATTGCTAGGCTCAGACAAAAGTTGGTGTTTCTGTGTATGACTGTACTAGCTTAGAATTATTGTCAAAATTGCGGGGTGATCTTTAAAAAAAATCTAATTGTTTGTTTCCCAGTGTTGTGCGTTTGTTTACTTCTTCCAACTCCAACATTTTGCAACTAGCATTTGTAATTTATATAACCTTCATGTGTAGTTTGCTTGAAGTAGATGAAATAAGACAGTTTATATAACGTCGTACAGTACAAATGGGAAAAGTCAAGTTCAGCAGCTTTACATTTGATACATTGTCACTTGTCAGTTTTAAATATCTACCAGCATCACTTTTTCATGATCTCCTGTTATGATAGCATGACTGGATGGGGTTAAGAACAAGTCTGCGGGTGTGTCCATCTTGTTTGCATTGAGAAGAACACGAAAGCCTGGAAAATCAGTCAGCATTGCTGTTGCGTTTCTACAATTACCGGGATGTATCTTAAATTTGGGGGCCGTCTCTTGAATGCATGGAACTGGGCTTGAGCTCAGATGCCAGTTCACTTCAGTCGATTTCATATTTGTTGTACATGTTTATTTACAGTATGAATAAAAGTATCACCACCGATATTTTGTGTGTATTATGAAGAAAATTTATGTTGAATGTTCCCTCATAATGGATAACTGCACAAACCAAACTCTACTGGAAGTTTGCTCAAGGTGCATGCAAATGCAGTACATGTCCTCATGTGCCAGATACAAATACAAAACATGCAACAAAAATGATAGGTTAATCTATGCAACTTTGAAAAGAAAAGTGTTGATGTTCTCTTATCTGCAGTCTTTTTAAGTAGTCCAAAATTCTAAGTCTGACTGTAACATGCAAAAATGTCAAACGGTTAAAAAACAAAAATTTACCGTAACAGTCTAGTCTTGATGCAATATACCTACTGGAAAAAAGTTATTTTCATCAAATTTTGTGTTTTAAATAAAGGCAAAGATTTACAGCATCAAAATACATTTTTATTGACAACTCAATATGCACGATGCCAGAGCACTGGAAGAAACAGGGGGAGAGGGGAAATTCGAATTTCTATACATTCTGAAGATAGAACAACTTTCATCATGAATCTCAATTTGGTATAATATATTTTTATTTATTACATGACAACCTTGATCACACACGCACAAACAGATCTTGACTATAAAATAATATCCAGTCTTTGAAAATCTTTTAGTATTTTACATACTGAAACATTTGCTGGTGGTTTTTTTATAAATCTCACAGTAACAAATCTTTATTATTCACTGTGCTGCAACAAGTACTTGCACTCATCAACTGAGCGCTAGGCCTATTTTTATTTAACCCATTAATAATAGTCGTGTCATGTGACTTGTTTGAGTCCCAAGATTTCAGCATAACTGTCTAGTGACATGTAACTATGATGAAGGCAGTCAACGGAAAGAAAGAGGAGAAGAAGGAGACGAAGATTATAGCCAGTGAATATGGTGACGTTCTTTCCTCTCAAGCCGACAGCCTTGTTATAGCAAATGCAATATGTAATTCAAATATATATATCGGTCCATATTCATTGTCGAACATCACAATGTACATTGAATACGTTTAAACAATTCGTGTTTCAAGACTCAAGACACTAAATAAATGCAGCGCTTGCCTAGCCTATGACTCGATTAATAAACAGTAGGCCTACTGCCCTTAAAAATAAAAACTGACATTAGCCCTTTATGCTTTTCCCCACTGAATGCTTTCTATTTCTTATTAAACATGCTTTCCTTTCACCGTACTGTGCTTTCAGTATGTTTGGGCGTTAACAATTCATTTGAACAAACACATAATCACCATTAATGGTCCAGACATTCTCTTTGCTTAAAAAGAATGGTTTATTCACATAATTTTATTATACTAACAATACAACACAACAATGCATACAGACCAAAAGAACAAAAAAGTGCGAACTTAACTGTCATGATGCATGACAACGGTCAGTGCGGCAAAGTTCGCTTTCAATGTTGTTCTAATAATAACAATGCAAGCTCTCATATGTGGTAACCTTACTGACTGTACAAACTAGCATTACACTGAAATCTCAGATAGTGACGTTACAAAGTTATAATTTAAAAAACAAACTTAAATGTTAATTATTAAAAAGTTCTAGATTTGAATGACATCTGTAAGAGTTTATCAGTACAACTTATGTTAATCTGATGAATAAAAATTGATACAACAACAGAGTTATCGATGTTATGCATGGATACAATGAGTTCTAACTTCAAGTCTGAAATATTATTTGTATGTAATGAAAAGAAGCATTTTCATCCTCATCAAATGTTCATTTTATTACGATGCCCTCTTTTCCAAAGCCATGTCGAGGAGTCTGTGCAATCTCTCCATTCCCAGTCTGGCATCGTCAATCAATCCAGCGTTAATCATGGCATTCTCATATAACTGAAACACAAGATAGTGTTCGTTTAGTACTGCCCTATAAGCACGTCTAAAATGAAATAAGTTATAGAAGATAAAACAAGACAAGATAACTTTATTGTCTAAAAAAAAAAATGTTTTGGCTCGCTAAAGTATAAGGTCACGCAGTATAGAGTCATGCAGTAGTAACAATAAGGTCACGCACTATGCCGCGTATAATCAAAATTGAACAGGTTATTCTATTTTATTTATTTAATTATTTATTTTATTACCGACCCTCTGAAAACGTTAATGATCAAACATAATAGTGAAAGCAAGTGTTCAGCATTACATAAGCATAATGGTCAAATTCAGCACAAATGTGCATCTACTGCCAGTATACACAAACTAGATTACGAATGAGTGCGCAGAAAAGTAACCGTTATTCAATACTTCACTGTGTGAAACACGCATTACGTTTAAAGCTGTAACCTTAACGCACTCGTGTGTGACATCCAACATTATGAAAGAAAGAGGCAGCTACGCGGGGGAGGGAGAAGGGAACCTTTCCATTGCACGATTCCGCAATGAACATAATCGAAGACACTGAACGCAATTTAAATCCAATCACTGTTGTTTTACATAAATCCAAATAAAAGTCTTCGATGACGGGATCCGTTTTAGCTGTAAATAGATACAAAGGTTTGGCACCAATTTTACAGCCACGCACTAAGCTTTACGATTCCAAAAAAGCAAGCCTGATGAGTGCACTAGTAGTAGAATTGGAATGCAGTGTAGGTAAAGGAACTAGACCTAGGTTCCCGTGTTCCCATCCGTAGTGTATTTTAACACTAATGGGTAGCTATTGACACACTAAGACGAATTGGGACACTAGGTAGGTTTAATCATGCACCCTGTACCTCATTGACAAACAATGAAATGTCTACACTACTTGCATTCGACCCTGTAATGTTGACAACCGAGATTTTCTCCCATTTATTATCAAATTTAAAAAAAAAATTGAAAGAACCTCAAACAGGAATGTTTTGTTGAGCGGGTCAAGCTGTCAAACCATCCCACTCCAACCATCATTGACACAAACAATGTCACCTTTCTACCTGCCAATTAGCATCTCTCTCTCTCTCTCTCTCTCTCTCTCTCTCTCTCTCTCTCTCTCTCTCTCTCTCTCTCCCACCATCTCTCTTTCTCTCTCTCTCTCTCCCACCATCTCTCTTTCTCTCTCGTGAATTTGTTTGCATTCCTCCTCTAGTTATTTCCAATAATTTCAAACAGGTTGTGGTGGTGCATATATAGACTGATTATGGCATATACACTACAAACTTTCACAACAGTCGGAGAATGGAGAAGCAGTCTCCGCCTGTGTCTGACACACTGGAAGCTACAGTAGAGTACATAGGCAGCAAAACCGGTGTCACATCCTTCAAGTTCCGGGTTTCCTAGTTTATCCGAGCGCTTTTGCGCATGCGCCAGGTCATGTCGGGCCGGCTTTTTCACGAAGTTCTTAGGCGGCATAACCCTAACCCTAAACTCTTAACTCTAACCCAAACCCTAACCCTTACGAAGACTATGATAGCACTGTGCGCATGCGTCGAATTTTGTAACGCGTCGACCAATCAGAATGCTCCCATTCGCTCCCAGCCCAGCTAAGATACTAGGAACTGTGAGGATGTCACACCGGCATCCGACGCTTCCAGCCCAGCACCAACCTCTGCCGGCTCCTGGATGCCGGTGGACATTAACATACATGATCAATACGCGCCTTTTCTCTCCCTCCCACACACGCACAAATCTGCAACCTGGTACAAAAAGCCCGGTCACTGGCTTCTGGTGGCAAACGGACTGACCTGGATCTCAAACTAGGTCCCAGCTACAATGAACGGCAGCCATGGACTTCAGACAGTCCAAGGTTCCAGCACCATGCACTAGGACGTGTTTTTAGGTGTCATGGAGCGGTTTTAAATAAAGTGTTCTAGACAATGACATTAGTTCTCGTTGTACGTGCTGGTTTTATCCCAGGTTTAGCCCCAGAGTTTGTGTTGTCTCGGTCTAGATCTAAGTATGCCAAGCAACTATTCTGAAGATTAATAAAATGGAACTGGAACTCCATGCCAGCTTTTCAAACCTTTAAGACCATGCGCTCAAAATAGCCGCAAACGACGCACTCCCGCGAACACACACACACACACGCGCGTGGGTTCACAAACACGCTCGCACACAAACACACACATACACACTAGCCAATACCCTCCCTTCAATGATTTCTTGGACCTGGTGATTTGTTAAAAGGAGCAGCATCACTGGACAACTATCTGTAAAGACTTCTAGAGCCATATTTTCGCCGACGACGTTCCTGCCTTTTCGGTAAAATATACGGAACTATCGGGGTTGGATGGGTGGGGTGAGTGGAAAAGGAAATGCAACAGTTCGAAACTGGACAGACGGCAATCGGAGAACGCTTTTTATTATATAACAATTGGATAAAAATGTTAATGTTTAATATTAACAATAGATAAAATATTATCAAAAGAACATAAGTCTGGCAGACTTAGTCTAGTACAGACTAGTCACAGCTAGGGAGGGGGGGGGGAGAGGGAGAGAGAGATTAATTTTGCTATTTCCTTAAACTTACCACACTTTTACCTTTATGTATTTATTTTTATTTAAACAGATCAAGATCAGTGTATTTTTTTACCAACAGACTCTTAACGGTGCCACAACTTTGAAAGTGGGGGAACACAAGGAAAGCACAATAAACTACTGTTTGAAACATCATGTTTATAAATATAGATATTATCAACCGAGCGTTCACAGACGTGTACACCTATCGTCGCAAACAAGATTTGAAAATGCTGTGGCACGGCCAGGAACTCGTCTAGTCATAGTATCGAATCAATGTACGTGTTTTGACACACACACCTCCCTTCTCTCTCTCTCTCTCTCTCTCTCTCTCTCTCTCTCTCTCTCTCTCTCTCTCTCTCTCTCTCTCTCTCTCTCTCTCTCTCTCTCTCTCTCTCTCTCTCAAATCTCTTATCTCGCTCTTTCACCCTCTCCCCCCGCAAACTCTGTCTGTCTCTCTCCCTCCTTCTTTTATACCTACCTCCCTCTCTCTCTCTCTCTCTCTCTCTCTCTCTCTCTCTCTCTCTTCGTCATCTACATATTCATCATCATCATCATCATCATCATCATATTCTTCTTCTAAGACAAAGATGATAACAGCGATAATTGTGTTTATGAGTTCATTTGATGCACTGAGGAGAAAAAAGCAACAAGCAACTTTACAAGTACTCACAAGACTGAAAGTCAGCGAAACGCAGGCACGCTAGCTCTAGTGTTAAAGGTATCACTAATTAACGGTCAATGCCAGTGCCAGAGAGTGGATGTTGCCAAACAGAATAATGTCAGTGTCTGGTCTATTTACATTACGACTCCAATGGAATACAACAGGGATGTCGGCATTTTCCCCCCTCCATCAATGGGCGCAAATGCCTTAGAAATAATGACTGGATGCTGCGGGGAATGGAAGTTAAGTATAGGAATACAGGAGGTCTGAGAGCAAAGGCAATAATTTTGGATTATTAGGGATGGAGAAAATTGCTGCCTATAGTACAAGCTATGAAAGTGCATACTACGTCCGTATATCATAAAGACAGATATTCATAATCACTCACCTCATTTGTTTGTTTTTATGTTTTTTATCCACAAATTGCACGGAGAGAGAGAGAGAGAGAGAGGGGGGGGGGGGGGGGGTGAATGGGGCGAAAGCGGACGGCGTCGTTAAATCGGCGCCACAAGAACGGTGCCAAGTCAGCAAGAAAGGCTGGACAGGCTTGTGAAGCAAAGGGAAAGCACCTCGCATCCTTTCTTTTATTGATTGTCATCCTTTTGGGAATTCCAGATCAGTATAGTGTCAGTGCAGTCACTGGTCAATGTCTTACTAAAACCTGGGGAAAAAGTAATGCCATCATTATTTCAACAGATTCGAAGACAGTCTTTCTTTAGTATCCAACTAGATGAAAGTTAACTAGAACCTTACCTAACAGCGCGTGATAATCACAGCAGGTGCTAATGATTATTGCTGCGACGCAACATTTATTAAGATGTTTGTTCAGTGTTTTAATAAACCGACGGAGCCAAAAAGCAGGACGTATTCGCCTTTTCATTTAACCGTGAAGCAATGGCAAATAAAATAAATTTGTGACTGTTTACTTCTAACAAACGCCGCTTTGCTCAAGCACATGTATGAAAGTGATGCTCTATGCCCTGAATTCTCATTGGTTAAAAGTGTCTAGAAACACGCTAAGATCGTTCATCTAACCTCAACATAGAAGCTTCTTATAGCAAAAATATTGTTACAGCATAATTCCTGTTCAAACCTCGCGAGGGACAACTGATCCACACACTACCTGGCGGATGAACTTTTCAAGGAAATGCTATTACATTACATTACATGATTACTGCTTTAGGTCCAGCGGACTCTTCCGAGCCAAATCAGGACCAGTAAAGCCGAATCAGGACCACAAAATCAAGACTACAACTTCGCTGAAAGAGGGCTCGCCCCTGATCCGCATAAAAGATATATATAAAATGCCTACATTGCCAAATAATAACATCATAGGAAGCTCCAGTGACCACCTGGCATAAAGCGTCCAATATTTCCAAGCTGATCCAACAGACCTCACACACAAATGAGGAGTTTTGTCCCGGAAGAGTTTTCAAAAA
>CM072518.1:37302999-37365499 GCA_036898135.1 Oncomelania hupensis
CCACTGCCAGTGGTAGCACGAAACGGTAGCTCGGACGCTCACCTTTACACACGTCAATATTTTCCACAACCGTGATCAATGGGCTCGGCGACCATTCACAATCATAGGCACTAAGCACTTTCTGTCTTTTTATGTAGTTATTATCACAACCTAAGACCCAGCTAAAGGTTGTGTGCCGAAAAAAAATTGTATCAGCGTAACTTACTTATGAATCTGAATGAATTCAGGTAAACTACTTCAAAAACAGCATATCAGATGTATTTCACCAAAAAAGGTACAAGTCTAACAACGCTTTGCAAAAAAACTAAAACAAGCGCTTCCCGCCATCTCGTTGCCGTTCACAAACACTCAATGAAGCTGCGTGCACGTATATTTTACCTGCATTATTATTTCAATTCAGTGTGTGTGTGCGTGTGTATTTGTTTGTTTTAAAGTTACGTTCTTATACAATAATTCAGTATGCATTGTTAACCACAGCATTTACTGGATAAGTAAGTCACTATCCCCCACTCCCACCAATAAATCACTGTTCCCCCCACCCCCACGGTCCACCCCCGGCCCCAAACTCCGTCCATCCCAACACACACTAATGCAGATTTCAGAATTCTTTGTGATGAAAACTACTTTGTAATAATTATGACAAAATGTACAAGGCTACTACTTAAGTTTTTGTCTTTTTAATCTTCTCTCCTCCTTTCTTCCTCCTCTTTTTTTCTTCCCCCCCCCTCCTCCTCCTCCTCTTCCTTTTGAGCTATAGCTAACTTCTTTTGCATGTGTTATAGGTAGTACGAAGTTCGATAGTTGTAGTAGGCTTTGACTCAGGTCAAACGCATGAAACGGAATTTAAAAGTTGTAATGTAAAGCCAGTGCAACCCGTAGGCTTGCATACCACTTGTAACTACCGTTTGGACTAAGGTCTAATCACTTTAACGTTGTAACCTTGTATTGCCGGCGCCCGTTGTTGTGCGACAGCTGCCGGTTTCCACTTTTTTTCCCCCCCACCCTGCAGCTGCTGTCACTGGTGTTGCTGCCAACGTATGTTGTAAGTCACCTATAGAATTCCCTTTGTAAAATATTTATTTGCGATAATTTTTGGTGTTTTTTTATTTTATTTTACCACTTTCAGCTAGATAATCTTTATATTGAAGAATATTTTCAAAATAATAATTGTTTGCAAACAATGTAAGCTTTCTGTAAATAATATATTTTCTTCGTAAATGACTTATTATTTACCTAAACAATGTTTTGTTTACGTAAATAAATCAGGATATAGGTAAATAAGGCATTGTTGCTAAATAACAAAATATTATTTATCTATATAATGCATTATTTAGCAGATTGTAATAAGTAATGTATTATTAGGAAATGTTTCTAAAAAAATTTTTGTTTTCCTATTTAATGCATTGTTTAGCAGAATTTGCTAAATAAAGTATTATTTTGAAGATGTTGCTAAATAATGTACTAGTTACGTAAACAATTCATTGTTTATGGACTGCAATTTTCTTTATTTAGGAATTACCAGGATTCGTTGGAAAACTTGGTTTTTATAATTTTACTGCTTTCTATAATTAAATGCAAGGTCTTTCTAAAGATTGCGTATCCAAAATTTTCCAACATCAATCACTCCACACATTCGAAGATAAAACGTCTTTAACCTCCCGAACACTAACGAAAGGTTAAGATAAAGTTTTGTGCGGGAGTTTTCAGTTTTGGGGTATATATCCGTCAGAAGAAAAAAAATCGTTCTTTTTGTATTTATTTACCCAAAAAAATGTGTTGAAATAGTGTTTCCGTTTGTTCTTTTGAGATGAATTATGTTTTAATTTTTTCGGAAGGCAAGGACGTCAATGAAGAAGTAATGAGGGATCCCTATTTTCTGGAGCCGTTACCGTTGCAGTCTCGTATATTAATACTGCGGCGAACGAATAAAAAATAGAGTGAAATAAAGCAGTTGCCTCATTTGAAATCGCAAAACAGCGTAAAATCACGATTTGGCAATTGTCTTTATTACTACCAATAACCTCACTGTAATACATGTACCTGTGAATCGCCTAAATAATTAAATTTGCAGTCCTTCTAATTCAAATTCTGCTAATTTATGAAATATAAGTAAACAAATCATTTATAAACATTTCTAAATACATTATTTAACACAATCTGCTAAATAATGTATTATAATAGGTAAATAATTCCTTATTTAGCAACAATGCCTTATTTACCTATATCATGATTTATTTACCTAAACAATGTATTGTTATTCACGAATAAAATATACTATTTAGAAATCTTACCTTGTTTAAAAACGCCGGCAAAATAGTCCGTAAAACTGGAATACTGTCCATATACTGTATTCAGTGTCCTGGTTCATGTACCGCCAAATACATTTGTAAGTATTTGCGGATCATAAATCTGTTACGTTTTATGCATTTAGAAATATTTGCTGATCCTACATATGCTATAGTTTATGCATTAAGAAGTATTTGCTGAACAAAAAAGTGTGGTTACATGTAAGATATAATTGATTGTTCACTGATTATTTATTAAAGCCCGTCACCTTCCGCACCCTACACCATTCCCCCACCATATTCCTGATTTGTTTTTAAATACGCCAACAACGGGAGCCTCTACAATACTGACTTGGAACAATAATAAGTTTAAATAGATTCACACGCATCGTCATTGCGCTCTGCGTTCCCGCCAGCGACATGGAGTGCGTCAAAACAATCATCATCAATCACTCAATCGATTACAATCATCATTATCATCCCTGGATGAAATTTAGCAAGCTCTGTATGTCTTTTTCACTGCAGGTAAACCCCGATCCTCCACACCACGCCCGTCTCCCCTACTCAACCCATCCTCCACCCCAACATACACATACCAACGCACACACACACACACACACACCATCTTCTCTCCACCCTAAAAAAATCCCTATCAAGCCCTGGCAAAACCAGCAGTGCAGCCCCGAGTTGCCTAGGCAGAACGCTACGTAACGCTAAAACTCTTTTGGCGGAAAGTCTGGACAACCCTATGCCCGCGGAGAGCGCAACAGAGAGCACTCTATAGCGGTCTCGAAAGGTTGTTTGCGTGGAGAAAAAGATGGTGGGCTTTCGATTTGCGAAGGGCGATGTGTTCAACGGTGAAATAACAAGGGAGGACTTATTGTCATTTACAATCTGTTAAGATTTGTGTACATGTTATTTGACGGAATCATTATGTTTATGTGCAATCGGTATGATTAAGCATTTATATTTCATAGTATTGTTGTGTTGCCAGTGCGATCGACAGTAACTTTCACATTCAGCCAACTTCACTTTGATTGGTTGTTGTGCAGCAAACATGTGCTGCGCCATTTTAACGGCACTTGCTTATGGAAAAAGGTTGCCCAGAAGCAAAAATCGTTCGTGCGAAGTAATTGCAAACGTTTTCTGGTGCTTTTTTTCTAGACAACTCGGGGCAGGTTATTACGATAAACTTTGTTATAGCACCCACTACAGGCTAATATTCATAATCTCAACGTTATCTTTAAAATACGGGTCAGACAACCTACCTCCTTCATGTTTTTATTTGCCATGCCTGTCTTGTTTATTTTGTTCCCCACAAAAGGCCTGGAATTATCATTTTTGTTTCGGAAAACATTTGGATATTTTTTTAATCAACAGCAAGCGGCGAGGGGGAAGAATGAGTGCGAGGGGCAATCCTTAAGTACAGTGCAAAACATGGCAACATTCCCAGTCGTGCTTGTGTGTATGCAAATTCAGGTACAGAAAGGTATGAAATCATATAATAATAGCTTTATCCAAGGCGATCTAGAGAGAGAGTGAGAGAGTGAGAGAGAGAGAGAGAGAGAGAGAGAGAGAGAGAGAGAGGGTTAGAGAGAGAGAGAGAGAGAGAGAGAGAGAGAGAGAGAGAGAGAGAGAGAGAGAGAGAGAGCATTCATTGTTCGACTCGTAGTCCATAATATGGTTTAACGAGAAAGTTTTAGATGTAATATACCAGAAGACGAGACAGAGCTAAAAGCAAAAGGAGATAACACACAGGACATTAAATAATTATGTATATATGAATTTCGCTAAAATCTTCGTCAGGAGTAAAAAGCCACCTAAAATACATACATTTAAGCACAACTACTTTACTCAAACGTAAGCAACAACGTTTCAAAACTTTAGCCTCACGAGCGCCCCATGACGCCCTCCCATTCAGCAACAAAATTTCTGCAAACTCCTTCTGCACAGCAACCGTAAATCGAATATATTTTAAAAGACTGTAACGATCATATGTCTTATTTTCTTTTTTTTTCCAAATTGCGCTGGCGTGCTCCAGTCCTAAAGCCCTGTTGAAAGAAGAGGGTTCATCATTTATGGATCGCGAAGCCTATAGGAAAAAAAAAAACTTCTAAGCTAAACATAAATGCAATGGGCAACAAGTGTTACAAAACAACTTGTTTTCTAAAAACTGGGACTAGCAGGAATGGGTGGGTTGAAAACGATTACGAATATTTTGTTTTTTGTATTATATTCTTAAGAAGTGTGTGCTGTGAGGATGAAAATACCTTAGAAAAGAAGGACTCAAATAGGATTTCTCTCTCCCGTGAGTACAATGCATTTAGGTTACATACGTATTCATCGTACAACCATTTATCAGGTATACAATTAAAATAAATGTGTTGGTGTTCACGGGCGAAAGTTACTGCTGTGTGTTTAGAGTATAGTCCCCGGACACAGAACGTCTCCCATATACGCTCTCTGTCCAGGGACATATGATTTTATGACCTTGCTGGGTTGGCTGATGAGGCTGATGGTGCGGTACTTTTCACACTCCTGAAGGTTATTCTTTTGGGGAAGAATGATGACAAGCCACTGGGTCCATGGTGTAGGGCACTCCCCACTCTGCCAGATCTTGTTACAGATAATGGTGAGGGCGTCAATCATCGCTTCTCTTCCAGTTTGAAGCAATTCTGCAGGTCCACTCCCGCTGACTTCCCCTTCTTCGGCGATTGCACTGCTGCCTCAACTTCTCGGAGAATTGGGAGGACTTCTTCTTTGTTCTGGGGACATGCTAGAACTAATGGGTCTCCGTTTGGTGTGTGGTCGTAAACGCCAGAGCAGTACTCTGTCCATCTATCTAAGACTTCTTCTTCTTCTTCAGTAAGGCATCTGCCAGACTTGCTTCCGATCGTGGAGACCTTGGGCTGTTTAACACTTGTCAGCCACTTCACAGTCTGGTAGGCCTTTTCGCTATTGTTCTTGTTCAGACTGTTCTCTATTTCATGGCATTGATCTTCTATACATTTCTCCTTTGCTGTGCGGTGCCTTTTCGGATCTCGTTGATTTTTCGGTAGGCATCAGCTCCCTGTAAAGTGTTCTTTTTCTTTTTCATCTCTCTTCGTTTGTCACACAAGTCAAAAAGTGTAGGTGTGATCCACGGTTTCTTCTTTTGGTGGTGCTTGCCAAGGATCTTAATGGCGGCATCTGTCACAGCTGAGTTGAAGGTGGTGGTCATGGTGTTGACATATAATTCACCAGCTCCCAAAAGGAGCAGTGGTGAAAATTTCCCTCCAATTGAGGCTTGGAATATTTCTGCCACCTCCGGGTCTTGCAGTTTGTCCAGGTCGAACTTCGTCTGGTGCATTTTGCTGTGTTTACTCTCTTCAAGTGGAGTTGGAAAGACATCATCACGAGATCGTGGTCACTTTCGATGTCTGCTCATGGAAATGTGCGTGTCCTACCAATGTTGACGCTTGACCTAAGCGTTTCTTGACCATGATGTAGTCAATCTGGTTGTGATGCTCCCCGCTGGGACTGTGCCAGATCCATCGTCTGGAATTTTTGTAGAGACCAAGCATGTTTGCCAGTATGTTGTATCTGGCAAACTCCAAGAGTCTCAGACCTGTCATTTGTCTCAGTTTTGCAGTGGGGTCCACATGTGTCTCCACAATTGTGATACGCATCTTGGCCAATTTTGGAATTCCATTCGCCTTGCACTATGACTATGTCCTTCTTCGGCACTTGGTCAAGGACAACCTGCAGATGTTCACAAAAATCCTCAACTTCGCTGTGGTCATAGTCTGATGTTCGGGCATAGGCCTGAATGATGGTGGTCCTTTCCAGTGGATGCTGTTCTAGCGTGAAAAATGCGATTTCGACGCAGTGCTGCCATCTTGTTTTCGGCTTAAGTTCGCAACTCGGGCCGGTAGTCCCGGTCGGAGGAGGACTAAATTCAGGGCTGTTTAGTCAGTACTTTAGGCCGGAACTTTTCGTAGGCCATATTCCTGCATACCGGTGTAACATCCTTTAAGTTTCGAGTGTCTTGCTTTAGCCGGGCGCCTTTGCGCATGCGCCAGGTTAAGTCGGGCTGGCTTTTCCACGATATTCTTAGGCGTCGTAACCCTAACACTAAACCCTAACACTAACTCTAACCCTAACTAAGACTACGATATCACTGTGCGCATGCGTCGACCAATCAAAATGCTCCCAGCCCAAATAAGATACTAGGAATTTTGACGATGTCACACCGGACTACGGCCAATAGAACCGAACTAGGCTATAGTACGGAACTAAACGTTTAGTCCTTTTTCATAAATAGATCTCCTCCCTTCACACACGTGAAAACTAGCTCATCTTTGCCATCAAGGATTTCGGTCTGTGATGGACAGTGAAAGAGTAGCTGGTGTACACTGGAGGGGTTCTGAAGCTGCAGTGATCTTCTGGGTTGGAATGGGTGTGGTGGGGAGTGCCAATGACGAAAGCTTCTCAATACAGTTTGCTTGTGACCTTGGCACAGTGGAATGTGCTGTTACCCCCGTGCGTATTACAGTGTTTGTTAAGTTCAAGATAACTGTTGATAGGACCAAGGTTATGACTGGTATACAACAATTTTTTGTTTCTCTTAAAAGTGAAGTTTATGTTAACAATATTTAAGTAATAGTTCAACTTCAACCACTAGCAACATTGGCCGAGTGTGTGAACGACCTAGGTTGATACATACAGAGAGCCTGTGCCTGCTCAGGCATACGCCGTACATTCGAAGTATACTCTGTAAACGAGGCTCATCAAAGCAAAAGGGGTGACACCAATATGTGTGTCTCGGGCAGGGTGATCAATCAAATCTTGATGAGCCAAAGTCTTTACTCCTTAGCCTTTCGGCATCGTATCAAGCTTGCTCACACAAACATTCATTTCTTAAAAATAATACTACTTTAAAAAAATAATTCCATGGCTGAAGAAAAGTTATAAAAAGGGGGGCTTTTACTTGAGTACATAGACTTACCTTGCTATGCATGTGAGTCAAAAACTGCTCTAAAACGTACCTCAAACCTACATCCTCTCTAAAGTTTTCCGGCTCAGTGGTTTGGTGATACTGATGTGTTCGGTCCAAAGCTATTCAACCGTGTCAGACATAAGAGGCAGTGCTGGGTCACATTACTTGTTAATAGGACACCAGAAATCTGTTCATATCACTTCGTCAGACTAACGCTATAGAAGGAAGAATTTTGCAGGATGTAAACTGCACACGATGTTGTCACCGTAAGAAAGTCAACAACATTAACACGCATTACATTTATTAGCAAAAAACAATCATTTAAAAAAAAGATTGTCCGTGCTCAATTGAGAAAGAGAGAGTGGCGGTTGAAATTTGGTGTTCATCGCTCTCTCTCGCTCTCCTCTCTATCAGAATACAGAATGCATGCAGGAAGTGGCAAAAGCCAAGGTTTGCACTGGTAAACTGTCCCCTTGTTGGTAAACATAACATTCATATATACATTCACGCACAAACACAAGCAGTACACTCATTCACACACAACAATACCTCCAAGACTACTTTCAATCTTCATGACTTTCTCTCAAACAGCACAAAACCTCACTCTCACTTTCTCTCTCTCGGGGAAATTTCTCAACAGCTTTTCTTTCTTTAAATAAATTAATGTCCCCGGACACATGAGCATATAGGGGACGTTTCTCAACAGCTGTTAGCTACCCGCGCCTTACTTAACGTAGGCCTTTCATATCGCATCACGTGTGACAAAACCACAGCAGTACTGTACTCTTAACTAGGTAGGTTAGGGTAGGCCTACAGCGAACGTCACTCAGTAGTTTGGGCACATTATAATCACGAGGCCACTAGTGTAATAACTGTGGCTGTTCACTTAACAACATACCTCGAACCACCAACTTTCTTCCCCAAATGCTGCTTTTACCAATAGTGTAGTTACACTTCTAAACGTGACGTGTTCAATTAATAAAATACGGTTTTATTAATCCGTTAAGCCACACTTACTTTTTTATAAAGTGGGTTTGCCAATTTGAACTTTAAAAGGACACTTATTTATTTATTTTTGCTAAGCATGACTAACAGTATATACTCTGGTAAGTCAGAATAACAAAACCGACATCATTTATTGTCTAGGGTTTCTCATAACAAACTACTGACACTAATACTTATATATGGCTATGGCCTATAGCTCAAATAGCGGCCATGCAGATTTCAGGCGCCTATGACTAACGTTATATCACAGAGATTATTTTTCCCAGAAGCCTTTAACCCAAAGCTGTAGACGACATGAAAGGGGACAGTCTACAACACGACAGCGTCCTCTAACACGTCAAAATGCAATAGTCGAAAAAATCTAAATATAAAAAACCTTTTAAAGGGTGACCATTATTAGCTATTGGTGACCATTATTTGCTGTTTGCGCCTGCCATATCGCCAATGGCAGGTGTGGACGCTGAACTTCAACGTTAATTTGTTATTTTCAAGGATGCAAAGAAGAAACGGTGTCCAACACCACTCCTTTCAGCTTCAAGTCCTGTTCGGCTCACTAGCTAGATAAAGCAAGCTGACCTTGAAAGTTCAGACAAAATGTGAATGTCACGGTCCTGAGACTACACCACAGTTGTCTGCTCACTTGTATTTACCCCCATTGCATACAGTGAAGATATTCCTCACAAGTGTATATCGTGTTCAGCCACAGTGACAATAGGCCTACAACGTTAACCTCAACCATGAGTGTGTTAAGACCAAGCTAAGTTATACCACCGACCTCCACCCCCCCTCCTTCCACCCCTCCCTCTTTAAAAAAAAGGTAATTATTTAATAATGATAGTTGTTCAAAGAAAAACTTTGGTCTTCATTCTACACAATAATAAACAACACTATACTATATTGCGTTTAATTGAAATATTCAACGATACAAGAGGAAATATTCAGAGACTGATGAAGTCTAGGGTGACGATGACAAAAAGGAAATGGAGTAACCAGCAGGTCAGAATACAGGGCGAATAAAGCAGTCAGAATACAGGACGAAGAAAGCAGTCAGAATACAGGGCGAAGAAAGCAGACTAATATGGGAGTCAGTGAAATGAAAACAGGTTAGCCGGAAAGGAAGAGACGGAAGGGAGGAGAAGGCTGAAGCAGAGAGAGATAAGGAGAGGGAGGAGGAGAGGGCCCAGTCCACTATAATATTCAATTTCTATGGATGGACATTGCTCAATTTGCGGTGGATACTAGTTTGATTTTTTTGTTTAACAAGTGGTTCTACCGCAGTAGTCCACTAATTTCATAAAGGTAACAAATTACCAAAAAATATGATCCACTGTTATCGCAATTTAACTTCTGAAATACTGTTCTATATGACCTAATAAAAATGACTGTGTATATTGTGTACAGTGCACTGCAATTAGCTTCTCTTAGGTGTTGAGGAGGAGGTGGAGAGCCACCGCGGAAACCAAATTCACAAGTAAATAGGTCAAACCCTATATAGTTACTGCTGATAATTTGTTATCTCAAGTCTCTTCTATTGTTATCAGTCAAGGCGCTGCCGTTTCACAGTTGTACAAAGGTAACGAAATAATACAATTATATTTACAAATACAATTTACATACTATACTTGCAAGATAACAACTCTAATTCCTGATTATTCATTAAGGTATGTGAAACAAAATGACTTATACTTCTCTTGTTATTGGTAGGTCTATATATATAACCATTGTGTGGAGTAGCATTACTAAAATAATGACAAAGATTTGTGTGTGTTTTAAAAAATTGTAATGTAAAACTAATTAACAGGGCAAAGCCCATAGGACTCACTTGCTCCTTACAAAAATTGCAATATTTAACATGAAAACGAATTCCCAGAAAAAAAACAACAAAATGAAACGGTGGCATTAAAATGCAAATATCGACTTTGATCTTTCTATGCTCTTGACCTTGAGACAACCTTTACCTCATCTCCAAATACACTAATGCATTATTAAATAAACTACAGCCAAAGTTTTATTATGCCAAAAAATAACGGTTACCATGGGATGACCTTGACCTCGACCTTGGGATGGCCTTGACCTTCACGTGACAGCTCATTTTCATGTATGATCAAATAACCCAATGTTGTTACATAGTATTGGTTCAATAAACAGCCATTCCACTGTACAATGACCTATTTTTAAAAATGTTTTTGCAAGACTTAAAATGATCTTGACCTGATCAACGCAAAAACAGAACATATATGAAAGATCAAACTATCATTTCGAAATACAACAAGTTTGGACTTTATACCTCTCATAGTTTAGGGTCAAGGTCACTTCAAAGTACCTATATCAACCAACTTTGGACAGCTCGAGTGACCTTGAAGTAAGGTTGACCAAATTTGTATAGTATTCATATATATCATGCATAAAAGAACCATAAATTCAATATTAATAACCTAGGGGAAAAAAAGTGAAATTGTATGAAAAAATGTCATTTTTGGACTAACATTTGTTGACCTGTGACCTTGACCTTGAAGTGAAGTCATTCATTTCCTGATCATTTATGAGGTCTCATGGGTATACACAATCTTACCAAGTTTGATTGCAGGGGCAAAATATGGGGGGTCCTATGGAGCACGGAAACCCCACCCCACCCCTACTCGGGCAAAAGAAAAAAAAGAAATAAAATAAAATAAATACACACACACATTTCCCTTCTCCCCACCCCCACATACTCTTAATGCCATTATTGTACACACCCTTTTAACTAATATTTTTATTGGCTGAAGTCATGTTTTCAACAAAATTGCTGTAAAACTTTAGATATTAGGGTTCTGTCCCTTGCACATCTGTATGTATTCAATGACGTCAAATATTTGGAAAAGCTTAGTTTAGTTTTGGTACCTAGTTAGCCTACTGACCAGTGATGTAGGCTTGCTATGACTGACATAGATGTTTTACTTTCTGAGGACGTAATCTTATATCACCCTCGATCATGCCCACCTCCATCCCATAGTATTAGATTATATCTCTTTGCATTCAGGATGGGTGAGGAATGACCTACAATGTTTGAATTGGCAAAATGCAAACATGACCTAGTAATAGTCTGTCCAGTTTTTAAGAGCAAATAGAAGCAGAATGTTGAGTTGTTTTGATTTCACAATGCACACACATCTTTGAGCCCAACAGAAATTTATTTTATTATTATTATTTTTTTAATCAGTGTCTTCTGGCAGTCCAATAGGAGCATGGCCAGGTTAGGTTGTAATAATAATAAATAATAAGGATATTTATATAGCGCTTTTTCGTATTTAAAAAAATTGGTTCAAAGCGCAATTCTCAAGCATTCGCACACCAAAAAAAGAAAATCATTACGATTATTAAAAAAAAGAAGAAAAGAGGGTACACCAAACAGACAAAGATGAGAAACAAAAACAAACAAAATCTTTTTGCTTTTTCTCATCTTTGTCTGTTTGATGTATCCATTTTTTTAAAAAATATAACAATAACTAAAGCTTAAAATAAAATTTAAATGTGTTTTTTTTAAAAAGGTTCAATCTAATGGTTGTTTTTTTTTTTGCTGTTTATTTTGCCGGTTAGTTGACAACAAAAATGGGCTGTAGCAATATCCAGTGGTACATAATTATTAGTAATCTAATAGTGTCACATAATGTAATCAAGACTCCCCCCCCCCCCCCCCCCTCCACAAGAAGAGCATAATCGCCTCTGGGTTGTGATAGTTGAAAAAGGTTCTGAGATATTAATCCACTTGCAAGTTTTGCACAGGCAGACGGTGGACCGAATGGCGGACAGACAAACGGACGGATTAACATTTTCTAAAACTGTCATTTATTGACTATTTAAGAGTCATCTCACACAGATTTGCAAAAATCTGGTAACAAGTTGTTTTGTTTTGTTTTGTTTTTTTTGGGGGGGGAGGGGGAGGAACACAAGGGGAGGAGGGGTGTGACAACAAAGACTCACACTAAGCCCATATGACTCACATGCTCCTTATGCAAATTGCAATATTTAATATGAAAATGTGTGCTTAGAAAAAGAAAGAAAAGAAACGGAGGAATTAAAATGCAAAGTAATATCAATTTTTGCTCTTTCTATGTTCTTGATCTTGAGATGACTCTACCTCAGGCTCCAAATACACTCATGTACAATCAAATAAACTACAGTAAAAGTTATAGTATTCCAACAAAAATGTGACCTTGGGATGACCTTGACTTTCAATGATCTTGACCTTGGGATGACCTCGACTTTCACATGACCTCTCATGCTCATGCATGCACAAATAACCCAATTTTGTTGCTGACTATGGGTTATACAGAGTCATTCCACTGCACGATTACCTTTTTTTTACCTTTTTTTTTAATGTTTTTGCAAGGCCTAAAATGACCAAGACCTTCAAGACCAATGTAAAAACGGAACAAATATAAAAGATCAATCTATCACCTCGAAATACAACAAGTTTGAACTTTATATCTATCATAGTTTAGGGTCAAGGTCACTTAAAGTACCTATACTATACTAACCGACTTTGGACAGCTCCAGCTTGGCGTGAGGTTGACCAAATTTGCTTAGCATATATGTCTCTCACTTCACTGATATCTATCATGCATCAAAGAATCATAAGTTCAATACTAATCACCAAGAAAAAAAGTGAAAATTTGTGGGGAAAAAAAATTGTCCTTATTTGACTAACATTTGTTGACCTTGTGACCTTGACCTTGAAGTGAAGTCATTCATTCACTGATCATTTATGAGGTCTCATGGATATACACCATCTTAACAAATTTGGTTGTCATAGTTAAAATAGGTTGAAATACTAACCCACTAGAAAGTTTTGCACAGACAGCCAGCGGCCGGCAGACAGACAAATGGACAACAAAATGTTAATTTCATTTTTGGACTGTTTAGGACTCATCTTGCACAGATTTGCAAAAATTTTGAAAAAATGTTTTTGTGGTGAATACACAGACTCACTGCTATGCATGCGAGTCAAAAATCAACACTCCCAAACAAATGCCTAAACAAGTACATTTGTGCATGTTACCCCTACACAAAAGGCAAATGTGGTAAGACAACAATGACAAAACAAATGAAACCACACAGATGACAATGATGAAGCACCTTAAACAATATCAAACACTAGCAGTTAACCTATGCATGCTCAGGTATATGGTGGTTCAAACCGAGGTCAAGTCGGTGCACGCAGGCATTGTATTGCACGAACTTTATAGATCATGATGTTCATGTCCTAGCCAGGTGAGTGCCAGATATACTAATACCCCAGCAAGCACTTTTTTCTATTCCCTGCCACCACCATCCACCTTCACCCCTCTCTCCCCCCCCCCCCTCACATGCAACCACCCCACCTCCCTCTTGAAATGCAGCCACATGAATGACAAGGATTATCCACAAAAGGAACATCTAAAAACTACATTATAATTATGTCTTCTTCTTCTTTCTGTCAAAATTCTTTTATTTATTTCTATTGCTCACACTCTATTTCAATTTCTTAGCTCTTTTATTTTAAAATTTCCTCCTTGTTTTTGTCTTTCACTTTCACTATTAGTCCAGCAAGACAAAGTCAAACACAGCCAAAGACCACAATGGTTTATTGAAGAATCCATGCAGACTTTCCCTCCCTCGCAAGAGAGAGAGAGAGAGAGAGAGAGAGAGAGAGAGATAATGATGATGATGATGATGATGATGACAATGATGATGATGATGAAGATGATGATAGATGGATGGATAGAGGGACTGTGCTATATTGGAGCACAAACCTCTGTGTTATAGTAGAAACAAAATAAGAGAGAGACAAAATGGAGAGAAAGTAAGGGGATACTCTTTATTACTTCCATTGAAGAGCTTAGTAAAGCTTAGGTCTGACGACGAACTTTTGACTGCAATCATAGGGAAAACCATGACTTGAGTCACTCATTTCATGAGACTATCACCAAATCATCTCAGTCAAATCAGTGTGTAGCGTGATTTGCGATGATTTTCCACGTTTAGAACATGCCCTAATTTCGACTAACTGATTGCGAGTCATTCAGCATGGGAACCAATGAAACGCGCTTCTTTTTTCACGTGATCTTGAGAAAATGCAAATAATTCCAAGGCCGGACCGATAGGAACGTTGAGTGTGAAAGATATCTATGAAATAATAGAGATGGTACAGTCACTTGAATGTTTATAGGATGTCGTCTTTTTCTCTGAACTTGACAACTGGTATGCTACCTTGTAATGCAAACATTCTTCCTGGCTGCTTTTCACACATTTTGACTTTCGGTGCGGCAATGGTAACAACTCCTGTGTTTTTGTTTATGCACAGTGACTGTGCGCATGTTTACCAAAATCAAACGTTGAGTGTGACTAAGGACGACTCAAATGGTCAATCTTCCCATTTAAATCATGAATCGAAACATTCACTATCATTGTGATTGCTATCAAAACGTTCGTCATCAGACATAAACTTAAGGGAGACATTTATTCCACATTTGAATAGAAATCTGCTGTCCTTAGTCATAGCAAAGACTATGAAAAGTAATATGTGTATAATATAAGGTCTCTAGTCATATATTATCACACACTATCTGTTGCATGACTTCTTGCTGACTGCTGGAAAAAATGTCAAGTCAGGTCATGAACTCTTGCGATCAGAGAGAGAGGCAGGTGAGAGAGCATCTCTCTTCTGGCTCTTTCTCACCTTATTCTCGTGCTATTGTCTTCCTACCTTTTGCAAGAGAGAGAAAGTCTCTCTTTGTATGGCAAGCCGCAGTGGGAAGAGGCTATAACAACCTAATTGGCTCTCTCTCATTGAAAACAAAAACTGCTGGTGAAAATGAAGGTATTTGCGAACAGTTCAGAACAAAATAGGTAATGCTAAAATAAATTGGACACTGAAATATGTCACTGTGCGAAGTTTGAAATAAACTGATGCAGCATTTCAAAAGCTACCACATGCTCACACATATACACACAGTTGCTCCATTATAAATAAGAGTTCGTTTAATTGCAGGGGTACTGAAAGCCATAAGTTTCAACTCACCCAACAGACTAGTGACTCAGCCAATGCCACTAGTCCACCAGAAATCTCGCTGGACCACCAAACAGCATTCATACAAAATAAACTTACATTGGCTTTAAGTGGCGACGATTCTGTGAAACTCAACAGAATTATTGTCAACTATGAACTCGGAGAAGTATGAGGACAAAATGTAGCCTTTCAAATGAGTGAGGACAAAATGTAGCCTTTCAAATGAGTGAGGACAAAATGAAGCCTTTCAAATGAGTGAGGATAAAATATAGCCTTTCAAAGGAGGGAGCTGCAAGTTTTAGATCATCTGCATAATTTTTTACTCACATAAATTGGTGATTGTATGTGCTTTTAGAACCCCTAAGCGAGTCCTACTGATTGATTGATTGATTGATTTATTATTGCTTTAGGTCCAGCGGACTCTTCCGAGCCAAATCAGGACCGGACAACCCCCGATCCGCATAAAAGATCTGTTGAAACAACCCCAGTGGGAAAATTGAATGCCCTCCACCGGCCAGTCACTTTACAATAAAGACATCCCACGCGAGGGACGGCTGAGGGTTGACCTCAACTACGCGAACTCCCCGATTACAAAAACAAAATAGAATACAAACATCATTATAAATCATCAACAAAAAAACATACATATAAAATGCTTATAGTGCTAAATAGTACATTCATAGGAAGCCCTAGTGACCACCCGGCAGAAAGCGTCCAACATTCCCAAGCTGATCCAACAGACCTCATACACAAACAAGGAGTCTTGTCCAGGAAGAGTTTTCAAGAAAAAAGGTAGGTCATTGATCTAGCGAAGAAGAATATAGTATAGCAGAGTGGTAGGACAGATCGGGAATGGGAAAGAGCAAATGAGGAAGACAGCGACAGTGGGAATTTAAAGCACTAAATTTCCAGAAAGTGGGGATACTATTTATACTGAAACCCCCGGCACTCCAACGGGGGGAACTGTTGCCGTAGTTAATTTGTCATGCCTACAAAGGCAAGACAGGTTTTCAACTGGGGCTTTCACTGTACCCTTTATAGGTTAGAACAATCTACAGTGGCAAGATTGCTCATGACCCCAAGGGGTGTCCTACTGATTTGCAATGGCAAATTTTCTGTTTCATAAACAATGAACCTCATTATTATCCTTCTTCAATATAATAGAAAATGAGATCATGCTTCAGCTGTTCAACTACTTTCGATCTCAAAGTCACAGAAATGTACACTCACTTGATCCGCCAACAGCATGGCAAGCTGTGCTTCTTTCATGGACAGTGCACTCAGTTTCTTTATCAGGGGATGGCTGCACACAGATCATATCATCATCATCATCATCATCATCATCATCATTACTGTAACTCCTGTTGCATAGCGTGAAATCAAACATGTTTGTTGTGGTGCCATTTGCTCACATTTATTTCCAACATGCTGAACAAAAACAACAATAAATAATAATTAATTAGACTGAAACCTGCATTAATTTCCATGAAAATTAATTATGAACAGCAAACTTGAGGAAAATGACAACCCCAACAAATCTAGACCTCGTTTTTGATTACGTACCTTGGGTTGATTTCTAAGGTGGGTTGCAGAAGTCTGAGACGCTCATCCTGGCTTTTGTCAGCCAGGGTAGTTCTTAGAAAGTGTCTGGCTGCTCCCATCTCCTGCACAGTCACCACACAAGGGTGGCTTTCAAGACGCTTGGTGATCTGAAACCAGAAAACAAATCAACAAATCAGGCATTCAGTGAAAGCTAATGGAGTACTAAAATGTACAACTACAAGCGGGTCGGGTTTCCAAAACAATTTGTTCTGCACCACATTATCTACATCAAAAGGCCAGCTACTACTGAAAAACTTCATTTTGTATGATAAATGGATTACTTTATTTAAAAGATTTTAAACCGAACTCTCTACACACCAAATGCACCATATTCATACTAATAAAACTGAAGTTTAACATTCCGATCAATCCCAGTCTTACAAGTTACATAAAACTAGAAGGGCAAAGCCCATATGACTCACATGCTCCTTGTGGAACTTGAAATATTTAACATGAAAACGAGTACCCAGAAAAAACAAAATGAAACGGTGGCATAAAAATGCAAAGTTATAACGCCTTTGATCTTTCTATGCTCTTGACCTTGAGATGACCTTGACCTCCGGCTCCAAATACACCTAAAGTTGTATTATGCCAACAAAAAAAAACAGTGACCTCGGGATTCAATTACCTTGACCTTGGGATGACCTTGACCCTCATGTGATCTGTAATGCATGCCTGATCAAATAACCCAATGTTGTTGCATACTCTGGGGGATAAATAAACAGTTGTTCCACTGTACTATGACCTAATATTTTATGTTTTTGCAAGGCCTACATTGACCTTGACCATGAAGATCAAACAAAGCAAACCTGCAACATTTATGAAAAGATCAATCTATTGTCTCTAAATACAACACGTTTGGACTTTATATCCCTCACAGTTTAGGGTCAAGGTCACTTCAAAGTATCTATACAAACTGACTTTGGGACAGCGCCAGTGACCTTGACCTTGGAGTGAGGTTGACCAAATTTGCATATGTGTGTCTTTTTAATATCTATCGTGCATCAAAGAATCATAAGCAATATTAGTAACATAGAAAAAAAGTGAAATTTTGTGAAAAATGTGTCAATTCTTACTAATGTTTGATGACCCTGTGACCTTGATGTGAAGTCATTCAATTACTTATCATTTTTTAGGTCTCATGGGTATGTACCATCTTACCAAGTTTGGTTGTGACAGTTGAAATAGGCCCCGAGTACTTGGCCACTTTAAAGCTTTTGCACTTCTAGACAGGGGACGGCGGACAGACAGATGGACAAACATTTTTTTTAAATATCATTCTTGGACTATTTAGGACTCATCTCACAAAGATTTGCAAAAATCTGGATTTTTTTTTTTTTGGGGGGGGAAGGGTGGGGGGAGGAGGGGTGAGTACATAGATTCAAACTGCTATGCATGTGAGTCAATAAATTTGATTCAGCAGGAGACCAAAAAATGTCTGATTTTTTATGTACCTTGATCTGGTGCACCTTGTTCATTAGAACACCTTTCAGCCAATCCTTCAGTGCATCTGCTGATTCCTTACTCAAGCTCTCTGCGTCTATAACAAATTATTTTTAAACATCAAGCATACACAGGCTGAACATAATGCATTTTATATAAAGAGAATATTTATTCTCAAAATGAAGACTGCAGAACACTTGCAGAGCATAACCACCTATCTTATGAGGGACTGAATACAGTTAATTACTATTTTGTGTGTTTAATATGTCCATGCACTATACAGGGTAGGGTTAGGCTAAAGCAGATGACCAACTTCTTTACAATAGTAATAAGAATGTGTCAATGCATGAACAATGAGAATAAGTGTGCATTAAGATTTTTCTTCAAGAGCACGAGCTTTGGGTTCCTTCAAGGAATGAAGGCCGAGTTCATTGAAAGTACTAGTAAGGGATCCCATACTAATTTTCCATACCGAGCTAACAAAGCACCACAGTTTTCCAGCGATTTGGTGTTCCCTCCCAAAATACACTGAACACAAGGATCTATGGTAAAACCAAACCAAAAAACAATACACACATCACCAAATAAAGCACACAATGTCATTTAACAGCAACACATTTTCTTTAAGTATCAACCATCCCATACTGTGTGGCACGAGACAGATCAACACACCTGAAGCGTCAACAGTGTCAGTGTCCTCCTTGTCTTCGTACAGTTCATTTTCAATGGAGCGCAGGTTCTTGCGGTCATACTGTGCCAAGTTCATCAGCACCAGCTCATCATAGGCTTCGTACAGGAACAGCACTTCAGCGTCACGTTTCTTCAAAGCCTCAAAGTATGGTGAAGTTTCTGCCAAGTGACGACTGAAGACAAAAGGCAATTCATTACATTATAAAGGAAATACTGATCAGACACATGTTTTCTTCATTCCGTGAGGAGTAGCATTCTGAGTCTATTTATTTGTGAACATTTGCATACTATTATCTTCATTAATATATTTTATCCATTTATTGCAGTTTTGAAGTAGTGTCAATAAAAAAAAAAAAGATGCATTTCTTGAGTTTGTTTGAAAATGAAACAACAGATACTTCCCCTTCTCATAAATATAAATGTACACTCATAAAGGCACTGAATACTTCCTTAAAACTTTACTAAAATAAACAAATAAATAAGGATAATTAACAAAACTCACTTAGTGAAACTGAATAATCAGCTTTGAATTAGCTTGCCAACTGAGTGAAGCATAGAAAAACAACATATTATTTGCCAAAATCAATGCCTAAATGACAAATTACGATGGAAAAGCAGAAAAAATATAGTCAGCCTTTGTTGAAAACTATCCATATCGGCCAGACTAGACAGCAAAAAAGCCCAAGGTACCTGGGTGCAGCGAGGAAGTAAATGTTACGTTCGCCTGCTTTCATCCTGCTAGCATAGTCGTCAAGGCTGATTCTCTCCCCTGGTGCCGCTTTAGATGACTCAAAGCGCAGCAACTTTGCAATGGCTTCCTGATAAATAAAATCAAGCAATACTGCTTTAAAATAAAATACATTTAAGAAACATGCTGTCATAAAATTAATGGTAAAAGAAAGTAATTATTTTCCAAAGTTTTAAAGAAATTGAATAGCTTGCAATGAAATTCAAAACACAATTTTTACTTTTATCAATTGTTTTCATATTTCAGCAAAACTGATTTACCATAATATATCAAATTACCCATACACAAGCGCTGTGAGCACATCTTTGGAAGTGGAAGGTGGATGTTTTTATGCACTGTATAAGCTTTTATTTATGAATTCATTCACTTATTGATCACAACGAAGGACTTGTTAACAATGAAAAAATAAAGATAACTAGAAGAGCAAAGCCCACATGACATGCTCCTTGTGGAACTTGCAATATTTAACATGAAAATGACTGTCCAGAAAAAAAAACAGAAACAGTGGAATTAAAATGCAAAGTAATACTGACTTTGATCTTTCTAGGCTCTTGACCTTGAGATGACATTGACCTAATACACACATGTAATATCAAATAAACTACAGCAAAAGTTGTATTATGCCAAAAAAAAACAAAATTTAGTGACCTTCAGATGACCTAGACCTTCAGTTACCTTGACCTTGGGATGATCTTGACTCACATGACCTCTCATGGTCATGCATGATCAAATAACCTAATATTGTTGCATACTATGGATTAAATAAAGCCATTCCAATATACATGACCCATTTTTGGTATATTTTTGCAATGACTTTCACCTTCAAAGATCAACGCAAACATGGAGCATATAAGAAAGATCAATCTATCATCTACAAATACAACAAGTTTGAACTTTATATCTCTTCAAAATACCTATACAAACTGACTTTGGACAGCTCCAATCACCTTGACCTTGGAGTGAGGCTGACCCAAATGTGTATATAATATGTGTCTCATTGAAATATATTATGCATAAAAGAATCATAAGTTCAATATTAATAACTTAGAAAAAATGTGAAATTTTGAGAAAATTTTTAATTTTTTGACTAACATTTCATGATTTTGTGACCCTGAACTTGAAGTGAAGTCATTAATTCACTAATCATTTATGAGATCTCATGAATATACACCATCTTACCAAATTTGGTTGTGATAGTTGATATATGTTTTGAGATATTAATCCGCTTTCAAGTATTGCACGTCCAGGCTGTGGACGGCGGATGGCGGACAGACATAGGGCACTTTTTTAAAAAATGTCCTTTTTGGACTATTTAAAACTTATCTTGCACAGAATTTGCAAAAATCTGGTAAATTTTTTTTTTTTTTTTGGGGGGGGGGGGGGGTTGGTGGGGGGGGTGGGGGTGGGGGGTTGAGTGCATAGATTCACATTGCTATGCATGCGAATCAAAAATTGTTATGTGTGTTCACTACAATACATTACATGGTTATTGCTTTAGGTCCAGCGGACTCTTCCGAGCCAAATCAGGACCAAATATTTATTCAATAAGTCAAAGTACTGTGTGTGTGCTTTTTATTTCCAGGGTATAACTTGGGAGAGGAAACTGAAACAGTTTTCTTTTTTAAATACGCCACACCAACAAAATCTCAAATGTGTAATTTTACAGTTTTCTTACCCTCTGGTCTTGTTCAACTGTAGTGACAATGCCCTCTCTGAAGAAGATTCCATAGTCATCATAAAACTTCATGTATTTCTCTGGGTCTCTTTTTGCCTGATCAGACAAGAACTTCAAAATGCGGTTGGTCAGGACTTGTCGCAATTTTCTGAAGAAAGAGAGAAAAACTACATGAACTAACCAAAAATATTTCTTTCCCAAACAATTATGAATGAATAATACAGTGCTTGCTTTTTTCCAACAAAACAAAATTGTTTTCTGCGTCTGCCTAATGCCTTGTAATCCACAGATCCACGGATTCCACATGTTTTGTTTATTTTTTCCTTGTTGCATACTCATAATCTAAAACAATTAGTGGATCAATGCACATGCTGGTGGTTCTCAGATGCATCTGTATGCATGTATGCCTGGCCAACAAATGCCAAATACTACCGACATGTCTTGTTTTGTAGAATTCTGGGGTTATAACTTTCTGACGCAATAAATCAGCATGACGCAGTGAAAAGTTATCAATGGAATGAAGTGGTTTAGGCAAGGAAGTATTCACTAAAAAGACAAATAGTCTGCTCTGCATCAGATAATGTAATTACTGAAACAAAATACATACAACCACATTCGCCTAATGGCCTGTTTTAATTAAAACGTTCGTGGAGGTTCACACATTTTTTCAAGGTTCTCAGATCTTGAACCTAGGTTAATGAACCTTGTTTGTCCACAATGTTCAGCAACCTAGGTTCAGTATCTGAGAACCTCAAAAAAAAAGTTTGTGTATCTCCATGAAACTTCCAACAAAGACGCCATAAGCAAAGCCAATGGTTAAAAGAATGCACAGAAAGAAGAAAAAAGGTGGATACAAACTGAAAATATACCATACCTGATAAGCAGACTATCCTGCAGAAGCTCACGGCTCAAGTTGAGGGGAATGTCTTCACTGTCCACCACTCCTGTTCAATAAATAAATAATCCCATGGCAAAATATTATGCAGTACACATATCTATAAGAAGTGTGCAACAAGAATTTGATAAATGAATTGAAATAGGAAAACACCATCATCAACACACATACATACAAAAACTAAAACTGAAGTGATGTCACGAAGTGAGTTGATAAATATTTACGTTTGTGTATATATCAGGTGTTTATAGAGTGAGGAAACAAGTGACAGCTGTTGACATAGGCACATGGCGTATGTATTTGCTTTGCATGGGTATTATATTTCCTAATTCATTAATATTTTGGTGATGAGACTCAGCTATATAAAGACTGTTTGGAGAACAGAAGGTTGTTCTTGTGTGCATCTGAGAGTGTGATTTAATGGATGAAATAGGGCTAGGTTAGAGTATTAGTGGAATGAAAGATAGATTGTAAAAAAAAAAAAAAGAGTGAATGCTTATTTTGTGTCACCTGGAAATATGTGTTACTGTGTAGGCTACTTCTGTTTTTCACTGTGGTGATTCTGGATTCTGTTCATGACAGACATGGTAATTTGAATATTTATATTTTATGACATATTTGTTGGAAATATAATATTGAAACTATTTTGTAAATGCGTGAATTATTTTCATAATTTGATAAATGTAATTGTCTGTCAGACTGGGAACGGGATTGCTTCAGAGAGAGATAAAATCCTATTATAGTTCAGCAATTTATTATTTTTCTATTTTAATTATTATTCTACTACACTGAGTGAAAAAGAAGAGAACCATACAATTAACAAAACGTATATTGGTGTTGGGTTCCAACTGTTGTGTATTTTAAGTCTTCAGTGTTTCAAGTTTATCTCTGTCTCAACTTGTGTAACTGTATAAGGAAGGCCTTTTGGTGAATGCGTGTATACATGAAATTATAACATTAAAAACTGTTTACAAACTAATATAAAGTTTGTAGGAATCTTCTGAGAATAAAGCTAATTATTTTATAAAATGCACAAGAAGTTCATTACTAGTGGAAACCTTCTTCAAGGTAAAAATCCATTGCCTAGGATGCAGATTTGACACACAAATGTGTCCTCATCATGAGACTGTATATTGACATACCCGCATTCCCCCCCAATATTGCTGCTGTACATAAACTTACCTAATAATTATTTACTATAGTATTATTTCTGGACGGTGGTATAAAAAGGCTCTTCATTCATCATTCAGAATTTGAATCATATATCGTAACGAAAAGGTAACTTGAAACTTTTTACATTGGAGTACTTGAAAATCCCATTAAGTATTCTTAATCATATCCTTTGAACTAGCAAGTGTTGTTACCTTTGATAAACCTCATCCATTTTGGCAGGATGTTGTTGGCTTTGGCAAGGATCATCACCTTGCGGCTGTACAGTGCCAGTCCAGAATCGGTCTCTCGGCTCATGTCAAACATGGCTGCAAATGAACAAAAAAGCACATTTATTTAAAATTCTTCCACAGTTCAGGAAAGAAAATTAAAACAAAATTAACTCCAACAATGCAAACGCAAAACATGTCTTAGTCAGTTAATGTCAACCAAACAAGATGAAAGTGCAAGCTAATGAGAGAGAGAGAGAGAGAGAGAGAGAGAGAGAGAGAGGGGGGGGGGGGGCAGAGAGAGAGAGGCAGAGAGACACAGAGAGAGGGAGAGAGTGAGCGAGAGAAGAAAACATGAGCAAAGGGAGATAACTCATCTGTAATGAAGCTCTTCATAAAAATATGTAACTATTTTTCCCTACATTGCAACTACAATACAAGGTTATTGCTTTAGGTCCAGCGGACTCTTCTGAGCCAAATCAGGACCAAAACACACTAGAGTGTAAGGAGGGGAGACGGAAGGGAAGGGGGGAGGGAACAAATGACAAACAGCAAAAACTGATAAGAATGAAGAAGCTGGAGTTATATAAAAGTAAACTGACTAGGTTTGTACTCTGGGATGTAGAACAGAGCTCTGATGTTGAGAGGGGCGTCAGCTTTGTAGTGCAGATGGTAGCGTGGTTTGTCATAGGCATTCCCTATAAAACGGTAGAACTCTTCGTGCATCTCATCCGTCACTTCTTTAGGCTCTGCCATCCACAATGCCTACAAACAAAGGCTTTAAAGGTCACAGTTCAAAAAGCTTTCCTAATGTCCCATTTCTGGAATAAAATTCATACCATTCAATATGACCTGCAATAAAATGCACATAAGAGTCCCAAAGTGACTACTTATCATAAAAGTAGCTAAAACAATCATAGTCATCATCTAAAACAGACTGAACAAAAGCCTTGAGGATGCTCGCAATATAAACAGGATCCTCTGATGAACATGTTCAATATCTTCTCTTTCGCTGACGTCAGAACTGACCTTTTCTCGTAAAAGATATTATGAAAATGAGAGCAACAGCCAACCGCAGCATAATGCTACTGAGTGTGTCTGCGCAACCCAATAAGAATAAATAACAAAGTCCACAGACACCGAATATTACATGCAAGGGTGACCTTACTGGCCTTACCTGCACAATGTTGATGCGCTTGCCATTGAGGTAAATGGGAACACCCACAAAGTTGCTGTATTTCTTGACCACATCTGGAATCAAACAATACATACGTTTCAATCCATAACCCAGTGAATGTGCACCTAAAAGCACTCAGTAATTGAAATGAGGAAAGAAGAGGCAAGTGGGATGAAGAGTGGGCAAAGCGAAAGTGACACGGACAACTGTTTTCTACAAATCCTGTACACTCTGTTTCTTGAGTTCTACTTTTAAATTGTTTCCTCAAAGTTTACATGAAAATCTTGAATATGTAATATAAACAGTTATGCGGCTTTATTGTATCTAAATTGGACAGGTAAAAAAAAAACTCATCCCCAACACAACCCGTACAAATGACAAATTTAAAATATAAAATAAAATAAAAATATTTAAAACACAGACCCCCCCCCCCCCCATTCCCCCCTCCTCTCTCTCTCTCTCTCTCTCTTTCTCTGTCCCTCTCTCTCTCTCTCTCTCTCTCTCTCTCTCTCTCTCTCTCTCTCTCTCTCTCTCTCTCTCTCTCTCTCTCTCTCTCTCTCTCTCTCTCTCTCTCTCTCTCTCTCTCTCTCTCTCTCTCTCTCTCTCTCTCTCTCTCTCTCTCTCTCTCTCTCTCTCTCTCTCTCTCTCTCTCTCTCTCTCTCTCTCTCTCTCTCTCTCTCTCTCTCTCTCTCTCTCTCTCTCTCTCTCTCTCTCTCTCTCTCTCTCTCTCTCTCTCTCTCCTCTCTCTCTCTCTCTCTCTCTCTCTCTCTCTCTCTCTCTCTCTCTCTCTCTCTCTCTGGGGGGTGTTACTTACCAGGCCTGAAAATGGGTTTAGTCGCCATGGCTAGTGAAAAAAAAAAATTGGCGACTAAAAAAAAAACTTTAATCGCCAAATGCGAGTGCGCTAAAATGAAATTTTTTTTAGTTTGGCTAGTAAAATTTTTAGTTTGGCTAGTAAAATTTTTAAGTTACTAGCCAAAGGCTAGTGGGACCTTTTTTTCATTTTCAGGGCTGCTTACTTTAATAACACACTGCATAATGAAATGCTTCAAACTGAGTTGTGAAGAACAAAAGAAACAAGAAGGGAGCTAACCTTTGATGATCTCCTCCTTTGCAAAGTTGTAGCAGTCTCCCTTTAGGTGGACCACAATCTTGGTGCCCCTTTGAACATTCTCTGCTTCTGACACCTCATATGCCCCAGTTCTGCAGGGAAAGAAGAAGGAAAATTCACATTGACATCCTGAGTAACTATGTATACTGCCTTTCTGTTTGTAATAAACGATAAAGCAGCAAATAAGCAACACACGACAAAGCAAACTAATTCAAATCTGTCAAATAAAAATTATGTTTTCAACGATTCAACGATTCAACGAAGTTTATTGGCCAAATTGACATAAAACATGCACATGGAATATGTTGCGATGTGGCAGTAATATTCATAAAACATACATGCAAACACACGTTTTAATTTACATTTTATCTTTTAATTTAATTGTACATTTAATACTGGCCCAACGGTTTACCACTGGAAAGCAGGGATCTGATCAGTTGGTTTGCTTCTTTAGAACAAACCTGAGACAGAACAGTACAGACCCCCAAAATGTACACTTTTGAAAATGCTGGTTTTAGCTGTTAGTGTCTGAAAATACATTTCCCCCATCACCTCTCCCAACCCACCTACCCCCACCCCAAAATTCCCTCCCTTCCCCAACCCCACTTCTTAAAATTTATGTCATTACTTTTCTGAGCACACTGAACATTCTACCACAGCACAGAGAAACAGCGCAATATCAGTATTCAACATGAACATCAAACTTAAAACCATAAACATTTTATTTACCCATCAGAGCTCCATTTGAGTGCAGGGGAGTCAGGCTGGCAAGACTTGGTGAAGACATCCACTTTGTCAGCCACCATGAATGTGGAGTAGAAGCCAACACCAAACTGACCAATCAGGTTCTTGCTGATGTCACCACCCACTTTATCCTGCAGTTGCTCCAGAAAGGCCTACAAATGAGAGATTCATTAAGGCCTAGTAACTTAGGGCAATTCAAGATGCAATGGTATACTTTTTTTTCCAATGATAAAACTTCCCTTGTAATAGGCATTATACGGCATTACAATCTTTTCACGTGTTGTCATTATTACTTTTCTCCTGGTTGTATTTACTATTCTCACTTCCAAGACATTTCTTTGATTTTGCTGGTGATGCAAATAATAGCTCTAGCTTAAAAACATTACAAATCTAACCCTGACCACCACGCAGTTTGCCATTTAGTAAAGATTGAAGTTTGTAGAACGACGAACAGGCCATTAATGGCTGCAAGCACCGCTCAAGTCGTATATTCTCATGAAGGCTTTTAATGTTTACACTGATGGTTACTAAAGCATCAATCACTCAAAAAATACAGGGGATGCGAAGTAATATTTGGTTTCAGGCCTATCCATTTAGTTCTGTGTTTATAATTCGTGTATTTCATTTCTCTTTAACAATCTAACAACATGTCTTTTTGACTGTCACTTGGGTGAGCGCCGGCTACACAAAGAAACCTAGCACTCAACAGGTCCCTTCTCCCCATCCATGGTCACCTAACATAGTGCTCAGTCGTTGGGGCGTCAGACTAGGCGCCCAAAGATTGCAAGTGAGCGCCTCAAGCAGCTCGAGTTAGAGCCTGTATCGGCCAGCGCCTTGAGCATCTCTTGAGCTGGAAAAGCGCTATAAAAGAACAATTACATTCGTAAAAATAATACATTAAAAAAATAAATAAATAAAAATCTAAAAAATACAACTCTGACCTTGGATCCAGAGCGGGCAATGGTTCCCAGATTATCCACCAGCTCATTTCTTGTCAGGCCAACACCAGTATCCTGCAAATATAATAAACATAATAATTAGTAGGAATTGGGATGGCAACATTACATTACATTACATTACATTACATGATTATTGCTTTAGGTCCAGCGGACTCCTCAGGGATGGCAACATAAACTGAATAAAGGACTGTGAGAAATGCCATGGACTGCTGAAGCAGACCACTGGGCCATACACTAACATATCACCCCCTCTTCAACCCCTCTCCCTCCTACCTCACCTCCCTGGTCCCAAGTTGAGCAACTGAGCAATAATATTGTGCTATGAGACTAAAACATGAAAGTTTGTCAACAACATGCCCTATCACAAACTAACAATATTAGGACGGCGCAATCAGTCTACAGTGACCACGGTCCCCATGCCAATCAGGCTAATTACGAATGAGAGTTAGCTGCGCAAGGGAGTCAGCTCCCTAAGGTCCACCCCTATTCCAAACAGCAACTCATCTCCTCTGTCACTGAAACCTATCGCTAAACTTCAGCCCACCGCTTTGGCTCAGGGTAACATGATGGTTATAGAGTGCAAACAATTCAGCAACGTATTTTGGCATAGTGTTCTAGTATAATAATCTGAACAATTGATTTTGGTCCGCTTATGACTTGTTTATGATAAGATATCTATCTGACAATGGACCTTAATAACACATCAATAAAAACATTTTCTGTTCTATTCCATTTGCAGTTTTATTCCATTTCAATTTTAATAAATTAATTAATTACAATGTGTAAAGTTAAACCAATCTACAGCATGATCTGCTTTTCAAAGGAAATTAGAAGGGCAAAGCCCATATGACTCATATGCTCCTAATGAAACTTGCAATATTTAACATGAAAATGATTGCCCAGGGGGAAAAAATTTGAAACAGTGGCATTAAAATGCATAGTAATACTAACTTTGATCTTTCTATGCCCTTGACCTTGACCTCTGGCTCCAAATACACTCATGTATGATAAAATAAACTACAGCAAAAGTTGTATTATGACCACACACAAAAAAAACCCCAGTGACCTTGGAATGACTTTGACCTTCAGTGACCTTGACCTTGGTATGACCTTGACCTTTACATAACCTCTCTCATACTCATGTATGATCAAATAACCCAATGTTGTTGCATACGATGAGTTAAATAGAGCCGTTCCACTGTATGATGACCTTTTTTATGTTTTTGCAAGGCAAAAATGACCTTCACCTTCAATATGAAAGCAAATATGGAACAAATATGAAAGATCAATCTATCGTCTCTAAATACAAGTTTGAACTTTATAGCTCTCATAGTTTAGGGTCAAGGTCACTTCAAAGTACCTATATAAACTCACTTTGGACAGCTCGTGTCACCTTTACCTTAAAGGTTGACCAAATTTGCATAGGATGTGTGTCACATTGATATCTATCATGCATCAAAGAATCATAAGTTCAATATTAATAATCTAGAAAAAAGGTGAAAGTTGTGAAATATTTTCATTTTTTAACTAACATTTGTTGACCCGGTGACCTTGACCTTGAAGTGAAGTCATTACTTCCCTGACCATTTATGAGGTCTCATGGATATACACCATCTTACCAAGTTTGATTGTGATAGTTGAAATAGGTTCTGAGATATTAATCCACTTGCAAGTTTTGCACTTCCAGATAGCGGACGAGAACAGATGTTAATTTAAAAAAATGTTTTTTGTTAATTTTATTTTTGGACTATTTAAGACTTATTTCGCACAGATTTGAAAAAAAAATCTGGAAATTTTTGTTGGAGGTGGTGTGAATACATAGATTCACATTGCTATGCACCTCTTTAAAATAAAATTACAACAGGGTGTGTGTGTCTGTGTGTGTGGGTGGGTGGGTGTGGATGTTTATGCGTGGGTGGGTGGGTGGGTGGGTGGGTGGGTGGGTGTTGGTGTTTGTGTGTAGTTGGGGATGTGTGTTTGTGTGGGTGGAGGTGGGAGTGGTTGGGGTGGGTTTGGCGGGTTTGGGGAGGGGGTGGGGTATAGGTGTGTGGGGGTGTAGGGGTGGGTGAGTGCGTGCTTGTGTGTGTGCATGTGTAGGTGTGTGTGTTTGTGTGTGTGTGTGCAGAACTATAATTCATCCAAAATACCTACAGATTATGATACCTAAAATAATTCCTTCTGAATACTCCTGGCAGCAACAATGTGTGCTTTACCTGAATGATGAAGGTCTTCTTCTCATCGTTGGTGGCAATGTGGATCTCCAGTGGACCCTCTGCTTCAACCTGAGCACCAGTCATCCGCAGGTAGCGCAGTTTCTCCAGGGCATCACTGGCATTGGAGATCAGCTCACGAATGAACACCTGATTTGAAAAAGACATATAGAATGTTTCTGTGAACAAAAATATTAGAGACAGTTTACTCTAGATACAATAAACTGCTATCTGTATCAGTACCAGAAACTATATCACTTCAGTTCAGTGGTGTATCTGTATATATCTGCTTTAAAAAAAATACGATTATATCAACCGAGATGGTGTGGCCTGTTAGCATAGATGATAGGGTGCTGGATTCCTATGCCGAAGATCGGGGTTCGAACCCCCAATGGCTTAGGTACAATACTTTTCATGACATTGAATGTTTTCTCTTTGTACTTCGGCTTCTTCCCTCCCTTCAATAATAGTATTGGTTGCAGTCAATCTCAGTCAATCTAAATTTTTTTAAAATGGACATTGATTTATCTTTCGCCTTCTGTAATAGCAATCTCATCAGATCGCAGCGCTTTAAGTTTTATTGAATATAATAAATTATAAAGAGCGTGTGAAAGCATCCTGGATTTATTTCTATATTTAATTGTTGTCTTTCAGGTAACGTAAACATGTTTCTCACTGAAATGGAATGTTCTGCATGAAAGTATTGTTGCTTTCACTTCATATCGCTGAACTAAAGGAAAACTTTGTTATTTTCCAAGAAAAAAATCTAAATATTAACGCTTGCTCTTCATTAATTTCTTCAGAACGATTAAGAGGCCATGAAAAGTTGGGATAGATGGGGTGGGGGCTGATGGGCACACTCAGTTACCTCTTTCTCCGAGTACAGAGACTTGGCCACAATGTCCAGTAACTGTCTGGTTTCTGCCAGAAATTCGTGCTTAGCTGCAGGGCCTGCAAATAGATAGATAAACAATCAGTTGACGGAATGAACGGATGAAGGCTTTTTTGTTAAATCAGTTTAAAATGTGTCTATCAAGATCATCTACACAGTTGGAGCTTACAGTTTTACTCCATTCTGATAGAAACAAAATACCTTTAATTATATAACAATTTTAATTTTAATCCAGCACACTCTAACAATCCCATATCAAACTCTCCTGCCAACTTCGATGGGAAATAACTGTAATAGTAAAACCGAACATAAAATTAAAAAAAATAAAAAAAATATAGAAGAGGGATAAATGTATAATACTAGAAAAGTAAAAGATGACCAGGCAGGCAAATTGAACCAGAAAGAAAAGCCAAGTGCAAAGCGATTAGGAATGACAGAGGGGGACCCTGAAGATACATCTAAATTGGATCTGACAGGCTTTTTGTACATACACCACCCCCCACAAACTCTCCAAAAGGAAGAAAGAGGAAAAGAGGTTTTAAAAAACAAGAGGAAGAAAATATAATTCTACATACTTCTGTGACTCAATTTCCAGAAGAAGAAAAAAGGTGAAAATAACACTGAGAAGGGGTTTAATGTTTGGGGTGAAACCGCTCACAAAAATATACACCTTTTTTTTTTTTTTTTAATAGATAGGTGCATGGGAAGGATGTGTAGGATATCTTTTGAAGAGAATTGAAAATAATGTAAAATGAGAGTGATCTGCAAAGCAGTTGCGTGGGTTGTTTTTGTTGGTTTTTTTTAAACAACAAAATTGTTGTGTTGAGTTTTCTGTCCTCTCCTACAAATAGCATTTTCTTTCTTTTTATTTAAAAAGTCTTGCTATTTAATCTTCATTGCAAGTTCAAATGAAAATAAACAAATTAATAAATAACACAAAAGACTGAACCTTTGAAGCCTTTCCAGTTACATTTTTTTTCACTTCTTAACTTTCTTTCTGTTGATTGCTTTTTTTTTTTTCTCCAGAGACTTTCTGAGTAACTGTTTACTTCTGTCCTCCTCCTTTCCAGAATTTCAGTTACCGTTTCCCCAACCATCCGTGATAGTATAATTATACTGCGAATACATATCTAAAATAAAATAACAATAATGTATAATAATTCTTTAAAAAAAATAAAATAAAATAAAAAGAAGTACTGCTTTTATGATTTTTTTTTGCCCATGAAGACTCTCCCATTTCTTCTCCCCCCCCCCCCATCTCCCTTCCCACCCTATTAGATATAAAAGATGAAAACAGTGGAGAATCTGGTCTTCGGGAGACACCACAATGCGAAAGTGCATAGGAAGGTGAGAGACGCGAGGTTGTGCAAAACGGACAACGACGGCTTGTGTACGGCATGAGTGGGGGGGGGGGGGGTGTTGCATGGATAGAAAACAGGGGGCGGGGCGGGGCGTGACGGGAGGGGCTGGGGTGGGTAGGTGGAGGAGGGGACATTGCGGGAAGGATCGGGAGAACAAGAAGAAGCAGACAGAGACAGAAGAAGTTCGAGGAGATGTGAGAGGAGAGGGGACAGGAGAAGGAGACGTTGGAAAAGCGTGGGGTGGGGAAGGGTGGATGGAATGGCCCCCTGATGGGCCCTGGGAGTGACTAGAGTCCGGAGCGATCAAATCTAGCCAGCGCAGATTCCATCAAATCATATCGATAATACAATAACATCGCGGCTCGTATTTCTTCCCCGGCCCCTATGGGACCTTGTCGTTGAATTCGGGGGTGTTGGAGAAGGGGAGAGTAGGATCAGCGAGCATGCACGCGCGCGGGTTTAGGCAGCGATGGAGATTTTTTTTAAAAACAAAAAAACATCCTATTTATTTAACCAAACGTATTTGTTAATTTGTTATTTTCAAAAGTTCTTTCTCTTCTTCAAAGCCACCAGCACGCCAGTACAGCGTAATCTTAAACTGGATCAACACCATTATCAACTGAACAAGCGTCGGAAAGAACGATAACAGGCTAAATCATGGGAAGACGAAACAATGACCTTTAAGATGGGTAGGTCATCGAGCAAATGAGCAAATGGGGAACGCGTGGTGGATTAGCCATGTGAAGGAAAGAGGGAAAGTGTGCAATCTTCAATTTCCAAAACAGATCTGAGTGGATAATATACTTTTACTTCTTTTTATTTCAATCGTTCTTTTCACCTCTCTAAATTCTATGTCGGTGATTTTTCTTTTAATTTTTAAAGCAGTATTATTGTGAAAGGAAGGTAACAAGACAAGCTAGGGTGCTGAGACTTCCAGCGACTCTCAATGTCCCATTCTTTTTCGAGCTCATGTTATTTCATCAAGGCAGATCCGCACATAAACAACTCAAAAAATTCCCTCAATACATCCTCCCTCCGCAAACTCGGCATCCCAAGTTTTATGAAATGGAGTGGAATGGAGTTGGAGTGAGGTGGGGAGTGGGCGGGGGGTGGGAGGGAAGGGGAAGAAGATGAGATGAATGAGAGAGGAAGGACAAATGAGAGAGAGAGAGAGAGAGAGAGAGAGAGAGAGAGAGAGAGAGAGAGAGAGAGAGAGAGAGAGAGAGCGAGAGAGAGAGAGAAGGAGGGGGACATTCTCTCTCGTATAGCCACCGTTCATTGTGTTCCAAAAAGGGTGAGATGGACGAAGAGATGCCTCTCTCATCTCCATCCCCATTCCATCTATCTCATTTACCCTCGCTCTTTCTTCCCGTAGATCTCTCCTTGTTCCAAATTATTTATTGACGACGCGCTAAGGGACAGCTGATGACCAAATTCAAGTATCCAGCTTCCTCTTCCGCTTCTCCCCCACCCCAACCCATCACTATCACCCCCCCCCACCTACACATCCCTACCTCCTCACCCCACTAAAAAGGGACTTGGGGGAACAGGCTTGCCTGGGTAGAGTCAATTACTTTGGCGATCTAATGCACTGTCGGAAGCGCACGAGAGTCACGCTTGAAATGAGCGGGGTAGGTATACCTGAGTGGTTGTGTGTGAGAAGAGAATGGATGGGTGATCGATGAGTAAGAGGAACTCATGATAATTATTTTTAAAAAAATGTGTTTTCATAGTAGAAAGTGTGTGAAAAGTGGTGAAGTTACAAAACAAACGGTCGTTTGTTCGGTTATATAGCACGGCATGTGTAACGGAGTGATTGTGCTTGTTGGGGTGCAAGGAATAATTAACCAGCCTGCTTGATTGCTAAGGTAAGATGGGAGCTTCCCAAACCAACCACTGACTCACAGGTTTATTAGACCTATCATAAAGAGTTAAATAGCTTTAGTTACATGTTGAGAAATACTGATGAGTACTGGCTGTTTGTTGGAGGTATTTATTGTCTAACGTCAAATGTTTGCAAAGGAGTACATACATTTGCTGGAATAGTTATTTGATTTTGTCTGGAGCATTACTGACGGGGCTTGGACAGCGACGGGCGAGTGGACAAGCGGTTGGTTCGGGTGCTTTAGCCGCGTGGTACGATAGTAAATGGGGAGTCATTCATTACAAACACGATTACAAACTCGGAAAGAAACCAGGTTATTTTGGTAGGACCTGAGAGTGAGTTCTTAAGTGTATGGCCAAACAACGTCGACAATGAAGTTAAGGGTAAGGCTGCGGCTGGAGGGGACAAAAATTCTGTCCCATGATGGAGCCTAGAATAATGAGAAATTATGATTACGTTTCGGCCTGCAATTTGATTAAGGGCGAGCTCAATCTGCAGGAATATTGTCGGCATTTTGCTTAATTCCTGGCCACGAGTGCCAATCATTTGATTGTCAGGCCTACTGGGAGACGCGCGGCCAGCGTAATCACATTGCCGAACCGACTGCTGCACAGAAAAAGGAAAGACAGAAAGAATGGAGCGAAGTCTGTGGGAAACCTTCACAAAAACTAAGCAAAGTCTTGGGGAATAAAAGAAGACACAATGATCTAAGCCCAAGAGACAAGCGGGAAAAACAATGTACCACTACCAGGAAAGAATCTGTATTTGTGTGCACGACTTACGATATATTATATCCACCATATTTGACCATGTTCAAGATGGGCAAGGGGAGAGGTAGAGGAGAGAGAGAAAGAGGCAATGCAATTAGAATAGTTTTGTTGTGTATTATTATTTCAAATTCAACTAAATATCCACACACACACACACACACACACACACACACACGCGCGCGCACTCACAAACACACAGGTATATCCACATGGTTCCATATCTCTAAATGTGTACTAAACGGAACTAAATAAAACTGAAAAGAGAAAAAAATTGACGAGATCTAAACGAGCAAAACCTTACAATAATAGACAACAAATAACAATCTACAATGAGCAGCATATAAGTTTGAATTAATTCGGTTAACTTGCATGTCAGTGAAATAAACCCCATCAATAAATAAAGTGTTGTTGTTGTTGTTATTGTTATTGTAATTATTATTATTATTATTATTATTATTATTATTATTATTATTATTATTATTATTATTATTATTATTATTGATTATACTTTTTTTTTTAATAAATGGGACGGTCCCTGCTACTGACAACGGCAAATACTGCATAAAGAAATCAAAAACAATGATGGAGACTGAATACGGCAACTGGCCTAATGGAGTGAGAGGAAGGCCAAATTGGATTGAATTTAAATGAACAGTATGAGAATTGAAACTCCAACACACTACGTGAAGCTTGTTAGCATATTTGCGCTAAGTTAGGGCCTCTGACGTGCCTGATACTCGGGATGAGACAGTGCTGTAGTCTAGCACTAGAAGAATTTCACTACAATCGCTTAGGATCGCAAGATGTAGCCGTCTCAGACCGACATGATACTCGCATCAGCAGCAATGGAAATTTTCAGAAACAAACCTGGTAGTTAGTTCCATCCCCAGATCTACTTTCGGCAAATCATCGACACTACTATTCGGTTGTGCCAAAATGTGGTCCCGAAGCTTTGGGACAGTAGAACAATTGTACATGGTTCCAATACGTTCCGCAAATGGGGACAATCTTAAATGCTTCCTGTCTGATTTCATGGCAACTTGCTAAGCAGCTACCACGCTTCATTGTACTATATGGGTGTATTGGTCCCTAAAACCAGACTGGACGTGGAGAGAGCTACGACAGCTAAAGAAAAGAGGGAGAAGGAACGACTGGGCGGGCGAGCGGTTAATCGGCCTAATTGCGACGACCATTTACCCAAGCGCCAGCCCCTAATCCCATTCTGGATTCATAAAGATTGATTAGTGTCAATCCAGCCTGATCCCCTCTTCATGCCTAAGTTATCCACATGCCCCCCAGTTTTACACAACCGCCACTCTGAGTATCAAAGGAATCCGCACTTCACAAGGAGAAAAAGAATGTCCAAAATAACCGGCGCACTACGCACATCATAAAATACTATGGAAATCTTCCCTAGCCAAACTTTGAAACTATGCAAGAGGTGGGTGGAAGGAGAGTGAAGGAGGGGGGTGGGGAGGGGGTGGGATTAGAGAGAACAATGCAAAACGATTAATCATTCAAAATTTAATAATAAAGAAAACAATATTAATTTAATTTAAGTTCCATTACATTACTTTAAATACACCAATTCGTCACACTAAAAACGTAATACTAGAGGTCATATATATATAAGATCTCCTGGTTCAATCTCGAGGCCGCTTTCTGCACTGTTTTTCTCGCCTTTCACCATCCGGAGCGTCATATTTGCGACCATCTTCCTGTATTGCTGGACTGAATACTTGTGGAATAACTATAGGATCGCAGCGATTCAATCAGGACCAAGTTTTACTAGATTAGGTTTGGCCCATCTATTTTGTCGGCTCGGCAGTCTACATTTCGTTCATCTCTCTCTCTCTCTCTCTCTCTCTCTCTCTCTCTCTCTCTCTCTCTCTCTCCATCTCCATCCCCAACCCTCCACCCTCACCCCATCAGCCTACCTCGCAACCAATAATAAACCAATCATATATCTCATAATAATTCCTGCTTCAGTCCAATGTGTTGAGGCTACCCGACAACTCTACCCCGTTGAGTTCTCCCTTCTTAAAAGTTTCGAGGTCCCTATCTTGCAATTCACAAACTCCTTTCTCAGCTCATACATAACATGAACTACACCCTTCAACTGGACTGCCTGACATCCATCCACCGCTGATCCAAACGCCGCGCCGCCGAACCCCTCAATTCATTCCCGGAGAGTGTGTGTTTTTTTTTTTTTTAAATCGAAATGTGAATTGGATTTTTCTGTTGAAGTTTGGCTATTTGCAGAAGGCAAAAGACGCGCGCTGCAAAAGGACCAAGGAGAAGAAGAAACAGAATAAAGGATGGAGGAAGCGGGAGAGGGGGGTGTCTTTCTGCATAAATTGTCTCGTCCGCATCACTCTCTGGCGTTCTCGTCTTCTGGCTTTCGGCAGCGGCGGGGTTGGAGGAAGGATGAGGGTGGAGAGTGGGTTGGGGGTGGAAGTCGAAGACTGATTATGACTGCGTGTTTGACGAGGCTGGTGGCAAGTGGCTGAGCACACAGACAGGGACAGCGGATTTATTCATAAATGATCCGCTAGAGAGGACTCGGAGAAAGGGAAGTTAACCAGCAAACAAAACTGTGCAAGAATGCGATTATCCAAAAATCCCACTAGCCATCTATGGGAAGAAATCCCGTGAAGTATTAATAATAAGCCTTCATTTATTTTAAAATGACACACATTCAACTTTGAATCGCTCGACATGGAATAATAGCGAGTTGCTACTCAGTAATACGATTATGACAACTATATTATTTACTTGAGAATGTACAATATAATTAACGTAATATTAACAAATAATCACGAGGAACAACAGGGCCGGACCTGGGAAAAGTCGAAGGGGGGGTTACAGATTCAGCGAAGGCGCGAAGCGCCGAGCCTTCTAGGGGGGTCCGGGGGCATGCCCCCCCGGGAAATTTTTTTTTCAAAGATGCAAAATGGTGCAATCTGGTGCAATCTGAACCTTGAAAAAGCCATTTGTGATGGTCTGGGACTTTGAGCTTTTTTAACAAATGAACTGACAAACTCTAGGGTACAAAAATAATCCTCTGCCCCTCCCTTAAAAAAAACAACAACACACACACAAACATTTATTTATCAGCAGAGATGTTTTGTATATTATTATTATTCACTACTTTTTGTCGATCGGTAACGGTATAAAGCTTTACCTTGTAGTTTATGAACATCACAGCCCTGCTTTCATTTTCAGTCTTGCTGCACTAGGTTCCTCGGCATTAGTACCATTTGTGAATTGTATCTTCCTGCAAAACAGTTCACTGCCTCTTTGAAGTCAATATCAACTTCCTTGTGCACTCTCAGTAAAGCAAGTCCATTGAGCCTCTGTTGCCCCATTGTGGAGCGCAGGTAGTTTTTCAGGTTGCGCAACTGACTGTTTGAACGCTCACAATCGGCAGTAGTGACAGGCAGGGTACAAAGGTACTTTAGCATGATGAACAGGTTGGGATAAAAATCCCTGTCACAATGTTTCAGTGCTTCTGATGCCGTGGATGGGATGATAGCTGTCGCATTCTCAGCAGCACTTCGCCATTTGCAAACCCACCGTTGGTATTCTGCATCAAGGGTAGCGTTGTCTGGTAGGCCAGACTCCCACAACATTGCCAGTGTCTTCACCCCTTCTGGAACCTGCATGAAACCATCCTGGTTGTCTATTAAAGTGCTTGGCACCAGACAGAGACCATCAACTGCTAGGTCAGCATTTTTGAACCTCGAGTCCAATTCGGTTGACAGGTGTTCCAAGAAAGGAATGGCAATGCTAATCTTGAAATATTCTTCTGGAGTGGCCGCAGGTTGGTTGTCACGGAGAGTCTGTCGGGATGCTTGACGAGGAACAATAACATCAGTTGTCAAAGCATTTGCCATTTTGCTAACTTCACCAAAACAGGCAACAAACGCTGTGTTCATAATTATCAACTTAGCATCTTAATTAATATTTCTAAAAAGTCGTTTTTGGGGGATTAGGGCAGTATCAAGGTGAAGGTGCTGGAAGAGGCTTGCGGCCAGAACAGGAAAATATGGCTGCATTTACTAATTTAGGCTTAGGGGTTGGGTTATTTGGTCGTTTCAACGGGAAAACGCTTTGGAGGTTTCAACGGATCCCTTGAAATGGATTTCCGTTGAATTGTCTATAAATAACTCTTTGTACCTTGGACCAAAAGTGACTAAAAACTGCAATGTTTATAAAACTTTTTTAAAAAATTGAAACTCTTTGCATTAAATAAAATCTTTTTTTTTTTTTTACTTTGGAGGGGGGGTTCCGGAACCCAGGTAACCCCCCTCCCCCCCCCTGGATCCGGCCCTGAACAATAAAATGAGCACACAGGTGTGTTTGTGAAACTGCACAACGTGGATCTAAAATATTAAGGGGGGAAACTATATAATTGTGACCAAGTATCCACATGATTATCATCATTCCACGTGTAACGTCGATGCAATTAATACCTTCAGTTTAATCCATTTCCTAACTAAAGACAGACTCTACAACTACTAGAAGAAAGTCTTAATAAAACTCCACGAGGCTAGTACCGACAAGCAGCTCTGCTTGGAAATCCCAGTTTTTGACAAATAAAGGTCATTGCAAAAGAAAACGAGGTAAGACGTTAAACTAGATAAGACCTACAGCGCCCGAAAGAACGATAACAAGAAGCCAACATAGATAAAGCCTACAACATTCATCATTTAAAACCCATTACCACCTTTCCACTCCCACCACCTTCCCACTCCCTCCAATCTACAAACTGCGACACCACTAGCACAGCCGACGCTGTTGGAGTGTCGTGGTGGCAATTTTACTAAAGTCTCTGGTTACAGTCATCCTATATCTTGGTCTGCAACCTGCCGTGACCTCCGCTGATGAGCCACGTAACCAAATTTCTACAACGGCTCCAGGGATGACATCTTTATCACCTCTAAAATCCAGACCTAAACAAAACACCTCGCGCGCCGCCATTCATTAAAACGTCATCGGCGTGACTGTTGCCAGCCTCACGTGATAAGACCTTATGTCCCTTAAAAAGATAAAGCCATTGCTGCCTTGCTTGTTATCTGCAAGATGACAAAAGTATTCATACCTCTATACTTTGTTTGTCTTTTCTGATCTCTCACCTCTATGCTCCGCGTGATTAAAAACAAACCAGTTCGTGTTACTTCTGAGTTAGCTCAAAGGAATATTTATTTACTCGTCGGGTGCAAAGAAGATTCTACCAAAGAGCACCGGTAACTGATGCCACAAGGTGCGAGCGAATTCAGTCTATAGTACTGCTGCAAATTAATTGCTTCTATTGGTAGCAAATGGGTTTGATCCAAACACAGAATTCTACAACAACGTTCAAATAAATTCATAAATTTAAAAAAAAAAGATTGTTATATGATTCAAAGAAAGAAACAAACTCCTTAAACACGTCCAATGAAAGGTTGTGTTTTTTGCATTCCGTCATGGCAAATACATCAATTAGGTGTTTCATGCCCTGCACGGGCTGTCATCTTTTACCTTTGTTAGACGAGATTAACGTTAAACTTTATGAGGGGCTGATGTCTTGTCGCGATGTGTAACGTCATGACTCGAGACATTTTATTCGTCTTCCCATTGGCACCCTTCCACCTTTTCCAATCCTCAAGTATCGTTTTCACGCTGTGTTAAACATTTAACGACCCTATAAACGTTTTCATTGAGGGATCATATTTTGGGAGATGTTTAACTGGAAGTATTACAGCATTAGGCGCGCTCTCGCGGTGACACTTCAAATCACAGGGCTGCGTTTATACAGAGTAAGGTTTCTGCTAACAGGATGTGGAGCAAAGTCAACACGTGCCTTTTAACTCTACATAAATAAGGTGGAATAAAGACCAGGCCTAGTTAATAAAGGTGCAAACCCTTAAAGTGACTACCTAAGCTCTTGTCTTTTGAATCTGAGCCACATGACTGAAGACATTTTGCAGTAACATAGCATCCATTTTTTTGTGCCACGAACTTAAAAACAGCGAGCCAGCGGTACACAAATAAAAAGAGACTTTTCTAAATTCTGCTGGGTTTCGTAACAATAGCTTTAAGTGTATATAATACTGATAATCTCAATTCACGTGTTAGCTACCCATTACAGTTAGCGAGGATCGTATCGAAAGAACCTGCAGAATCCTAGCTGACAATCCTCGTCTACTTCCTACGCATAATAAATGAACGGTCAAATATCCATCTGTTCTACACGGAGTAAAATAAGCAGCTGGAAAGAAAGAACGAAAGTCAGACATTACTCTGCCAACAAAAAAACAAAAAAGACTAGAACTGATACCGACGGCCTTCAAGACTAAACTAAAACCATAACTTTCTGATAAAAAAAAAAAACACGCAGTTTCCATATAGACGTAATCAGCCATTATCTTCTCTCCAATCGCCTTCCCTTTCATGTAAAAAATGCGATGGGAAGAGTACAAGTTGCTTTATTTGAGTGGTTCTGTCTGGGGTCCAAGGTCTTACTCTTATAGCCTTTTAAATTACACAAAATTTTTAAAAAAAATACCTGAGCTAAGATAACATAAAATAACATAAACATAAAATAAAATTAAATTAATAAATTAAAATAAATTAAAAAAATTTTAATTGAAATAAAATAAAATAAAAATTATGAAGGTCTTTTACATGAGACATCTTTCATGGGAGGGGAGAAAGGAGCGATGCATCGTTGTGCGCGACAACTTCCTTGGCTGCTGCCTTCCTGCTCGCGCTTCAAAGACCAGCGCTGAAAACGCCTCCGATGTTATCTCGCCAGTCCCTGCCTAGATTTCCCCTGAGTTTTCGCTTTAGTTAAATGACCGATATAGAAGACGACCAGACGAGTTGTGGTGAATCCTGCTTCTCTCGTCTCCTCTCTTCTCTCCTCCTTCTCTCTCTCTCTCTCTCTCTCGCTCCCTCCCCCCTCTTCTCTCTCTCTCTCTCTCTCTCTCTCTCTCTCTCGCGAGAGAGCTGTTTTTGATTATTGTTCGGGCCTTTCTTCAAGTAAGGTCTTCACCTGCACAGGAAAATAGCGGTCTTCTTTACGCTAATGAACGTACTCTTGGGCACAATGACTCACGAAGAATGATTCCTAACGAACCCCAATCAATTCCCCGCTGTACAGACCGCGTCTAAATTCTTCACCTAAAAATCAACTACAATGAAGACGACATTCCCCTGGTTGAGCCTGATCGTCTTACAACGAACAAATGGAACACGGCAGAGGCTCAATCAGTTGGTTCCCACATGGGCAGCTTTTTGAATAATCCATGCCGTTCGCCAGGAATGTGAAGACCTGTATTAGCAGCATGTAAGTAGGACGTTTAAGGAAGTCTTCAATCATGTGCGAGACAAAAATGACCAAGGAAATATATTGTGAGCTTACCCAAGAAGTAACGGTAATCCTTTATTCTAAAAACGAATTTGCGAAAAGACGCAACAAAAATTGGATTTGAAGTTTTTTCTCTCACAACACACCAACAACGACCACGACGCCGACAACAACAGACAAAACATAACAACCAAAGCGATCATTTTTTTGATTGCACTATAAAAAATAGTCGGAGGAAAGGTGGGGAGGAAGTGAGAGGAGAGGGGGATGGACATAGGCCTTTTTTTTTTTAGGTGATATCTCTGTTTAAAAGCATGAACGAGTATAGTCATATTATATATTGTAAAATTAGCCTTTAGGTATTTATTAAATGTCACGCTTTCAGTGCATAGCTCTCCAAGTTTTAATGAAAGTAACGTGTCATTGCAAAGTAATGTAATGTTTCATGTTGTGGCACACTTAGAGCCATATTCATCTGATCCTAAACATCTTGCGGCTGTATGGGGAGACAAATGGTCCAGGGAAAACAACACAATGCACTGACCACATGCCTCCTGTCACGTAGGCTTCACCCCATTCCCCCAACCCTACACACATAGTCACAAAGTAGGACTCAGGGTATCCCCCACAAATTCAGAGCACATGGCCTACGTCAGCTTGAGAAAGTTCACCTCTAACAGATTTTAATTTTCTTGGAAGGGCGGTAAGGTAGCAAGGAGCTAGCTGGGCATGATTCGCATCGTATTTATACCTTGGAAAAGGATCTCCATCTACAATGTAACAGCGTGATGGCTGGAAATTCCAGAAAAACAAAATTGAGCTTTCTTCGGCACCCGTAATCCATGAGAGATATACGATCCACTCGGTTAGTCAAGCCCGAGCGCGGAGTTTGCTGAATAAGGTTGTACAGCGATATCTGACAACAGTAACCATTTCACGGTTTATCAGTACATGTCATCAGCAACATAGCACGAGTTACAAAACACAACTAAACGTGGGATTACAAGAGCTAAGAAAACAGCCTGACTTGGGGGTATCGAGAAGTCTTCCTTTACGAAGGCAATATCGGGTGTGCGAAAACAGTGTGGGTAACTGCTCGCCCAGTGCCTCTCTGTCACGCTAATGAGCTGAAGACGAAACCATCAGGACAGGCTGATTTTACACCCCACTTATGCACTCCTTCAGCTTCTTCCCTCCTTATATCTCCGCTAATAATCGTTTAAACCAAAACCGTGACAGTGCCAGGGCCAAGAATAACAATATTATGGTTTGTTAGTGTAAATTCGGTAGTGATGAAAAGCGTTAAAAGTAATGTTTGACTGATCACGTCCACGGCCATCCACCCTTTCTATCCAAACTTCTATGGTCGGAACAATATGTAAATATTCGATGTAGTTGTAGACCCATGATATTAGATATAATACAAGATATGCACATACAAGATTATTTATTTTCATTTAAATGGAAATTAGATAGGGGTGAGATAAAAGTATGTAAAGGGAGTTCCCGTCCGAACATTTCGGTCGTCGGGGAGATAGGCGTTTGGGGTATCTTTTTTTCTGGGCCAGCTTATGAAGGCCGTGTCCATCTTATCTCCCTCGCTGCTTTACCTCCAAAAATTCTTTATTAAAAAAAATAATTAAAAAAAAGCCAGGTACCCATTTACAGCTAGGTAAACTGGAGTGCGTAGTGCGTTGTTTTACTCTATGAAAGATGGGAATGAAAAAAATCGAAACTCGCTCGTAGACAAATTACATTTCTCCAAGCCTTTGATATTTCGTCTCCAAATTATCGAAACACAAACAGTCCCGTCCTCCTAATCGACTACGTCGTCTCTCCCCAAACCTTACACCTCTACAACATGCGGGTTTGTGTTGGGTACACGGACCACCCCGGGTTGGAAACGCCTTGCTCGTGTAATGCCGACACCCGCAGTTGAGTCACAAGAGGTGTGGATTGCGCACCATTTAGTTGAACAAAACGCGGCGGAATTCCTGGCTAAACACTGCAGTCAGCGATTGTAATCGACGATCGCACACAAGTATTTCCCTGAAAGGTGATCTTACACCAATACCAGACAATGCGCGCCCGAAACGAAGGACGCAATACAAGGTTAACTGGGACAGCGGAGACGGGCCCTAATCCAAGACTTCCATCAAGTATAATTACTCATCAGAGCAAAATAAATAATCCCATCAAAATTAATGTGAAACTAATATGTGCCTCGAATGAATTCGATGTTTTAAATGGGCATTATTAATTGCAAAACATACATAGCATTATCAGCAACAGCTGTCAGTCCTAACCACCATACTGTAGCAATCAATGGAGTTTGCACAATAGGAGGGATATAGAGTTAAGTCTTGATGAAGGTCCTGCTTCCCCATGTTCTGAGTGGAGCTGGCTGCACTGCCATTTTTTTTAAAATATTATCTCCTGGATCCACATGTAACTCTTTTGAAAGCCTCATTATCAATAATACAGGTTTCAAAATTATACTATTATTTCCATAACGAAATATTTAGGACTCACTGACAGTGACAACATCGAAAGAAGTTTAATGAAGTTCAGGATCAGCAACCACTGTCACCAAAGCCAAAGGTGCAGTGGTTGTCTCCCTTCCCCTAGTACAGCCTTTGTTTTCAATGCATAATATAAAGACAAGGGCGACAACAAAAATAAGTGTGGCGGCATAAAGAGGGGGATTTAAGGGGCTATGAACTGAACACCTCTGTCTGCACCTTCGCTGATTGATGTGCAATGTAACCTTTCGTTAACATACAACAATAAAGTTAACCATGTAAATTGTTCCGCAGTGGCCTTTACTGAGAGATAAAGAAATAGAGAAATGCACAATTTCAAAAAGAGAGCACCAGTGAAGTGACAGGATAGGATACGACAGTGATGGATCGAGAAGCCTATATGCGAGGTCGCTGAAACATTGACATTAATAATAATGAAAATCGATAGCAGGCAGAAGTAAAGTGAACGATGCAGTATCTATGTAACTATACTGTAGAATTACTGATTTCTATAGGGGCCGGGTAGCTCAGTTGGTAAGAGCGTCTTGCTAGTAACCGAAAGGTCGCTGGTTCGAATCCCGGATTGGTCTACGTGTGATCATATTATTTTCCCCTTTACCAACAACTGGCCCGCTGGTGTCAGTATAAATCGGTCCAGTAGTCACCTATATGCGAAAGTGTCGTGTGACTATAATCTACAAACAACACTGATTTCTATTGATCAAGCCTGTATCATACGACATCAACGCACATTTGCCTTTAAATGAATATCACACGTGAAAACGTATAATTGGACGCTACCAAACACCGTAAGAAAACCACACTGCTCGGACGGCATTTAAAAAAATAAATAAATAAATAAAAAGAACTAATAGCCTACTGCGGGGTTTCTTGCCATGGGAAACCCCCAAACCAGTAACATCTACATCATGTATTTCAACGGCATGCACGAAAAGGAAGAGGTGTGGGGTCGGTTTTATTGGTCGCTAACAGGCGAGAAAGAAACGCGCTGGGTTTTTTACTTTTAGGGTCAGGTGCGAAAGATCAGCTTAAAACAAGACCAGGCGTCGCCATCCTTTGCGGGAATTAATCCTGTGGGCGACGCGGGATTAATCGCTCGGAGAACTGTCAGCTTCAGTTTATCTCTGAAAAACTGAAGAAGTAGGCGTCTTCGCGTGACCGTGTAATCGATATCCTATTTAGCGATACACTACTAACCGTAGTTAAGACGACGTTTCGCAGTGAGGGCCCTATGCAACTCGTCTGAGGTCTAGGTAGTGGCATTGATAACGGAAGACTGGAAATAAAGGTGGCAATATGTTTTGCAGTGGAACAGTGGGGCAGGACATGATTATCTAGATAATAAGGCTCCAAAATTATTGAATGAGGAGGGAGGGCTGTGGGATTCAAAACAGCGTTGTGCGCTTTAAACCGGAATGATATGGGACACAGGAACGTGCGATGTACTAGGACAGCGCGGGGAAGGGGAGGGGAGGAAGAGAGAGAGGGAGAATGGGGGAAGCGGTGGGGGGAGGAGGGTGAAGAGCGTGAGGTAAACGCAGGCTGACTGTATACAGAGTAAAACTAAACGGTGAGTTAGGTAGAAATGTGCGGGACTGAACACGTGAACGAAGACGCTGGCGAATAGGATTCTGCTGACTCGATATAAGATGGCTCGATTTGCAAGAAATATTCATAGAATGATTTCTGCTACTTAAGAATAGTTTTTGTTCCTTCCTCAATGCCCCATCTCAGGCCAGACGGGATTGCCACTCCTTGCAATGAAACAACGGCTTTGCCGTTTCACTTCTAACTCTGTCGGTATACATCTATGGTCTATTACGCATGACGAGCGAGAGAGAGAGAGAGAGAGAGAGAGAGAGAGAGAGAGAGAGAGAGAGAGAGAGAGAGAGAGAGAGAGAGACAGACAGAGAGACAGACAGAGAGACAGACAGAGAGACAGACAGAGAGACAGACAGAGAAACAGATAGAGAAACAGACAGAGAAAAGGGGGAAAGGGAGATGGGAGTGGGAGGGGAAGGGGAAGACGAAGAGAGAGAGAGAGAGAGAGAGAGAGAGAGAGAGAGAGAACAAAACAGGGACACACAAAGAAAGAAAAAAGGATGTAGAAGAGGACGCACACACCCATTAAATCATTAAATGTAGAAGAGAGAGGACAGACAGAGACACACAAAGAGACAGAGAAAAAGAACTGGGACACAAAGAAACAGAAAAGGATGAAGGTTAACACACCCCTACAGAGAGACAGAGAGGGAGGGAGCAAGAGAGACAGAGATGGGGGAGAGGGGGGGGGGAGAGACGTGACAGAGACACAGAGAAAAAACAAAATTAGAACACAGACAAAGCAAATGATGAGGTGGGGCTCACACAGCCATAAAATCATGAAAAGTAGAAGAGAGAGGACGAGATAGAGGACAGAGACAGACAGACAGGCTAAGAGGTGGAAGGGGCGGGGCACAATAGAAGTAGAAATAGCAAGGGGGACAGCAGTAGGAAGTAGGGAATAAAATTAAAGGAACTTGAAAAGCCCGCCCAGCCCTTAAAGTTATCTCCAGATGATATATAGGCCATTTGTAAAATTGACGAAATATACCGAAATTGCCGCTGACTTGGGTGAGTTAGCGTCAGATGACATTTGAACAAAGCTTGATCAATACCAAACTGACAAACTCTAAGGAGGAGTTGAATGGGAGCAGTGAGAATAGAAATAAAGAATTCCCCAACCGGACGGAAACAATTCGAATAGCGTGGCGATGGCATCAGGAATCGATCAACACATTTACAAAAACAAAAAAACAACACGATAAATAAATAAATAAATAAATAAGAACGGACAAACCTGTCAATTTACACGCAACGCAAACTCACTAACAACTTCATACCAGAAACTAACAACACCCTTAGCATTAGACGTCACTATTGTCTTTCAAGCTGTGACAGAGGCTACATCAACTGTGTCCTCAAGCTCTCGTGGGTGTGAGGCGAGGGAGAGGGTTTGAGGATGGAGGGAGAGGGCAGCAGAAGACGAAGCGAGAGACGGAACGCCGTAAAGCAAAATACTAAAGGCCAGGGTAGCAATTTTGCAGCCAAACTTTGCGCTCGACAGCCTATTTGGCGAGAGGCCTGCGAAAATTCTGTTGGGAAAATGAAATTGGTTACGAGGAAGAAAGCTTCTGGTCCTCCCATCGGTTCCTCCTGCCTCTTGACCCACGATCTGTGTGTACTGGCAGACGGCAAAAGGGGTTTCAAGCACTCTCCAGGTCTAAAAAGGCTTCCAGGCTGCTAAAGTGCCGCGGCGACACAACCGTCAGTAGTTCGATTGTCGACCTGCTCCCAGTTGTTGCTATGTATAATATATAAATCAAATTTTCGGTATTCGGGTACGCAAATATTTTATATTTATTTTCATTTTACAACAGTACATAATAATTATGTTATAATAGTCTATACTCCAAGTATATCCCCTATAGGTATCGTAAACCCAATCAGACGGCAGAAATAATAGGAGGTAGATTTTCGGTATTCGGGTACGCAACTATTTTATATTTAGTTTTATTTTATAACACAACAGTACATAATAATTATATATATTATAATAGTCTATGCTCCAAGTGTATCCCACTATAGGTATCGTTAACCCAATCAGAAGGCAGAAATAATAGGAGAGAGGTAGGTGTTGGATTTGCATCTTCATCCAAAAGGTAAATTATAGCTAATTAGCATAATGACACAAATGTCCCCCACCAAATCAAATATAATTTATTTGTAAAAAAATTCACAAGCTAATTTAATTTATCAAAACTACGAGAGAGAGAGAGAGAGAGAGAGAGAGAGAGAGAGAGAGGGGGGGGGGGGGGGGAGGGAGGGAGGGAGAGAGAGAGAGAGAGGGAGAGAGAGAGAGAGAGAGAGAGAGAGAGAGAGAGAGAGAGAGAGAGAGAGAGAGAGAGAGAGAGCACAAAGGCAGCATGTTTCTTTCTTGCTGTATTTCCAGACTTATCTGGACATACTTTGAAATAGTCGGGAATCAGAACGAATTAAAAATATTGGTCGGTTGGTTGGTCAATCGGTTGGTCCGTAGGAAGCAATATCTCAAGAACCACTGAACGGATTTTGACTAAACTTCATAGTTACTATCATTCCACGTCTTCGTTTGTTAGGTTAAAGCCGAGTCAAAACTCCGCCAAGAAAATGAACCATTTTGAAAATGTTTATTTTTCGGCTGAGTGTGTGTGAGTCTGGAAATACATTTGAATGACTTGCCATTTTGTTTCCCTTTCTTTTTTATAAGGTAAATAATTTTCACTAGGGAAAAAACAGCAACGGGAGAAACCGACAAAAGACGTGAAGCCATTTAAATGTTGTGCAAAGTTTGAGAAAGTTTGGGATCATGTCTGGTAATAGTGTATATGTGGCAAGTTAATGAAGCCGGCAAGTGGTATTGGAAGCTTTATTAGTCAAAATGTGGCATCATTTACAAGTAAAGGGCCCTCTGGACACACACCCTCTCTCTCTCTCCCCTCTCTCCCTCCCCCTCTAATGAGCATTGGGATGTAGAGACTAACAGATCACAAGTTATGTCGGAAATAATATTTGTACTTTTTTTTAACGGCTTCTAATTAAAATTTAAAAAAAAGAAAAAGAAAAAAAGAAGAGATTTCTCTTCTCTCAGAGAGCTTCTTAAGGCGCTGGCCCGTAATATCCAGCAATCACAAAATAGTTTGCTGAAGTCAGGATTCGAAACCACGTCGCCCAAGACACACTCACACAAGTCGTGCGCTCTGACCACTGAGCTATCCCTGCCGCCAAAGTACCCCTAAAACCACTATTCTACAATAGTACACTAATACATAAGATGAAATTAGCACGAAATATTTACGCTAAAAATAACCCTCAAAGTTTGGCGCAACCAAAGTCACTCTCATTTCTTAAGTTAAAGGATGTCTGAGGTCTCGATCAAAGTGCGACCAAAAAAAACATGTCTAATTCAGGCTAAAAGATTAATTGCTTATAATTATATATTCACACTTTGTGTGCGTGTGTGTGTGTGTTTGGGAAAACGGACTCTTCTGCTTTTATTGCTAATTGAACAGTGAATTTTCGTTTACTCCGTACGAATGAACGCCCGATCGCAATAACGAACGACAATTTATACATCCTACTGTCCAGCTAATCGCACTACTAGGATGTCATGTACCTTTCATTCTGATTTCTCGTATTCATACTGGTTGTCGTTACGTTGCAAACGAAACCTCTGCAGTGTACACGATGCTGTACCCCTGATTGCGTTTGCCTTGCATTATAATAATAAGCCGGGCGAACGATTGGGTTGCACTCGCCGCTCAATCCCCTATTCTTGATGGGGATTTCGTCTTCCAGAGATGGCTGTAGAGCAGCAAGCAAAAGCGGTCCTTCTCCAGCGACCGTTCCTTTTCTGCCCCTGCCTACCCTTTCCTACGCCTAGCCCTCCAAATGTATGGAGCTCGTTTGCAATCGATTCCAAAATGCGAACACACACACGCACACACGCGCACGCACACACACACCACTCCAACTCACCTACATTTCCCAACTACCAAGTCACACCTTGTGATGTGGCTACCGCCTTAGACCCGACGATAATTATTCGATAATATAAATACTATTTAAAAAAATAATAACATGCCCACCTCAAATAATTTGTTTACCTTGCACAAGATATACCTAGACATGATCTCACCATCGGCACCAATCCCTATAAAATTCACGTCAGCTGAGAGCTTTGACACCGACTGAACACTTGCACATCATGAGATGGCAACAGCAGTTTTATACGAAGAAAAGAAAGTAACAAATTCGTTAATTCCGGACATTATAATGAAAAGCTCATACCTACGATTTCTATAATACTATTTCCTGTCTGAAAACATTGTTTACATAGAATTTTTTTTATTTTATTTTATGTTATAATGATCTCTCGCTAGTGTGTAAACAACTTCATTTAGTTCTTGTTGTTCTTCTTATGCTGTTGCTGCCACTACTGCTCGCCGCCTCCCCCAACCTCATTCCCCTTCTCGATCCTAACTATTTGCCTATGTCTATTGAACATCCTGGGTGGGAAAAAACAAATTCCCATTATTCTGGATGTCAGCCTTTTTGCCTCGCTAGCGACGACTCTGTGAGTCCCTTCCTTCTCCCCAGCAGCTTCTTCTTGGGCATAACATCGATCCACCACCACCCGCCGCACAAGGCTGGTCAATCAACGAAAACCTGACCTCATGAGACTAGATTTTTTTGTGTGTTTGAAAAAGGGATGTGGAAGTGGAAGGGGGATGGAGTGTGGGGTGGGGAAGGGAGGTTCGACGAAGAAGTCTGTGTTTGAATTAAGTAGCGGGAAAGGTACAAAAAAAAAAAAAAATAATAATAATAAAAATCTGTTTAATGAACACAGACCAGCAACTTTATCTCGGTTAAAAACAAATCATAAAAAAATCATCAAACAGGATGGTGAAGGGCGAAGGGCAGTAGATGTACCAGGTAAAAATACTGTCAACGCCAGTTGTACTATACTATACTACAGTCTACAGTTATAATATAATCCACACTGTACTTATTTCCAACTCTCTCTACATGACAAAAAGGTACGCCAATGATTAAAAATCAACCAAACACAGGAAAATAGTGATATTAACATCCACGCAAAACACACTTGCTAATCAATCCAATAAATAAAGAAACAAACAAACAAACAAACAAATACATTTTTGATCAGCTAGAAACAGGCCAAGCCTTATCTCAGTTACGCTTCACCAACATTCACCATACACCTGTTTCCTAAAACTAAGAAAGTGGGGTCCAAAATCCAATAAATAAATAAAGGGGGGAAAAAAATGAAAGAAACAAAAAAATAAAGTTTTAATCAGCTATAAACAGACCATACACCTGTTTTCTAAAACTAAGAAAGTGGGGTCCAAAATCCAATAAATAAAGAAAAAACAAACAAATAAATTTTTGATCGGCTGGAAACGGAAGATCGCTAGCCCAGGCATTATCCCAGTTGCTCTTCACCAACATTCACCATACAACTTTCTGAAACTAAGAAAGTGGGGTCCAACTCCAACACAGCAAGGAAGCTCTCTCTCTTTCTTGCATTTTCCCCGTCCCTCTTTGATTTTTTTCCCTTTCCTAGGTCTCAATCTCGGCAGTGCAGGCAAACACAACAAGGGATATTTGCAATTCACGTGAAGACCGGAAAAAAAGACAGGCGCACGATGATCACTTGCAGTATTAGAGAGTCAGTCCATGCTTTTTATTTATATTGTGCAAGTGTGGTATGTGCATGTTTGTAAGTGCATGCGAGAGGGTGTACATATATATAGGGGAGTGTGTGTGGGGTTAGGGTTAGGGAAGAAAAAGGCGAGGGTGTATGGGGGGAGCATGGGATTGGCTAGTTGGTCGTTTTATTAACGTCTTCATCACAATATGTGTATGACTGTGGTACCGCAATAAAGGCTGATGAGATGTGGAGTAATAGAGGAGACGCGAGCAAGTGGAAGTAAAGGGGAAATGCTGAATTGCAATCTGAATGAGATCAAGAGTGGTCAAGAAAGTTTGGGAAAATCTTAAATGAGCATAGGACCATCTCAAAGATTTATGAGCAGTTGTGAAAGCAGAGGTAAATGATAACAGAAATTAAACAAGTCTGGTGCATCAAAGTTTTCTACTTTACTTCTTCATTTTTAAAAAGACCCACTTTGAAAGCATCCTCTCGAAAGACCCTTGTAACATTCACACAGTGAGTGTTGGCCACCGAAAAAAATAAGCTTACGACAAAAAATAACTCTTTCGAAAGTATAGTTTGTTTGTTGTTTTTTTAAATAATTACATTCTGTTGTTTTTGTGCCTATTAATAGTAAACAGCCGTTGGCTAGACAGACAACATTCTGGAGTTAAAAATAGCAGCTACTAGAGCTGGTAAGGAACAGAACCCGTAAAAAGAATTGCTCTAAATGTTTTTCGTTGTAGGTTGGAAAAAATAGTCCCAGAAATAAGGTCAAAGGTCTATGGTATTGATGTACCATTAAAAACAGGAGAAATCTCTTCCTATCAGAACTGAAATAGAACATTTAAACTTTAGAGGTTGGTGTGAGCAAGGAAAGCCCCTTTATCATTGTTTCATGTAATAACAATGTGAATTTTATGGTAAATCCGTTTTCTGAAAATGTAAACAGAACCTTCAAATTGGGGCCTTTTAAAAAAGCAGGACACATGCCCATTACTACTCACAAATATTTGTACAATCTTTCTTCATATAAACTGACATCCAACCTCCTATATCCCGTGGGGGTGCCGGGGATTTCTGTATAAATAGTATCCCCACTTTGTGGAAATTTAGTGCTTTAAAGTCCCATTGTTGCTGTCGTTTTCATTTGTTCTTTCTCGTTCCTAATATGTTCTATCAATCTACTATCTTCTTCGCTAGACCAGTCGTCACCTATCTTTTTTCTTGAAAATTCTCCCAAAACTCCTAATTTATGTACGGGGTCTGTTGGGTCAGCTTGGGGATATTGGACGTTTTCTGCCAGATGGTCACTAGGGCTTTCTATGGTATTATTATTTAGCAATGTAGGCATTTTACATGTATTTTGTTAATATTTTATAATGCTGTTCATATTCTATTTTGTTTTGTAAACGGGAGTTTGATAAATTAGAGTACATCCTCAGCGTCCCTTACATGGGATGCCTTTATTGTAAAGTGACCAACTGGTGGAATGCCTTCAGTGGATAACGGGATAATGGGGCTTTGTGTTACCATCAGCAGATCTTTTATACGGATCAGGGGTGAGTCATCTTTCAAACAAGTTGTGGTCCCGATTCGGCTCTTTTCAGTCCACTGGATCCTATAAACTATGACTAACACATAAACTGACAGTTATTATGTGGTGTGATTTGCACAGATCTCATGACAGAATTTCAAATGAGGGAGAGCCATTTATAGCAAAGACATATACGCAAATGCAAGTGCCTATCCTATTCCGTAACTAGAAGGTCGTTGGGGCACCACAGAGGATCGTTTAACCAGCGTACTCCATCTTTCTCTGTCCTCAGCAACCCTCCTGGCTTCGGTCAGTGTTAAGCCAGTCCATTCTCGAATGTTGTCCTTCCAACTGTTTTTCGGTCTCCATCTTCTTCTGCCGCCTTGCACCGTGCCTTGCAGGATGGTCTTTGCAAAGCCTGATGCTCTGCTGACGTGGCCATACTATCAGAGTTTCCGTTTCTTCAACACTGTGAGCATGTCATCGTGTTGTCCAATGGCTTGTATGATGGTCTGTTGGACGTCAGTGTTGGTGATATGTTGGGTATCAAAAATGCCCAGAAGTCTTCTGTTGCCTGTAGAAGCAGTTCTTCCTTCCAGATTCCAAAAGATTTAGGACTTTGCTGCCAGTCCTGCAAGCTATATGCTCATAGCTGAGATAGGGGGATTTATGCATGAAAAAGGACTAAACGCTTAGTTCCGTATATAGCCTAATTCGGTTCTATTGACCGTAGTCTAGTATGCAGGAAAGCAGCCTACGAAAAGCTCGGTCCTAAAGTACTGACTAAACAGCCTCGAATTTAGTCCTCCTCCGATCGGGACTACCGGCCTGATCCTATCCAATCCTATCCCGTACCTCAGAGGTCGTTGGGGCACCACAGATGATCGTTTAAATAGCGTACCCCATCTTTCTCTGTCCTTAGCAACCTTCATGGCTTCGTTCAGTGTCAAACCAGTCCATTCTCGATTGTTGTCCTCCCACCTCTTTTTCTGTCTCCCACTTCTTCTGGCTCCTTGCACAGTGTCTTGCAGGATGGTTTTTTCAAGGCCTGATGCTTTGGTGCCGTGGCCATTCCATCGGAGTTTCCGTTTCTTCAACACTGTGAGCATGTCATCGTGTTGTCCAATGGCTTGTATGATGGTCTGTTGGACGTCAGTGTTGGTGATATGTTGGGTATCAAAAATGCCCAGAAGTCTTCTGTAGCACCTCATCTCCATGCTTTGTATTTTTCGTTGTAGATCTGCTGTGGGGGTCTATGTTTCGCAAGCATATAGGAAGATGGAGATGACAAGGGAGCACAGCAACCTTACCTTGGATTGTAGACTGATGGTCTTGTCTTTGCAAATGGGCTTCAACCTTGTCAGGGCAGCAGTAATTTGTTCGATTCTGGAGGATTTCCTGTCGGGACCCATTGCCTGCTTCTAAATATTTGAAGCTATGCACTGTGTTGAGGGATTGGCCTTGGACTTTGTTGTCCATGTTGATGCCATTGGTGTTGTTGGTAATCATTTTGGTCTTCTCTGTACTTATTTCCATACCATAGGCTCTGAAGGTGGTGTCAAGCCTCTGTACCAGCTGTTCAAGTTCTTGTTCCTCTCCAGCCAATCCATCAATGTCATCCGCAAAACGGATGTTGGAGATTGCTTTATCCCCTATGTTGACTGTGCCTTTGTGATCTGCAAGGGTATCTGACATTATGCGCTCTAGGAAGATGTTGTAGAGTGTTGGAGAGTGTAGGCATCCTTGACGCACACCGATTGTTGTTCTGAACCAGTTCCCGATGGCGCTGTTGTGGAGGATTGCACTGGTAGCCTTGTCATGCAGGCTTTTGATGACTTCAATTATTTTAGGGCTGATGTTAAACACTCTTACGGTTGCCCACAGAGCTGCATGCCAGACTCGGTCAAATGCTTTCTTGAAGTCTATAAAAACATGATACAGATGTTGTTGATGCTGAAGGTATTTCTCGCAGTGCCAAACAACAAAATTACCAGTCTAATAAAAGTAGTCTTTATGTGATAATACAAATCAAACATCATCTTCAATTCTAATTTTAAAGAAGGAAAGCACAATTGCGAGAGAATTTCTTGTTATGATGGATTGTTGTTGGATAAAGTTTTGGAACATGAGCACAGTCAGGTCAAACAAAAGGATGACTTTATAATGGACTACGTATTAATTTGATTTAAATTCATTCTTGTTTATAATTTCAGCTTAAAAATTTTTTTTTTAAGTATTTTACAAGATGGCAAACTATTCAAATGTATTTCTAGAAAAACATCCAAAGCTGACAAATACGCATTTTAAAAAGTGATCAGTTTCTTAGCTGTGCTTTTTAAAAAGTTTTGGACTGCTTGGTGCCCGGAAAGTGAAGGAGAGTCCAAGAAGCTGACCTTAGACTATGCGAAGAAATTTACACTTCAACAAGCTCAGACAGATGCTTAGGGGCAATCCCCTTGAGGTATTTTTATGTTAGCGACAGAAGCTTGTGCAGGGTGCGTTTTTGCTCAGTAAGCCAGTGCAGGTCAGCTAATACAGGTGGTGAAGTGATCATATTTTCTTGTTTGTGAAACAAATCTGGCAGCGGCATTTTGAACTGCTTGGATACGAGTGATCTGTGTTTGTGGGAAACCCCTGAGGAGACTGTTGCAGTGCTCCATGCGAGAAAGAATCAGCGTGACTGCAACTAAAGATGCTGTGGATTTGTTTATGTAAGAACCTAGTTTAATCAAAGACCTGATGTGAAAATAGGAAGTCTTAACAATGTGAGAGACTTGGTCTTCAAGTGACAGGTCAAGTTCGACATAAACGCCAAGAGTCTTGGCGACATTAAGAGAACTAAATTTTGGCTGTGCTCACAGACAAACCATCAATGGGCACACCTCACCTGTCCTCGTACATGGACCACAAAGCAAGACTTCAGTTTTCTCATCATTTCATTTGCATTCATCCAGTCTTTGACCTCATTACAACTAGGAATTAAAACATGCTTAGCAGAAAGACAAGTAAAAAATTTGAAGGAGGTAAAACAAACCAGATTCAAGGATTCAAAACGCTTTGTCAGGAGTTACAAACCAACTCTTAGGAGTAGGTAAAGTATCCAAAAAGTAAAAATTATGATTTTTGGTTTATTTATTCTTGAGACAGGACAAAAAGTAAGTTTTTAAAAAACAAAAAAGTTAAATTCAGAGTGACCGACTTACTGACAAACCGACAACCAGACCGCTGCTAAAGGATGGTCCAGGATTTAAAGTACCATTATTCCAAACCGAAAATTTCCGGCTCCACTTGAAGAGAGTAAATACAGCAAAGTGCACTAGACTGAAGTTCGACCTGGACAAACTGCAAGACCCGGAGGTGGCAGAACTATTTCAGGCCACAACTGGAGGGAAATTTGCACCACTGCTCATTTTGGGGGCTGGTGAAGTAGATGTCAACACCATGATCACCACCTTCAACTCAGCTGTGACAGATGCCGCCACTGAGATCATTGGCAAGCACCGACCAAAGAAGAAGCCGTGAATCACACCTGAACTTTTAGATCTGTGTGATAAACGAAGAGGGATAAAAAAGAAAAAGAACACCTCACAGGGAGCTGATGTCCACCGAAAAATCAACAATGACATCCGAAAAGGCATTACATTACATTACATTATTATTGCTTTAGGTCCAGCGGACTCTTCCGAGCCAAATCAGGACCGGACAACCCCCGATCCGCATAAAAGATCTGCTGAAACAACCCTAGTGGTAAAACCGAAAGCTCTCCACCAGCCAGTCACTTTACAATAAAGACATCCCACGCAGGGGACGGCTGAGGCTTCACCCCAACTTATCGAACCCTAGTTTACAAAAACAAAAGAGAGTACAAACATCATTATAAATTATCAACAAAACACATACATATAAAATGCCTATATTGCTAAATAATAACATCATAGGAAGCCCTAGTGACCACCTGGCAGAAAGCGTCCAATATTCCCAAGAAAAAAGGTAGGAGACTGGTCTAGCGAAGAAGACGATAGTATAGCAGATTGATAGAAAAGAGCAGGAATGAGAAAGAGCAAATGAGAAAGACAGCGACAGTGGGAATTTAATGCACTAAATTTCCAGAAAGTGGGGATACTATTTATACTGAAACCCCCGGCACCCCAACGGTGGTCCGAAAAGGCATACGCACAGCAAAGGAGAACTGGATAGAAGATCAATGCCAGGAAATAGAGAACAGTCTGAACAAGAACAACAGCAAGAAGGCCTACCAGACTGTGAAGCGGCTGACAAGTGTCAAACCGCCCAAAGTCTCCACTATCCAAAGCAAGTCTGGCATATGCCTTACAGAAGAACAAGAAGTCTTGAACAGATGGACAGAGTACTGCTCTGACCTTTACAACCATACACCAAATGGAGACCCATCAGTTCTAGCATGTCCCGAAAACAGAGAAGAAGAAGAAACCCTCCCAATTTTCCGGGAAGAAGTTGAGGCAGCAGTGCAATCGCTAAAGAAAGGGAAGTCAGCGGGAGTGGACAACATACCCGCGGAACTGCTACAAGCAGGAGGAGAAGCGATGATTGATGCCCTCACCATTATCTGTAACAAGATCTGGCAGCGTGAGGAGTGGCCTATACCATGGACCCAGTCGCTTGTCATCACTCTTCCCAAAAAATGTAAACTTCAGGAGTGTGAAAATTACCGCACCATCAGCCTCATCAGCCATCCCAGCAAGGTCCTCCTGAAAATAATACTCAACAGGTTGAAACCCCAAACTGAACAAATCATAGCTGAAGAACAAGCAGGATTGAGGGCAGGGCGAAGTAAAAATGAACAGATTTTCAACCTCAGAATAATCTGTGAGAAATACCTACAGCACCAACAACATCTATATCATGTGTTCATAGACTTCAAGAAGGCGTTTGACCGAATCTGGCATGCAGCTCTATGGGCAACAATGAAAGTGTACAACATCAGCCCTAAAATTATTGAAGTCATCAAAAGCCTGTAAGACAAGGCTACCAGTGCAGTCCTCCACCACAGCGCCATCAGGAACTGGTTCAGAACAACAATCGGTGTGTGTCAAGGATGCCTACTCTCTCCAACACTCTTCAACATCTTCCTAGAGCGCATCATGTCAAATTCTCTTGCAGATTATGAAGGCACGGTCAGCATAGGGGGTAGAGAAATTTCCCATCTTCGTTTTGTGAATGACATTGATGGATTGGCTGGAGAGGAACAAGAACTTGAACAGCTGGTACAGAGGCTTGACACCACCTCCAGAGCTTATGGAATGGAAATAAGTGCAGAGAAGACCAAAATGATGACCAACAACACCAATGGCATCAACACGGACATCAAAGTCCAAGGCCAATCCCTCAACACACTGCATAGATTCAAATATTTAGGAGCCATTGTATCAGACAATGGGTCCCGACAGGAAGTCCTCTCCAGGATCGCATAAACTGCTGCCCTGACAAGGTTGAAGCCCATTTGGAAAGACAGGACCATCAGTCTACATTCCAAAGTAAGACTGCTGCGTTCCCTTGTCATCTCCATCTTCCTATATGCTTGCGAAGCATGGACCCTCACAGCAGATTTCCAACGAAGAATACAAAGCATGGAGATGAGGTGCTACAGAAGACTTCTGGGCATTTCCTATACCCAACACATCACCAACGACGAAGTCCAACAGACCATCACACAAGCCATTGGACAACACGATGACCTGCTCACAGTGGTGAAGAAACGGAAACGCTGATGGTATGGCCACGTCATCAGATCGTCAGGCTTTGCAAAGACTATTTTGCAAGGCACAGTGCAAGGAGGTAGAGGAAGAGGCAGACCGAAAAAGAGGTGGGAGGACAACATTCAAGAATGGACTGGTTTGACACTGAGCGAGGCCATTAGGGCTGCTGAGGACAGAGAAAGATGGAGTATGCTGGTTAAACAATCATCTGTGGTGCCCCTACGACCTCCGGGTTACGGGACAGGATAGGATAGGATAGGAAGGATTCCAAACCAAAACTCAACAAAATCGCTTAAACTTTTTTTTAAATAGATATTGCGCAAAGTGTTTAGCAACAAAATGTCTCCAATGACCTTGACCTTTGCGATAGAGCAAGTATGATGGCACGGGAGACTGGCCACTAACCTAAGTCACGTTCCTATGAAGTTTGGTCAAAATCCATTCAGTGGTTCTTGAGATATGGCTTTTAACGGACTGATTAACAGACAGACCAACCTTTTTGGTTCATCCCAACTGTTTCAAAGTGTTTCCAGAAAAGTCTGGAAATACCAAACAACAAAAAAATAAACATAAAAAAGATTGCAAGAAATAGATTTATTTATTTAACCTTTCTTGTATAGAGCTTTTCCAGTTCAAGAGCTGCTCAAGGCGCTGTCCAATACAGGATCTAATCCAAGCTGACTGAGGGGCCCACTTGCCGCCTTTGGGTGCATAGTCTGACACCCAGACAACTGAACACAATTCGGGGTGGCCAGGTATGGGGGAGAAAGGACCTAGTGCTTGCTGGCACTCACCCGTGTAATACATGAGCATCAAGGTCTTTAACGTCCAAGCGATAGAATGTGGGCATGCACAGACTAGATCTCAAGACTCTCATCCGAAGAAGTAATATTTTTCAGGGATTGATTTAACCGGAAATTACCGGTATTTTACCGGTTTGAGAATAAAAATACCGGTTGAAAAATCAGTAGCCGGTAGAGCCTACCGTTTTTTATTTTGTTTGACTGGTTTAAAAAATAAAGGAAAAGAGAAAGAAAAACAAGAGAAATGAAAAAAGAGAGAGAGAGAGAGAGAGAGAGAGAGAGAGAGAGAGAGAGAGAGAGAGAGAGAGAGAGAGCCAGCCAGCCAGCCACGCTGATTAAGTGTTTAGGGAGTGTAGACGAGAGACCTGCGAATGCGTTCAGTAGCCTTGCCATATTTTTTTAGGTAATTAATACAGAATGACATAACATTGGCGGTGCAAGGCTATCGTAAATACGAATAAATTAAACTAAATAAACTCGCGCACTTTCCGATTTTTTCTTTCCTCGTGCTCGTCAGTATGTATTGCGACAGTGGCAGATAGGCTAGTAATAATGAAGAAGCAAAAATCTCTATTTTCACTTTTATTTTTGGCAAACATCGTTTAGGTTATAGTTAGTAGGCTTTACCGTGAGCAATAAATTAATCCCTGCATTCGTCGGCAGATTTTCGGTGGCAAAACTAGTGGCGCATTATTAAGCTTTGCTATGGGTCATACCGGTTTCCGTGACTGGCCTACCGGTTTGCATTCGAGTGGGTTTCTTTACTGTGACGTCGTACCGGCTTTGCAAATTCCTAGGACGATCACTGATTTTTTTATAACAAGTGTCATCAGTATCTTCTTCAGGTTCCCCCTTATTTCATCCTTGTCACTAAGTCAGTATGTGATTGTGAAGTACTGGTTTTCAATGCAAATGCTACTTAACTGTAATTGTAAAGTGAGCTACCTAAAACTGTACTCACATGCACATCAATGATCGAAAGCATCGAAAGCCTTTCAGTGGGTATGAAGTGGGATGACTAAAGATGAACAATGATCAATCATGCATTCAACATTGTGGAAGGTTGTTGAAGAAAAATAGAATGTTCATTTATTTGTGGACTGCTTGCAATACAATACAATACAACACAATGCAATACAATATATTGAGATTGACAATATTGGCATACAATACAAATTTATTGAAAGATTAAAAAACATAAATTTGCCTTAAAGCATTAACGTTGCCGTAGCTGTTCGCCATTCTTCATTTAAAAAATGATCATAAGTGTAAGTCAGGCACTATGGTAATACAATCATATAATAACTCGACAGAATCAAATTTACTGACCTTTGCCACGCTCATTATTTTTTATGAGGGAGTGATATTCTTCATCCGTTTCTTGTGTAGTGGTTTCTGTGCTCATCCATCGGCATACTGGTGTCACATTTGCCGAACGCCACAACCCAAGAGGTCTGCATACGGAAGCTGATGGTTTCAAGCTCGTCAACAAGAGTAGGTTCTCTGAAATACATTCATGAATGACATTTTTGTCAGATAAATAATCTTCAGGAACAAAAATACTACTACTACTAGGCTAACAAAATTAGCATCCAGTCAAAGGAAACAATTCCAATCACTATTCTACATTTAATAATAATAATAATAATAATAATAATAATAATAATAATAATAATAATAATAATAATAATAATAAGACAATAACAACAACAACGTTTGGGGAAAGCATAACTATGTAAGCAACATGAATCTATGCAACAACAACTTTGACTCGTTTGAGGGAAAGCATAACTTCATAAGAATGACTATGTAAGCAACATCTCTATTGGCATTGCTGATCATGCAGAGAAAAATTAATAAAACATTACGTTGTGCTAATAAAAATCATCAACGACAGAACAGTTCAACTGCAAAAAGATTTCCTTTCTTGCAGCAGACGAAACACCCTTACTAAGTTACTAGCAGTACTAGTGTAATGTAAAGTCACTACACCGTTCCACAAGGACATTTGAAAAACAAACTAATCAAGAAATGCTTCGCACCGGACGGCCCATTTAGACTGCTGAAAGATTTATTCGATGCTTGATACAATGGAAGAAATGTCCTTGTCTGTGCATTACGCTGTCTCAAAGTCGAGAGAAATGAATTGGTACGCAAGCAGCATGAGCGAATGGACGCCGCCATATTGAAGCAGACAACGGAAGTGTGCCGAACAAGGAATCGACATGACGCGCAGAAATTGGCAAAGGGACACAACAATAACTTTAATGGGCTGTAGAAACTTGCGAAACTCTGAAACCGACAACTAATAACATCACTAAAAAAAATATACTTTAAATATAAATAACTGAAGTGAACTAAAAACAAGTGGTTAAATTCATGCTGTCCCTAATTATATGTATAGTATCAAGGAGTACTATACTATTATAGAAGG
>CM072518.1:37370499-37400499 GCA_036898135.1 Oncomelania hupensis
TAATAATAATAATAATAATAATAATAATAATAATAATAATAATAATAATAAAAAGAAGAAGAAGAAGAAGAAGAAGAACAACAACAACAACAACAACATACATTATTATCAGTGGTTCTTGAGATTTAGCTTGTAACCGACAGACCGACTTTTGGCTAGTCAGATCCCGACTATTTCAAAGTATTTCTAGATATATGTGGTAAAAATACAAAAACAAAGGCATACTATATAGCAGAAACTTGGAAAACAATTCTACGGTATCGCTGAGAACGCCAAAGGAAAAACAAACAAACAATTGTTGAGAAATGGTGAGTGGGTAAGAGGTAAGGTTGGAGGGGGTGGGGTGTTTGGGGTGGGTAGAGGACGGGGCAGCAGACTGGGGCAAGAGGGTGAGGGATGCGAGAGAGTAGGGGGTGTGTGACTACTGAGGACTGATTGTTGAAAAAGAATGGGAGTAAGTTCGAGGACTGGATTACGAGGAAAGAGGCAGTGTATGTAAATGTACAGAAATAACGGAGATAGACTTCGGACACTTCCTGGATGCATCCGGAGGTCCGAGGAACAGTCTGGCTCTGACACATCGGCTCGATCGTTTTAATTAACTTGGCGACCCAATCCCAGAATCGCCAGAGATATTGGAGACCTGGTGGACGAGAGGGGGGAGAACTGCTAGTAAAGTTAACACACAACGGGCGGTTGTCGCAGAAATATTGGACATTCTTGGCGCCTAAAAACATCAACGAGTGTGATACTGTACGCATCCTTGCACCATAGTTACGGCGTGATAGATAATCCGCGTTAATTGTGCGGCATTGTTTTTGTCAGGAATGGCCTCGACAATCAACGCGCTCGATCTAACCAGTAGGTAGACTTACTAAGTTTGCTAGATTAGTCGAAGAAGGAATGAACAGACTAGAAAAGCTACGAATTCAACGGATAGCACTTAAGAAATTGACAAGATTTCATACAGATTCAACCTTGCAACTACTGGAACATTTTTTGTTGTGTAGCTTATTTGTAGTTTTTTTTTTCAGTTCATATTTTTACTGTCATCAGGAGATAGCGCATCAATTTTTCACTCAAGTCTTAAGAAGTAACTTCACAGTAAGCCTGTAACTTACAATACTGTCATGAAGAAGGTGCATTAAGAAGAAGAACAACAACAAGAACAAGAAGAAAAATGTGCATTAAAAAGAACTGTGCATACGATTTATTGAAACGAGTTGCAATGTTTAGATAATCAGACAGCCAACTTAACTTTACCCAGTATAAAACAACTCGCAAAATGACAGATTAACCAAAATTATTGACACAATAATTAAGCTATTTTGGGGGATAATGCGTCGCCGAAAATTTTTGTTCTATTTCCAGACGTACCTGGAACTGCTTTGAAACAGTCAGGAATCAGAACGAGCGAAATGTCGGTCTGTCGGTTTGCCCGTGGGTCTGTCGGTCCGTTAGACCACCCAAGAACCACTTAACGGATTTTGACCAAATTTCTAGGAACGTTGCCTAGGTTACTGCCATCCGTCCCATCAAATATGCTCTATCGCAAAGGTCAAGGTCACTGGAGTCATTTTCTTGCTAAACACATTTTGTTCAATATTAAAAAAAAATCCCTGAAGAGATTTAGTTGAATTTTGGTTTATAGGCACTTCAAATCATGCGCCATCTTTCAGTGGCAGTCCGGTTGTCAATTAGTAGGTCAGTCGGTCGCTCCAAATTTAACTTCGTTATTCGAAACACTCGTTTTGTCTTATTCTAACAATAATTGAATCGAAATTCATTATTTTTCTTTTTGCGGATAATGTAACAACTGCTAAGAATGTTACCTCATTCCTATTTTGTACTTTCTCAAATTCCTTGTGCTTCATCATTTTCTAAACACGTGTTGCGTTACGTCACGGAGCGGAGTCGATTTTGATAATGTGTTGCTTGCAGATTTCCCCCGTGGGGGTTAGTTAGTTAGTTAAATAGTGGGGGTGCCGAGGGCTTCAGTATAAATAGTATCCCCACTTTCTGGAAATTTAGTGCTTTAAATTCCCACTGTCACTGTCTTTCTTTTTTGTTCTTTTTCATTCCTACTCTGTCCTATCAATCTAATATACTATCTTTTTCTACGCTAGACCAGTCACCTACCTTTTTTCTTGAAAACTCTTCTGAGACAAACTCCTCATTTGTGTGTGAGGTCTGTGGGATCAGCTTGGGAATATTGGACGCGACGCTTTCTGCCAGGTGGTCACTGTATGGGACTTCCTATGATGTTATTATTTGGCAATGTGGGCATTTTTATGTATGTGTTTTGTTGATTTTTTAAAACTGATTTTTGTATTCTACTTTGTTTTTGAAAACGGGGATTCGATAAATTAGAGTATATAGCCTCAGCGTCCCCTGCGTGGGATGTCTTTATTGTAAAGTGACCGGCTGGTGGAGTGCTTTCAGTGTTACCACTAAGGTTGTTTCGGCAGATCTTTTATGCGGATCAGGGGCGAGTCCTATTTCAGCGAAGTGGTGATCTTGATTTTGTGGTCCTGATTCGGCTCTTTGCAGTCCGCTGGACCCTGTAAGCAATGAATAACTAACTAACTTGCTTGCAGATTGTTCAGATAGTTGTTCATCATTCCGTGTTTTCCTTTTATTTCGTTAAGATAAAACCAAGACACAACCCCCACTCCTCTCACTCTCCCCTTCCCTCCCCAAATTAAAACTTTTAAAAATGCTTTTTTTGTGTGTGTCGGCTATGTGTGTGATGGTCTGAAAATATAGTTGAATGGCTTGCCATGTTCTTTTTAATTTTTTTTATTTTTTTTAATGTGTTCATACATTTGGGCTGTACCGAAAATGTGCAGTGTTGAAGATTTTTTTCCCCATAACAGTGACCCATTCACTTGGCGAGGCTAAAAGATGAAATACACAGGACGCGATAGGGAGGGGAGGGGGAGAAAGCTGAGAATGGGGAGCGAAGTGACATGGGGCGGGGAGTGGGCAGATGAATCTTATTTCTCCAATTATTGGCTTGCTAATCAAGAAGAAGGGATGAATATTTTCCTCGCCAGACCGCGAAGGAAATCGGTCCATTTCCTCATCCTCGTTTTGTGGAGAAGACGTTTTTCCTTGTCTTTTGGAGAAGAAAATAATTACTGATCGCATCACAAAGAACAAATCGACGTATTGTTAAACTATGCATACTCCCTCACAGAACTGAAAGATTCTAATTAAATAAATCTCTAAGAATTCGATTAATGCGGTTTAAATGTTGCAAAACATTTCTCCGTACGGCATTTTGTGTGTAGAATTATGTTGTTCGTTTCCCATCCCTGTACCTCATTTCAATGGTACCCTAATATTCTCTCCAGTCTACGGTAGGTATAATTATGTCTATGATGGATTGGTCAATAGTCTATGGGGACAGTGGCCAGAATTTATTTCTTCAAAACAAGCAAACTTCGATTTTTCATCTCCTCGCAGACTGGACAATCCAAAATTAAAAAATCGATCGTGTTCATTCACAAATTATTGAAAAGACTGTGCAGTAGAGGTATATCAGCAACTGTGCATGATTGTTTTAGATATTCCTAAACTGTTAAGCCTTTTCAATCGCTTTGAATCGTACACAAGCTGATGAGGAAGGGAAAGAATAGGGTCTTGAGCGACGTGAGATAAGACTGAAGATAAGACTATTTAAGGTTAAAATAACGAACCTAACAAAAAGAATAACAATCTCAATAATGAACTTCTAAAGGAAAAATTGCGACGAGAATTCGTATTGTAAACATTTAGCCTATGTGGTGAGGTACGGTCGTTTTAATTTCTAGTGTATTTCTACATTTGTCCACAATAAGTTTAAAGAATTTTCTCTCTGTCTGTCTCTGTCTGTCTGTCTCTCTCTGTCTCTCTCTGTTTCTCTCGCTTTCTCTCTGTCTCTGTCTCTGTCTCTGTCTCTGTCTCTCTCTCTCTCTCTCTCTCTCTCTCTCTCTCTCTCTCTCTCTCTCTCTCTCTCTCTCTCTCTCTGGAAGTAGGGGAAGCACATTAGAAGCTGAATAATATCTTTCGTTTTCCGAGAGTTCTATAAGTGAGAAAATTTCACTCGTATCCTCGGCCAAAGGAAAAAGAAAAAAAAAATCCTCTCTCCTTTCCCCGCTCGCCGAGGAGTCCTCAAAAACAACGTCAGAATCCAGTATTCCAGACATGGTTTTCCGATATCAAGTTTTTCATAATGCAGCCTTAGAAAGTCTCGCGTCTCGCCCTCCCAAACAGGGAAATCTAATCGTTTTGATTTGGGTATTTCACACTGAAATGTCCTTTTCTTTTCACTCCCTTCCGTCTTCTTTTTTCTTGAACGTCATTCTCGACTCACACACACACACAAACACACACACACACAAGCGCGGGCACGCTCGCACGCACACACACACATACACACACACACAACCGTGTAGAAACGCCGTTGTGATGACTTTCATGAAACTCTTCATACGTTACGTTGACATTTTTACAAATTTGTCCATTTTTTGAAGCTATCCATAACCATAACCATAACTCTAACCATAACCCTAACCCAAATCCTAACCCTAACTATAACCATAACCCTAACCCTTAACCTAACCCTAAGCCGAACACAGCCCTAAACCGAACGGAACCCTGTTTTGACGTCAAAATAACGGGGTCCGTCAAAAGAAAGTACGTAGAGGTTTTAAGTGTATTTCAGAATAACGGCGTTTCTACCTAGCCACACACCCACACACACACCCACACACACACACCCCCACGCACACACACACCCACACACCCACCCACCCACACACACACACACACCGTTTTTCTCCATCACCATCATATTCGTCTTCTCGTCAGATCCTTATCATTATGATCATCGTCATAATCGTCGCCGCCTTCTGGCTTCATCATCATCATCGCCATTATTATCATCATCGTCATCATCATCAACATCATCATCATCATTAACCTCATCATCATTAACATCATCATCATCAACAACAACAGCAACAAAAATCGTCAATTATATATTATTTTTACCACTACCACTAACACCAACACCACCATCAACACTTTCATCCTTATTATCATCACTTAAATGTGAGTACTTGAGCGTCAGCTCGCAATCATTTCTACACTGCATTATGCTTACCTTTTAACTATAACCAGGAAGTGGCTGATTTCAATTGTTTTATAAACGCAAACTGAAGACAGTTCTCTACACTCTGTTTTAAATGAATTAAACTGATGTATAGGTTGACGGAAGTATTGCACCCACGACGTGAATACATAAAAAATAGTTCCAAACTACATTCTCCTGGAGAATTCTAGAATATAACAATTATCACAATGTGTCAAATAAGTGTGTGTGGTAGGGGGGTAAGGGGATGTGCTGGGGATGAAGATAAGACATTTCATATCATTCGCACTCAAAACTGTGTTCACGCCTGGCCAAAGTGAGGATACAAATACGATATTTTTACGCGGACAAAGTTGTGCATGATACAGGTTACATCAAATCTCTGTGTTTGTCTGCCTTGGATGAAATAATCCTTCAAATACGATACATTGCGTTGTTGTAGCCTTACAGAGTCAACGTTTGAATGGAAGCGTAGCCGATCTCGTTGCATTATCAGCTGTCGATTGGTCATTTTTCATGCGGGCTTCGTGTTTACCCCTGTCGTCTGCTCTTTTGTCATATTTCACATCCGGGCCTCTGTATTTTGCATCCGGAAACTCACTGAATATCCAAAGTATACTGGTGCGGAAAAGTCTGGAACTGGAATTGTGTCAAACCTCTTGTGTTGTGTGTCTTTTCACGAGAAAAAATACATTCTGCTGTTTATTACCGTGCAAAATATTCTAGATAATCAAAATAAAAATCTACAATATAACGAAAGTATGGAATTCATTTTTTTTGGCCGCAATTTTATATCTATCTCAGCAAAAGAAATGAAACAAAGAAGAAAGAAAGGAAGGAAAAAAAATATAAAAAGAAGAAGAACAAGAAGAAAAAGAACAAGAATAAGGAAAGGGATGGAGAAAAAGAATATATATTTAAGGTAACGTTAAAAAGAAATAATGGTATTCAGATGAACGGACATGTCTAGCATGCGATCCCCCCATTACCAGGCTCCTGGAATTAAACAAATGCGAAGTAAAGAAGGTAGAATGAAGGGGAAAAACAAAAGTACGTGCAGAAGATGGAAGAAAGAAGAAAGTAAGGACATAAAAAAAACTGTCGGAAAAGACAAGAAATAAAGAAAGAATTAATAAAGTAAAAAAAATAAAAGGTTAAAAACAAGGAATGAGAAAAAGAATGAAATCAAAGAAAGAAAGAAAAAAAAAGAAAGAAAGAAAGAAAGAAAGAAAAGAAAGAAAGAAAGAAAGAAAGAAAGAAAAGAAAGAAAAGAAAGAAAGATATTTTTTTATTTACTCGTTCTTATATAGCGCTTTTCCAACTCAAGAGCTGCTCAAGGCTCTGGCCGATACAGGATCTAACTCAATCCGCCCGATGCCCCAACTTGCGGTCTTTGGACGGCACAGTCTGACGCACAGACAATTAAGTCCAATCTTGGGCGATCGGGTATGGCTGGTCCTGATTTGGCTCGGAAGAGTCCGCTGGACCTAAAGCAATAATCATGTAATGTAATGATCGGGCATGGTGGACAAGGGCCTAGTGCTGGCTGGGTGTATTTGTGTAACCGGCACTCACACGCGTCTAGGACATGAAGTCCGTGCGATGGAATGCATGCGTGCACTGATTAGACCTCGGTTTATACTCTCATAGAATTGGAGTAAGGACGCAGTGTTTAAGGGTCGTGTTATTTTTTGTTTCGGAATTCCAGGATGTCGACCAGTTCCGAACCACTGACCATAAGGGTTGCGATGTTTTCGTTTGACATTCAATGTTAAAGAAAACAAAAACGAAAAAGAAAACTAGAAGAAGGAATAAAAGAAAAGAAAAGAAAAAGAATCGAAAAGAAAGAAAGAAAAAGACAGACACAAAGTTAAATAAATTTAAAGAAAAATAGAAAGAGCAAAATAAAGAAAGCAAGAAGATAAGATTACATACAATAGAAAGACTACAACAGAATAGGCAAAAAGAAACAACAAACAAACAAAAATAGAAAAGAACGAACAGGAAAGTAAAAGAAACGAAAGAAATAAAGGAAACGGGGCAAAAAAAAAAAGAAAGAACAGAAATAAAGAAAGTAAAAAAGAGAAGACAGTACAACAATAACAACAACAACGACAATAACAACAGCAACAATAACACACATAAACACACACACACACACACACACACACACACACACACACACACACACACACAACATAATAGGAAAAAATAAACAAAGAACAAAGGCAGAACAAAATAAACAAAGTAAGAGCAGAATAGAACAGAAAATAAAATAAAAGACAATGAAATTAAGAAATAGCAGAAAACCATAGAAAGAACAAAAAAGGAAAAATAGAAAGAAAGAAAGAAAAAAAGGACGAAAGAAAGAAATAACGAAAGAAAGAAATAGAAAATAACCGAAAAGAGAAAGAAAGAAAGAAAAAGAAAGAAAGAAAGAAAAAGAAAAAAAGAAAGAAAGAAAGAAAGAAAGAAAGAAAGAAAGAAAGAAAGAAAGAAAGAAAGAAAGAAAGAAAGAAAGAAAGAAAGAAAAGAAAAAGTTGTTGAATATGGATGACAAATAGCATTTCCTAAATCAGATTTCGTCCTCACGCCAAGAAGCCCGCTTTTGAATTCGGAGTTGAGTTTGAGAAGTGTTTCACAGAGGCACAAAAGAAAATTATTGGAAAATAGAAGTAGCTTAGATTTTCGATTTGATTGTTTGGATTTTGAGGCACTTGGCGGAGCATCCCAATGAATTCGCATCCCTACTAAGCGAATGCTGGACAGTCTATACGGCGCCAAGTACGGGGTAACAGGCTCGAACACCCATAATTCTACCGCGTAAAGACAAAATAAATCAAGTCGTCTTTTTTAAATTGTTATATTATTTTAGGTTTTTTTTAATATTTACCAACAGAAAATCAAATGCATATAATTTGCCAAACAAATTATAAAATAAATCAAATAAAAATAAAAGAGCAGAACAAAACGACTCGGCAAAAAATATAATATAATATAATATAATATAATATAATATAATATAATATAATATAATATAATATAATATAATATAATATACTTTACTTTACTATACTATACTAGACTATACTATGATATAATATACAGTACTATTCTATGCTATACTATACTATACTATACTATACTATACTATACTATACTATACTATACTATACTATACTATACTATACTATAATATAATATAATATAATATAATATAATATAATATAATATAATCAGAAAAACAGAAGAATGCAAGAAAGAAAGAAATGCTAAATAACAATTTCTATCTAAGCACAACCAAAATCCAGGAAGAAGAGGGGGAAAAAAGTGCTAATATTCTTTTTAAGCGCGTTAAAAAAGCAAAAGCTGGATCGGAAGTGGGTTGCACTTTCACTGTCGCCGAGAAGGAGGGGACGAAAATGAGGCAACGTGCAGAAGCAATTCCTCAGCATATCAACCATCGATTGTAGAAGCAGTTCTTCCTTCCAGATTCCAAAAGATTTAGGACTTAGCTGCCAGTCCTGCAAGCTATATGCTCATAGCTGAGATAGGGGGATTTATGCATGAAAAAGGACTAAACGCTTAGTTCCGTATATAGCCTAATTCGGTTCTATTGACCGTAGTCTAGTATGCAGGAAAGCAGCTTACGAAAAGCTCGGTCCTAAAGTACTGACTAAACAGCCTCGAATTTAGTCCTCCTCCGATCGGGACTACCGGCCTGATCCTATCCTATCCTATCCCGTACCTCAGAGGTCGTTGGGGCACCACAGATGATCGTTTAAACAGCGTACCCCATCTTTCTCTGTCCTTAGCAACCTTCATGGCTTCGTTCAGTGTCAAACCAGTCCATTCTCGATTGTTGTCCTCCCACCTCTTTTTTTTTGTCTCCCACTTCTTCTGGCTCATTGCACAGTGTCTTGCAGTGGTTTTGCAAGGCCTGATGCTTTGGTGCCGTGGCCATACCATCGGAGTTTCCGTTTCTTCAACACTGTGACCATGTCATCATGTTCTCCAATGGCTTGTGTTATGGTCTGTCGAACTTCGTTGTTGGTGATGTGCCGAGTAAAGGAAATGCCCTCTCATATCCATGCTTTGTATTCTTCGTTGTAGATCTGCTGTGAGGGTCCATGTTTCGCAAGCATATAGGAAGATGGAGATGACAAGGTCCTTTCTTTCCAAATGGGCTTTAACCTTGTCAGGGCAGCAGTTGTTTGTGCGATCCTGGAGAGGACTTCCTGTCGGGACCCATTGTCTGATACAATGGCTCCTAAATATTTGAAGCACTGTGTTGAGGGATTGGCCTTAGACTTTGTTGTCCATGTTGACGCCTTTGGTGTTGTTGGTCATCATTTTGGTCTTCTCTGCACTTATTTCCATTCAATAGGCTCTAGAGGTGATGTCAAGCCTCTGTACCAGCTGTTCAAGTTCTTGTTCCTCTCCAGCCAATCCATCAATGTCATCTGCAAAACGGAGGTTGGAGATTGCTCTTCCCCCTATGCTAATTGTGCCTTCGTGGTCTGCAAGGGCATCTGACATGATGCGCTCTAGGAAGATGTTTAAGAGTTTTGGAAAGAGTAGGCATCTCTGACGCACACCGATTGTTGTTCTGAACCAGTTTCCGATGGCGCTGTTGTGGAGGACTTGTGGTAGCCTTGTCATACAGGCTTTTGATGACTTCAATAATTTTAGGGCTGATGTTGTACAATCTCATGGTTGCCCACAGAGCTGCATGCCAGACTCGGTCAAACGCCTTTTTGAAGTCTACGAACACCTGATATAGATGTTGTTGGTGCTGTAGGTATTTCTCGCAGATTGTGGTGCATACCGGACTATAAATAAATAAATAATACCAAACCACATAGTTCCGAACTATGACATAGTTCCGAACTAAAATAGTCCGTTTTATGCATAGATCCCAGGGTGTAGTGAAGTTATAATGGGACTTGAACGAGTTCGGAAAACAAATAATGGAAGACGCGGGAAGCAAATAAATATGTATTTAAAATAACGATGCACTACGACGATAAAAGGGAAATAAAATAAGATAACTCATTAGGCCTATATGCCTACAAGCAAAATACTGATGCAAATTAAACAAGAAAAAAACCAAAATAACAAAACAATGCACAGACAAGAAAACAGCACACAAGAAAGCGGAAAATATATTTTTTTTAAGTAATTACATTTGCATTCGATTAACTTAATATCCTCACAGATTAATCTCAAGTTAACTGTTATTTTAAAATATTCCGATGGACATATTAATTAAAACTCCAAATAATTCATCAATGTTAAATATTAATTTTCATAATAGGTAGTAGGAAGATCCCTTCATCTCTATATCTCTCTTATTCTTTCTCACTCACATAAACACATACACACACACACACACACACAGCATGCGCGCGCGAACCCACACATACACACACACGCACACACACACACACACGCACACACACACTTACGCAGATTCAAAACTTACACAAATGTTCATTCAATTCGCTAGTGAACATTGAGGTTTTACGTCAACACCCACCATTGGCGATATGGCATCCCAAGGAACATGGGGTAGGGACCTAAAGCAACATTGAACTATCACAGCAATTATACCGCTAAAATGCACAGTGTAAAATGGCCACCTTTTATTTCGCCCACCACGGGATTCGAACCTGGGTCTATCGGTGTGCCAGGCGAACGCTCTACCACTTGAGCTAAGCGTTGGGACTTTTTAGCAAGTGACACCGGCCCAACCCAATTAGACGGCGTTTCACAGTAACCGGAATCATCCTCACTAACGAGGCTCACTCATAGACGCATCGTCCTTTGTTGTTCGTGAACAGGTTCTGGATTGTCTGGTTGGGTACCAAGCAAGGCAAATTCTATTCCACTACGGCTACAGAACATCTTAGACTGCTTAGGCATACGCCAACACAGATCGAGCCTGTTCTTGATAGATTTCTGACACTCTGTTTCACTACCCTCTCTACTAGAACTAGCGTATAAGGCCAGCAATACCTGCAATATCCTCAGGGGCCGGATAGCTCAGTTGGTAAGAGCGTCTTGCTAGTAACCGAAAGGTCGCTGGTTCGAATCCCGGATTGGTCAACGTGTGATCATATTATTTTCCCCTTTACCAACAACTGGCCCGCTGGTGTCAGTATAAATCGGTCCAGTAGTCACCTATATGCGAAAGTGTCGTGTGACTATAATCTACAAACAAGACAAGACAATATCCTCAGCAAAGTCATGGTTGATGGAGATGCTCTTAGCGGTGCTCCACGTGTGCACGTCGCTTGCAGCCAGTGTCGTCGCTGTGTCTCGCTCTCCCACACCGGCTTCTGCATTTTCATGCATTCATCTTCATAGTATCTTCATAGATCTTCCAAAAGCTGTGTCCAAACACACAAATATTGTGCAATATGCAGATGATGTAGCTATTTGGGTTAATACTAATTTAAGGAAGAATACATGCAAAAGAGTTGTAAACTATGTGCAGAAGATATATCAGAACGAACTCAATAAATTAAATGCATTTATGATAGAAAATGGTCTCCAGTTGTCTGCAGAAAAAAACTTGTCTAATATTGTTTAATAATGGGGCAAATTCACAATATTTGCCTAAGTTAGAACTAAATGGAAAAGTTTTAAATTATAAGCAAAATGTAAAGTTTTTGGGTGTACATCTTACTCCAAAACTAAACTGGAACTTTCATATTCAATACTTAATATCAAAAGCCAGCAAAAGATTAAATTTTTTGAAACTACTTTGTGTACAGCCATGGAGTCAAGACACAAATACATTACTTCATTTGGCAATATCGTTAGTGAGATCTGTACTTAGTTATGGACAAGAAGTATATTTTTCAGCATCAAAATCATTGTTGAATAAGTTGCAAAGCATTGACAGTAAAGCAGTGAAAATAGCCTTAGGGGTTCCAGTGCATTCAAGTACAATAAAATCCTATAAAGAAGCTTGCCTTCTATCTTTTCTTGAACAACAAAAATTATCAGTAGCAAAATATGTTGTTAGAAGTTTATCAGTTTCAAATTCTGTTTCAGAGGAAATATTTATTGATGCTAATGTAGATTTCCCCAAACGAGCTAGACATTTATCTTATCTCCAACCAATACGAAATTATACATACGATATTTTAACAAATTGTAATATTGACATTTCTTCTATTCCTATATTACCAATTACACCCCAGATTCCGCAATGGGAGCATAGAAACGCCATGTTCCATATTGATTACTCAGATACCACGAAAAGTGACAATGTACAGTTAATTGTTACTGATGCTAGAGAGCTTATGGAGAAACAATATTCTAACCATTTAAAAATTTATACTGACGGCTCAGTTTTAGAAACAACACATGCTGGCGCTGGAATTGCAATTCCTGACTTAAAAATTCAAAAGTCATATTATATTGGTAAGAATATCTCAATATTTACAGCAGAATTGTATGCAATCCTTATGGCTTTAAATATTATTTGTAATTCTTCATTGGCTTTATTTAATATTCTTTTATGTGTAGATTCAAAATCAGTTTTATATTCTTTGAAATATTGGTCATGTAAAAGGAGGACAGATATTTTATTTGAAATTAAGTCTTTAATACATTATATTATAACTAAAGGTATTGGAGTATCCTTTTGTTGGATTCCTTCTCATACCTGCATTTATTGGAATAATATAGTTGATAAATTGGCTAAACGAGGAGCAATGAAATTAGGTGATACTATTACATATAATAATATAAAGCCTTCAGTATTTGAATTAATATCTTTATTAGAAAAGAATATATATTCTAATTTACCTAGCAATGGAAAGAATGAAAAATTTTCTTGTACAAGACATTTGTGTAGAATAATTAATAAACTAAGAGTAAATTCATGGAACACCAAGTTTTCAAAAGACGTAGTTTGTACTTGTTTACAACCAATATCTGTTAAACATCTGTTATATGAATGTCCTATTTTAATTATGTTATATAAGGAAGAGAATATCGATGTAAATAGTCAAGAATCAATTGACATTTTGTTGCATAGTCCAGCAATAATAGATATTGCCCGAATAATTTACAAGTCTGCAGTTGGCAAACTTCTGTAGTAATGTTAGATATTTTGTATGATAATCGTTCAACTTTAAATTGTTATATTATATGTTTGTGTACATGCGTGAGAATGGCTGTATGGTCTAAAATCACATAAGTGAAAAGACGTTAAAATAAATTATTGAATTGAATTGAATTGAATTGATCTTCATAGTAAGATAGTTCCTGTGCACTCACCATCGCCATCACCGCCACCATCAACAACATCGCCACCACCACCACCAACAACAACAACAACACAATTTGGATGACATTAATTATTTAATAGTATGCTACGTTCGTCCATTCCGAAAATAGATGGCAAAAGTTATGATTATGATACGTTCAAAATAAGAGAGAGAGAGAGAGAGGGGGGGGGGAGAGAGAGAGAGAGAGAGAGAGAGAGAGAGAGAGAGAGAGAGAGAGAGAGAGGCAAAGACGGAGAGACAGAAACAGAGAGGAGTGATGAGGCAGCCCAATAAAACAGCTGGATCTGAAGCAAGAGAGTAGAAGAAGAAAGTCTAAAAAAATAAATAAAGGACAACATCACACATCGGTTTAAGTTTCAGGTTTCGTGCCTGTATTAATTTGATTTTATTATTCTTAGTTTCGGCGTTTCGAGGCAGAATGAGTAGTCTATGTTACACCATGATATATCCTTACTTTGCAAGCAGCTGCCGATCGTTGGTTGTCTGTTCTGTACCGAAAGTTAATTCTCTAGGCGCCATTGAAAAGTTTAGGATTTAGAAAATTCATGCGTGTCCGCACCGTTCTCTGGTTTTTCCATGAAGCCGACTGAATCTGAAACACACACGGGACTTGAAAACTGAGAGCGGAAAAATTGATAGAAAAGAAACAATAGCACGAGAGGGGAGACAAGCAGGGACAGGGATGACGGTACGAAAGCCTTCTTCCACAAAATCGTTGCTTTTCCTCTCCAAACGGTTCTCCCTGGTGAGCAGGCTGGCTCTAGGCTTCCAGTTCTACAAACCGTAAGCTCGATGAACCAGCAGCAAAAACGTCGGTTCATAACGGAAATTCGATCCGCAGTTTTTGAGAGACTAGGTTTGAGTTCCCTTGTAGCGTGACTGCGTTGATGTGCGCGCGATTCAATCCTGTCTACAAAACTGCATACGAAATGTCCGTGCTAAAATGACAAACAGATACATCATTCGCAGTTTAGTAGCTGATCATTCACAGTTTGTCGATGTCGGTTGTCCAATCCGGACACAGGGGGAGCCAGTGGTTAGCGGTAATGGTAGCATATCACGCGAGTTGCTCGCATATTATTGCCCCCACTGTTTCTGTTTAGTGTCGAGTTCATCACAGTCGTCATAACTTGTCTCGTAAAGTTGTAAACTACTTTCATGTTTAAAACATTTAATTTTCACTCGATTGGAAAACGCGCTTCTCTTCAGAAAAACTGCAGACCTCGCTGCCTTTTTTTTATTATTATTATTATTATTATTCACATTTCTTCACACAGTGTTCTTCCTTCATTAAAGCATAGACTGGACTTGGATAATAGGTTCAATGAACCTCTTATTGCAATGTTAACAACAGTTTGACTGTATTCATACTTTCGCATTTTATGATCTCAGCAAGATGTAATTACCTTTCACGCAAGTTAAAAGCAGTTCCCAAGTAAGTTTCGTCAATATAAAATAGGTTTTGATAGGGAAATGTTGCACCTCTATTTCACATGAAGACGGTGACAAGAAGTTAAGGTTTCGAGAGAGATAGGGAATGAAAAAAAGGGCGAGGAAGGAAATGAGCGAGTAAGACAAGAGAAAATTGCATGGGGTCTTGCGCTGACAGGTCGACTGGGGCTGACAAATGCATCTTCACTTTATAATGCCATTAAAGACGGATGACCACTAGTATCATCTTATACCATCTTTACTGCTTTCACTCCAACGATAGATACACTGTTGTTTGCCCGCGAGCGTTGATTTTTCCATAAATTATCTTTTTTTCTTTCTTCTCATGCCATCAAACTGCATTTCATCACAGGTACTAGTGGATTTCACATTGTCGTTAGAAAGAATTTGTTATATTGGCTTTCTTCGTGCGCATTTTATTTTGGCGTCCTGTACCTTACAAGACTGCAGAAATCATCATCATCATCATCATCATCATCATCATTATCATCATCATCATCATCATCATCATCATCATCATCATCATCATCATTATCATCATCATTAACAGAAATAGTAATAAACGCTACCATCATCATCATCATCATCATCATCATCATCATCATCATCATCATCATCATCATCATCATCATCATTATTATCATCATCATCATCATCATCGTCGTCATCAATTACCGCCTTTTCCGATAACCTTCTCCAAGTAAGCCCATGTGTCAGAACAGTGAAGTATAAGGGAGGCACTTAAGGCTAAAATGTGGCCAATTTGCCATTCTATTTCTATCGATTTTTAAAGCCAGACTTTGGTCGATTTAAGTATTTCAGCAACGAAAGAAATACAAGAAATACTGCACATAGGGAAAATATATGTTACTGTCAGTTATGTATTTTAACTCATATATATCCCTTCACCTCTCCCTACTATTCGTCATGCAATGCTGCAATGGAGAGTATAACTGTAGAACCCCAAAACTGCGGTACGGGGTGGTGTGCATGAACGCCCATACGTAAATTTTAACACAAAGTTAAGAATGGGCAAATTGCCACAACCTGTGCTAGACCATCTTTCTTTGACGAGAGGGTGCGTGTGCTAAAGTGCAAACTGTGGCTTATATACTGAAATAATTCGGCAATAACTGTCCTTTTTTATATAATTTACTTAACTTGTTTTAACTTTGAGTTGTAGCGAGCACCACAACAGAAGAAAGTTTGTCGGATTCATAATTTTTTTTAAAAACCATTGTCACTTAATTGTAAAGTCATTTTGACTGTCATGTCTCATGAATTCCACCAGTGATCGATTCTATTGTTTTAAAAGCATCCATCTAATAATGTTATATTACGTTAAAATCAATATTTTATGACACGCAAGTGAGGGGTGGAGAGGGCAGGAGGGGTGGGTGGGGGAGGGGGAGAGAGATGGTACGGAACGACAACAACAGGTTCTGGTGTAGCGCTCTTTCTGAGTTTCTACGGTGTGTAGAGATTAGTATGGTCCCCCTCTACCTCGTGTCCAGGATGAATCAGAACTAAGGTCATAGTCCTAGGTCGTAATTTCCACTCAACTCACGGACGGTCGCTGTTGTCTTTCTTCACTGGTCCAGAGGAACTTTCATTGCATGATCACTTTTTTTTTGTTTTGTTGATAGGATAGCTTCATGTTAAACACTAGTCATTCCAGACTGGCCATCTCCTTCCGTAGGACCAGACTTTAACAGGCCAACGTCCTAAATAGCCATTAGTGTTTAGAAGGCTCTGGTAGTATCAATATGGAAATTAAATCACGCGAACGAAATAGGAATTGCTCTAATATAACTTCACTTGATTATTGTCTATAGAAACGATGGCTTAAAACGGGCGATGTAGTTATACTTGAATAAAATGAGGTACTTGTAATGAAAGGTCTTAACGAGGCTATGAAGTTTGTTAATGATACCTAACTGTGAGTATGGCATAAATCCATGGAAGCCCGTCACCAGGGGCTCACATTCAATAAAAGCAAAGAGTTTATCGGTTCGGACTTTGAATGTGTCAAAAGCTTTGTAGAGATCGACAATCTGGGGTGAAATACTTTCTTTTAAAAAAACCTGTGAAAGTGATGTTACATTGAAAAACTGATTTTACTGCGTGTTTGGCATTTCCATGCGTATTGTAGGCGTGATATCCTTACGACATTAAGATAATTGGGGAAGTGCGGCAAGGGTATAACAAATTTAACAGACAAAATCCTCTTTTGCAAGGTTTCAATTTTGTATCTTCTTTAACAACGACCACCGTCAAAATAACCAACAACCCACACTCCCACGCCCCTCTCCCGTGAGAACAAGCTTACACTCAATGTCTCTATATATCCTCCTCGCGAGGTATTCCGCACTTTGTTACCCTTCTGGGAAATATTTGTCCAGCACGAGAAATGTTCCAGACCCACCTACCCGTCTTCATCTTTGGTGTTGTATGTCTAATATTCCATACTGTTCAAAAAGATAGCCTTTCAGTGGTGTGTACGGTAATGCTTGGTGGTATCCATCTACAATACGGATAACTCTTTCAGCCTAAGATGCTCATCACCTGAAGCAGGCGTAGGCAATAACAACAACTTCGTTTGCATACTGCCCATCACCTCCACCACCACCATCACCACCGCATCAACAATCTTGACCACCCGATTGTCCAGTGCCGGAAATGGAAATTGCACTTGCTCTACGGAACTGCTGCAGGACTAATATAGGTGAAAATATGATGGGCCGAAATGCTGTATCGATGTCTCAATTCTACATCTCGCCTCACCATCGCCGTCTAAGTTACTGTTTTGAACACCATTCTCATGACGAATATCTAAATCGCAACAGGTTTAGTATAAAATGAATCTATGAATTTCCAAGGCCATTTCAAATGGTATACAGCTATGGATGAGCCCCTTAAAGTGAAAGTTTATAGTGAAGTTTCGTATAGAAGTGTTTAGTGTGTCCAACAGCTCTATCTCACTCAGCTGGTCAGTCTGAGCTTCAGACGTAGACGTTAAATGTGTGGATGCTCCTCAAAAACGGCACAGACTATCCTTGTGTCCCCGGCGTTTGTTAATCACTGGAATTAGTCGATTTCTTCTTGATTAACTTACGTGTCCTTCTTGACAATGCCGTCAACATCATTCCTATCGTCAGTTTGGTCATCAGTATCAGGAGTACTGTAGTTAAAACTGCAAGGAACAAGAATTGCAAGAATTATAATTAATTGTTGTTTGTTTTTTAATAAAAATAATTTCAGCACTTCAAAGCTCCCTACTTGAAACTGATCGTAAGGCAAACGACTGAATTACACGTTTAGTCAAATTTTCAGGGATTAACGGTGAACGACCACTTCATCGTGTAAGCTGTCCGCAAATATATCCGCTTTTTATATCTATCCAGCACTCTTCCACAGTGTTGAAGGCGTCGTTCATCGCTGATCATCCATTTTTATACCCATAGATATACTTTCAATGCCCTAGCTATCATTTTAGGATTTTTTCGTGGCAGTAACATCAAAAATAATTTAAAAAAAAAAAAACAAATAAACGACGCGCAGTTGGGTGATCAACTATGAAACTCTATTAATCGGCTAGCACAAGGACCGATCTACTAAACTTTAGAAATAGAATGACCTTTTTTTTTTAAAGACTACATACGACCATGTGCAGGGAGTCCAGGAGCTGGCGCCGCACAGTTGCTGCCGTCTGGATAGTAGCCAAGCATTTCATCAAGGCAAGGGGGACGTGGCGCGATTAGCTTGTCACGAGATTCCGCGAGACGCAAACGATTATGGTGCGCTGTATATGAATCGTTGATTACTTTCTGACAGAACAATCAGATAGGACGCTCCCCCCCCCTCGCCAGTCTCATCGACCCGAACGTCCAGCCAGGATGCAGTCCCTTGTCTGTTATACCGGCTTTGTTGTTGTTTTGTTGTTGTTGTTGTTGGAGGAGGAGGAGGAGGAGGAGGAGGAAGACAAGGAGGATGCAGGCAGTATTCAGTCTCTAGTCTTTCCGGTGGAGGAAGAGGAGGCGGCAGAAAGTTTGATAGTCTCTGACTTGCCTTACACTGACTGTTTCACAAGGAGGAAGAGAAGGAGGGCGCTGTGCCTACTAAACACACTTTCCAATCACTTTTTGGAATCAACCTTGATGCTAATAATAGGCACATAAACAAATAAATTAATAATGTATTGGTACCTATATGAGTATATCAAAACCGAAATTTAAAAAGATTTTTTAAATTCATTTTTTCGGTGGGGCTGTGACGGTGGGTCAATTGTTGCTGGCTCTGCACAATGGAATGCTATTACCCACTCATCTTTCGTCGATGGGGATCGCTAGTTAATCTCCCGGTGACTAATCTTAATTCATTTATAGGTTTAGCTCAGTCTGTGTTTAGGCTGGGGTTACAGAGATAGAAAGAAAATGGTAAAAGATTCACTGTCACACTAGCTCTCACAGGGCTATGAAACATAGGTAGTCCAGCCACTTGTTAACCGTAAAAATCACACATTTATTTCCTCTACTCTATACAAAATCTTCTTATCTATTATACTAACTTAAATGTTCAAATATCACTTCTAATAGTTCGGTCCTTGATAGGTATCTGCAGCTATTGTCTCATCATAGGGCTACTCGATCTGCCTGTTCTCCTATTCCGGTTTCTGGAAGAGGGGACTATCGAACATTCCGTCTAGAACAAGTTTGGTGCACGATTTCGTTAGCACTTAGCTTTTGCATTGAAGAGCTGTGCTGTGGTGGAGTGTTCTCCTGGCTGGCCGACTGTTGTGTTATCGTAGCTCAGTGCTCGAATACACTGCAGGCCGAATGTCAGAGGTGACGCGCAATGGTCTTCCTTCAGCTTCGGGCCAACGATGCCTGCTCGTCTGCAAAATAGAAGACGAATTTCTGCAACACCGCGTATACTAGGTGTGTGCAGAGCATCTCACTGACGGCAAAAATAGCCCTCAGTGACCGCTCCACTAATACAAACAATGGATGATCATTTTTCTACGTCTTTGGTCCACTGGAATCTCCAACATAATTCCTATACATCTACACAGCATGGCTAAACTAAACACATGGACAAATAATCAACCATATACATATTCTCTGGTACAGCCACTGGTCTGCAAGAATACACATAGGAAAACAACAGTGGGTCTGTAGGGGATACTTCATGGTGACGAAGCCGGTCGTGTGTCCGCCACGTGGTCATGCAAAGTTTGACTAACATTCACAATTCTAAACATGGCACACTTCACAAACATCATTCAACAATGATATCAATAAATCGCGAGGAAACAAAAGATAGATCATTTACCCTTTTTACAATGTCAGGCTGTGGCTAACTAGGTTGAATAGAATTTCACCAGTTCCTGCTTCTAGTCTTCCGTTAGAGAAATCTTTTAGAGCTTAGCTCCTTCTTGCGTGCAGTCTACTTAACGAATGAATCTACCTAGTCTGTGGTCTGCCTAAACCGGCTAGAACTAGTATACCTGAGCTCCCTCTTGCCAGGGGGTGTATACGTCAGCTGAATGAAGTCATTGCCTAACTGAGCCAGCGTCAGCATACACACGCTTAGTTCCCCATTGACTTTCGTCGTCTGCTGCACAGCAACGTTAATTTACATAGGCTAGTAGGCTGACTTATTTAAGGCGAGTATACGTAGTTCTGGTTAAATCTAGCCTCAAGCGACAGGGGCAACACTCACTGTCAATGTAAAAATGATATATTTGACGCTAAAATTATGTAAACTTGCGGTCCTTTAAACTTGCCATTAATAAAAAGTGCACTAGTGACAAACATCTGGTACATTCGGAAATTTTTGCTGTGTTTTTGCGATGGTGGTCCTTGGTGTTACTATTGTTTGTTGTTGTTGATGGTGATGTATCTGCTGCTGTTGTTGGTGTTTTTGAGGTGGTCATCGCCGTCGCTGTAGATGATGATGCAGATGGTTATGTTGAAGCTGTTGATGTTGATGCTGCTGCTGCTGCTGCTGATGATGATGTTGATGTTGATGATGATGATGATGATGATGATGATGATGATGATGATGATGATGATGATGATGATATACATTGTTTTGTTCTTTAGGTTCGTGAGTAAGCTTATTGGGTCTCACGTAAACGGTGAAAGAACATTTAATAACCATTAACCTCAGCTTCGATCTTTGTACATTTAAAAGTGTATGGAGAGGAGCTTAAAGAAACTCATCATCATCATCATCCTCATCATCCTCATCATCATCATCATCATCATTATCATCATCATCACCATCGTCGTCGTTGTGGTAATCGTCGTCATCATCATCATCATCATCACCATCATCACCATCGTCGCCGTTGTGGTCGTCGTCGTTGTGGTCGTCGTCACCATCATCATTTTGTCTTCCTTTCTGCTGCAGTGTTATACCCATGTACTGATGTTGCCCATGCTGGAACATAATTATCGCGAAACATTCCAAGGGCCATGTCTTTCGAGTTCTATCGGTGCTCACATGCTTGTTTATAAAGACTCGGTCTCACCCTAATTATTTGTAACCCGTGTCCTCTCCTCTGCGTTTTTGTTCACCCCCTTGCTCGTTCACATTTTCTCTCTCTTTCACTAAATCCCTCTTTGCTTCTCGTTGAATGGAGGGATGCAGTTATGAAGGCAGATATGAGCTAATTTTGATGATTGAATGACTCGGCGCGCGCCTCTAACAAAGGCGAGTCGCTGGAGCAGTGAAAAAGCCGGATTGGGGAAGAAAAAGGAAAATTGGCGAACAGTGGTTGAGCCCCAAAAGGCAATCGGAAAAGACACGTCTGCAGAACGAAGGAATCGAGACTCGGGACACCAGAAGTTTCTGAAGTTAAAAAAAAGAAGAAAAGGAGGGCTGGTAATTCAACAATGCAAGCTGCTGCATAGTTCCCTCCCTTAGCCATGTCAGTTTCTGCCGCAGCTGCTGTCAAAAGGATTGCTCTTATTACCACTTCCGGCCGCTGAGTTATGCTCCGCCATGTTGAGTTTTCTTTTCTTTCTTGAGAAGTACAAGTCTTAATAAAATTTGCTCCTTGGGGAGGGAAGTGGGTGTTGTATGCAGTTGTAGTAGTAGGCTACTGAAGAAAGGGTGATATCGCTGGGGTCATCAATATAATTATAAGCCCATATTAACTCATATTCAAATATGATTAAAAATTTCAAGCTTGCTTACTTTTATATTTTTCCCTAGAATCTTCTTGCTCTTAGGCTTCTTCTTCTCCTTCATCTGGAACAGCATCAGAGGTTTATTACATACATGCATATTCTACTCGGACCAATGACTAGTATATAACTTTTTATTACAAGAAACACGTAGGCTTATGAACTTTATAGGAAGACAAGATAAGGTAATTCTTGCTTGTTTTACAGTGCAACTGAAGGACAACACTTCTTTCAATACAGCGTCTCTCTAATCCCGAATCGAGACGAAGAATCTCCATTTTCTTAAAGTTTCGGTTAGCTCCGCAGGCTAAAGTTAAAGCGCACGTCTCCTTTGCGGGCAACAGGCGGCTCAAGCTAACACGACACTTCGCGTGCAAGAATGAATCAAAGCGGGAATACATGCCAAACGGGAGGGATCATCCTTTTAAACGTTCTTCTCCGGCAGATCTTATTTCGCTGAAACGAGCGTCGTAAGAGGAGAGGATATGAGCGAAAGAGTGTATGGGCCTAGGTGAGATATCTATCTACGACACTAAATCACATTTGAACCGGCAGGCAGATTAACGTTACGATAGTGGAGATACAACCTGCTACGAGTAGATCACGGTATGCTTAGTGTTGCAAGGGTGCAAGGGTATTTAAATGTCGAAATTAATACCGTTGTGGGGGGGGGGGGGATGTGGCGGTGGAAAGGTAGGATAGATGTTTACGCAGATGTAAGCTACATTTATTAATGATGGATGTGATTAGGGGATGAAAAATGGGGCCGGGTAGCTTAGTTGGTAAGAGCGTCTTGCTAGTAACCGAAAGGTCGCTGGTTCGAATCCCGGATTGGTCAACGTGTGATCATATTATTTTCCCCTTTACCAACAACTGGCCCGCTGGTGTCAGTATAAATCGGTCCAGTAGTCACCTATATGCGAAAGTGTCGTGTGACTATAATCTACAAAACAACGGGGGATGAAAAAGTGACCAGACCAAGAAGTTGTCATGTCACAGCATTGTCCTCAAATCAAAGAGAGAAATTCTGTGTAATATAGAGTCTGTTCTTTTTTTACTGTTCTAGCAAAACCTCATCTACAGTCGCAATTTTTGCTTTGCCACAGAATGTTAAATTACTACTGCCGGTACCAAAAATGGAAGCAATTAAGCATCCGTGTCAGAAATTGCTACTTTTCCACTAATTAAAACCAGTAATAACGCCGCATTGTATTTATAGTGGACTACCATTTTTATGTATTTCTAAATAAATCTGGAAATACTTTGAAATAGTCGGGAATCAGAACGAGCCAATTGTCGGTCTGTGGTCGGTCGGTTGATTTTGGATACATTTTAGCTTGCTGATGGTTCACAGAATGGCCATGTTTTCATATTGCTTCTTTAGAATAAAATCGGGACATAACAGAGCAACAGAAAGCGAGAGAGAGAAAGAGACATAGATTTTAAAGAGAGAAGGAATAGAGAAGAAGTGAAGAATACAAAATGTCTTTCGATTTATCATCTACATTGTGAAGATAATAATCCTTCCCCTTTTACGCCTATTATCACCACTCACTTTTTTTTTTAAATTCCTGCAAGACGGTAAGCCATTCAAAAGTATTTCCAGACACTCAAACACATAGCTGAGGCTTTATCTTAACGAAGTAAAAAGAAAACGCTGAATGATACGCCACTATATACATGAACTATCTGCAAGAAAAAAAAATCTAGCCAAATGCAAGATACAGCGAAAAACGTGTATAGAAACGTTAGAAAGTGGTGAAGCACATTGACCTTAAGCTTTCAGAAAGTTCAGTGATTAATTTCGGTTCAATTATTGTTGAGATAATGCACAAAAAAGTGCGTTTTGAATAATAAAAAATTGACCATTGGAATGTTAATGTGTGCTGATATGGTTGAAATTCAGATGAGAGACTGACAAATGACTGCGGGTTTTTTTTTTTGTGGATTTTTTTTCGGATCCTGAAAGGTACAGAGGTGTTTTGGCAGATTCTGCATGATTGGTAGTAGGTTGCGATCATGGTGGCGGTTTGTCGTGTGTATGTGGGAGGAATGTGGGGAAATCGAGTTTGCCATTCTGCTGGCTTGACATATATTTGGATAGATACATTCACATGTAAGAAATAAAATGTTGTCAATTTTAAGTAGGACTTTAAGCTGGTGAAATTGTTACAATGTTAATGTTAAATCTTTTTAATTAACTAATTATTGTTTTAAATGTTGTTGTTGGTCTAAATTCCCTATGTTTAACGACTTTAAAATAAATAAATGAAAATGGAATGAACCCAAAAAAGTGACTTTCGGAGCGACGGAACTACCCACCACAGAACAAGGTAAGGCAAGGCAAGTTTATTCCAGAAAAAAGCCATTAAGGGCAAATGGAAATGGTTAAAATGATATACACACACATGCAAACTAATTAATTATATAACATTTTAAATTTTCACAATTAAAACTATTTATTACACAAAGGGATTGCGGGTGGGGTAGAGATTGAGAGGGTAAAATAAGAAAAAAGAAATTGATTGGGGATAGCAACTAGGAATCATAACTAACAAGAACAAGAACAAGAACAAGAACAAGAACAAGAACAAGAAATTTATTCAGTCAAAAGGAATTAGGCCTCCGGCCTGTAGACATACAATAAGTGGGTACGTGAACAAATAAAAAATCGGGAGCAGAAATGTGGAACAATAAGTATTAACTAATGTTAACAACTAATGTTAGGTAGGTTGGGTTTGGGCGCGCCACAGGCTGCGACTACGCCTTCCACAGGGGAGGCGGCCCAGAATTTCCCGATAAAAAGGGACAATAAAGCATTAAAATCTAAAAAAAATCTAAATCTAAATCTAAATCTAAATCTATTATACAAAATTTTCACATCAGCTTTCTTCAAGTCACAGGCATAACCCTCTCTCTTTCTTTCAAAGCATAGAAAATATACATTGCAATATCTCTCGTAACCTCGACACTTTCATTACTCAAAAAACGTTTCCAAACAATTATACGATCTCTCAGGTTCATACCAACGATGTGTTTAGACAGATATTTTGCTCTTAAATCAACATACAGTGGACAATCAAAAAAGAAATGACCTTCATCTTCTATAACATCACAATGAATGCACAAAGGGTTAACTGCAGTGTATCTACGATGGATTTTCAAATCAGTAAGACCTAACCGGAATCTGGTGAAAAACACTCTAAACTTATTTATCGTTAGTTTAGCTAAATACATTTCTGGGCAAAGTAATGACTTGAAAGATCGATAGAATTCAAACCTCTCACTTCCATTCAATTTTGCATTCCACTGCTGATGATAACAATCAATCATTCTCTGCCTCAAAGTTTTCAGAAATATTTTTTCATTCCCAACTCCATCTGACCAGACATATATGAAAACCCATAATTGTCAAGCGTACACTTAACCATATTCGCCCAATTTTTCTGCTGAACGTTATTTCTAAAACTGCTGGTACACAACATTTCATACACCTGGCGAGGAATTCTATTCACGTCCATTTTCCGCAGTGTAAACCAGTACCGGATTACGCTCAGGGTGCTGTCTATATACAGAGGATATCGCCCGGTTTCACCGTATGCCATCGCATTCGGTGTCCTGGGACCCACACTCAATAATCTTTTTAGAGCAAAAAGCTGGACTGACTCAACAACTTTATACTGTGTTGCTCCCCAGACCTCCGAAGAGTACAGCAACATCGGCTTGACCTGCGCATCGAACAACCTGAGGAAAAAAGACATGTTCATCTTGCCAAGACTCCACATGGTTCTCAAGATTTCAACCACCTTTCCCTTGCCTTTTTTTACAACTTGATCCAAAGCTGATATAACAGACAGCCTACTTGTCAACACAAAACCTAGATACTTATATTCGTTGACTATTTCTAGTTCAGTACCTTTCAGAAACCACTTTTCTTTCTTAGATAACCTACCCCCTTTCCTAAAAATCATCACTTTGGTTTTATCAAGGTTTACTTTTAAACCTAATTTGTCTGATGCTGTTTCAAGGTTATTCAACTGATTCTGTAAGCCTACAGGAGTAGAAGACAGTAACACAATGTCGTCTGCAAAAAGCAGCAAAAATATCTCCCTAAGCCCTGGTTGAAATTGAAAACCATGTCGACCTCTTGCTGTTACATTGACAGTCGGCAAATTGCAGCGTACATTCAAAGCAATGGGGGCATGGGGTGATTCAACACGACACACAACATCCATGGAGTACACAAACATTTCAAAATCAAAGGAACATAAAAAAATAGTCTATAACACTGGAACCTTGATCAGATATAAACGTAGAACATTGGTTCACGCCTCTCTTAACGAAACCATTTAAGGGTAGAAGTTTAAAGACTGTACATAACTCAATCAATCTCTTTCCAAAATTATTTACAAAACAATCTTCTGATTTTCTTTCGAAAACGGTTGCAAAATTGTCCTCCATAGGAGCATAGTTGTCAACCTGGTCATCTTCACCATCCACCTCCAAGCCCCAATTCCCTATTCTGGCATTAAAATCACCGGCAATAAGGAAATATACTTTTTCACCCTTTTCTAATATTGACAGTACAAATTGCTCTAATTCAGTAAAAATATTATCATAGTCTTTCTGATCATAGTATGGGCTTCCAGGTGGGTGGTTATACAGACCAACAAAAACAATGTCTTTGTCCAAACCAAACAACTGTTTACTCAACTGAACACTGAGCATATTATCAATGCCTGTATCAACAACAGAAATATAATCCACCAAAGTTTTCTTAATAAGTAGTAATGTGCCTCCTGATCCCCTACCCATCTTGGACAGCTTCACAGCAGGTGAATGAAACACCAAAAAGTTTTTAAATTGAATGGTTGGGTCAAAGCTTGAAAATGTAAAAGTTTCTTGTAAACAAATCACATCAAATTTAGTAATAAAGTTAACGAAATCATGATCAGACAGCTTGTTAACTAACCTGTCCACGTTCCACGACAAAAATGAACAAAGTTTATTTGTAGTCCCTGGATTAACAATGTTTTGGCCTTGGCCACACCCCTAGGTGTTGCCCGATTTCGAACGAGACTTGCTGTTACTGTTACCCCACGCGTCATGCAGGGTCGTGGACTTCATAGCGCTGGTCCTAGTTGTAGGCCTCGCACCGCATGGCTGTGACGTCGACTGACTGCCGGGAGATCCCACTACGTCACCCTGGAGTACCCTTGTGTCACTGCCACTCTCGTTGCTGAATGGCTGCCGGCCGGCCGCCGTGACGTCAGAGTTCTGCCTGACAGGGGAATCCCCAACGCTGGCTGCATCGTTGGATAGTCGCTCAAGAGGGGGGTAAGCTGGGTCGGAGTGGATGGGGATGGGATGATCAGAGGGTGGTTCTTCACGGGGAGGACGTGGGTTCATGACATGTAATCTCCCTTTCTTATAGTAAGCGGACTTACCCTCCTCCCTCAACTCTCTCAGCTTCGCCTGCTGCCGCCGTGTCAAGTCCTGTGCAAAAGTGAAACCGTGATTGTACATACTGTCTCTCGCTGCTTTGTTGCCCATCACTTTCATCAGGTCTCCCCATCTCTGGAATTTCGCTATGATTGGTCGAGGTTTCTTGTTATGTGGGGTAAACTTGCCGAGTCTGTGTGCCCTCTCCACTACATCATCACCCCACACTGTCTCTGCAAAATACGTTGACAACATGTCCCTTACCATAAATTCACAGTTCTCTCCCTTGCTCTCACTAACACCGAATATCTTCACGTTATTTCTTCTCGAGAATCCCTCCAGGCGATCGATTTCATCCTGCATTCCATCAACAATGTCTGTCAAAGTTGCAATTTTTTGATTCAAGTCACCAACGTCACTAGCCACTGACTTCCTTAGATCACTGATTTCCCCTCTCATTGCTTGAATCGCCACAGTTTGGCTTTCTATAGCACTGAAAAGTTTGTCAAGCTTCTGATCTAAGTTCTGTTTCCACTGAAAATCGTCAACTTTGGGAGGACCAGGATTTTCTTCCACATCACCGGATAACAGAAGTTTCATGCCACACGCCATACAGTTGTACACAAGATACTGTAGTGTACACCCGGCTACCCGGTTCACTGCCATTAGGGATCCCCTAAGAATGCACAACACAGGTGACTGCCGCATCGTGACGTCGTCGCTCACTGTCATATCGAAGACGGTTTCGTTTACTGCCAACGTTCCACTGCTACAACAAACATCAAGGTGGCAGAGGGGTATTTTCACTGAGGTTAGTATTGTGTTTCCAAGACAGAAACCTATTGCAGCTAGAAACAAGAGGCTTGTGTAGAACAGTAAAATGTCGCCTGTCCCTAATGGCCTTGATATCTCGCTCGCCATGTCCGACATGTCTGACATAATACTGCGCACAGTCCCACCTCTAAACAATCCAATTCTGGCACGCCACAAGTCCACCGATATCATTTTGGTTGTTTTATGAGAGTTACACCATTCACAGTACTTCTGACCACAGAATATTGTATCCAATGACCCTGAATACAGTGTAATCTTACAAAATTCTGCACCAACTTTCAAATACTAGCCCACACGCCGCCATGTTGTCACGTGACCCCGAATCATAACTAACAATACAATTCAATCTAAACACATAAATGACAAACTACTAAAATTGTTTTTGTTACACACAACCTGTAAATATCAGAACTAGATTAATTTTTGACATGGGATAACAACGTTACAATTGTTTAATAATTCCATTAGACTTACAAGCTTTAATAATACTGACTTTTTATTAAATGACAATAATTCTTGAAATTTGATGGCATTGGGATATCTATAATAATATGATTTTAATAATTTTCTTCTCGAGTTACAAAAATGTGAACACAAAAATAAATAATGAAACTCGTCACCAAGATCGCCTCTATTACATTTTTGACATACACGTTCGTGTCTAGGAATGTTAAAATATCTGCCTCTCTGCACTGGCATTCTATGTTTAAGTGTTCTAAACTTTAGAACAGATATTGCAAGATTTGTTGGTAGAACTTGCAAATATTTTTCCAATTCAAAATGTAGATAAATGTAAATTCGATAATTATAGTAAAATTCAGTATTTCCTCGAACCAGCCTTGAATAAACTGATCATGTAGGCGTTGTTTAATTGTACACTTAAAAACTGAAGAAGAAGGCAAAATATTGGATAGCCCCTGATTCAACCAAAAATTACCAAGTCCTAGATTATTTAACTCTTTCCGCACAGAATCGAGTAATGAAGATGTATAACCTTTATGCAAATCAATATGAAACAAAAAAAAGTGTCCATAACTCTGGACAATTTGTTACCGTTATCAGGGTGGACAAGCTTATACCAAAAATTTAACATTCTTTGCTTTGCCTATAAGTCCAGAGGAACTTGCCCCAATTCACCAAAAATCATTTGAGAAGGTGTAGACTTACCTAGCTTTAAAATTAATTTAAACAAACGCAGTTGCAGTTTAGTGGCAAGTTTACTCATTTGAGGGCACCATATCCCTGAACCATATAACAAAATAGGAACAATAGTTTTCTCAAAACAGATCAATTTAAAATGTCTAGTGGTAACATAGGCTTTCTAATTTTTCTTAAAAGAGAAAATATAGCTTTAGAACAGCAACTGAAGGATGGAGCGTGATTTGAAGTACCAGTACACAAAAAAAAACACTCAGCAAAATCGCTTCAGCCGTTTTTGAAATATTGAGCAAAACGTGTTTAGCAACAAAATGATTCCTGTGACTTTGATTTTTGCGATAGAGCAAATATGATGGCATGGGAGACAGACCACTAACCTAGGTAATGTTCCTATGACGTTTGGTCAAAATCGGTTACGTGGTTCCTTCTGACCTCCCTCGCCTTCTCCCCCCTCCCATCCCTTCCTCCTCCCAAACCC
>CM072518.1:37407999-37410499 GCA_036898135.1 Oncomelania hupensis
TTGCTAGTTTAATGCATGGCGACGATCGATTAATGAGTAGAACTTCAAGCATGCCTATGAAGAAATATCTGTGTTGTTAGTTTGTTTACCGTAGTTGACAATTAACTCCTGATAAACTTTGTAATAATAATAATAATAATAATAATAATAATAATAATAATAATAATAATAATAATAATAATAATAATAATAATAATAATAATAACAATAACTGAATGGTGTACGTTCATTTTCCAAAATCATTAACCAGGCACAAAGCGTGGCTTTCTGTACCTGTTACACGACAATGATCGATTCAGACCCGAAGCTTGAATATTGTGTAACTCGAACTCATTATCCATCCAGAACGTTCACTCAGTAACAAGGCAGGTGTCGTCGTTACAAGGTGTGCCAACTGTATTCAGCAAACAGCATTAGCAACTGCGTACAACATCTCTTTCCTAAAACACACCCTCTTGACAAGCAGACGGCGCTTCTGCTATCAACAGGGTAGAAATATACCCCTGATCTCCTGTACGCCTGCCGAGTTAACCTCACAATATCGGACGTTGTTTAATTAGGAAGCTAAGCTAGGTTCCCGAGCGTTTTGCAACGTAGCCTACTACTGAATCAGAATGGCGTGCTGTACAAGCTATAGTGGTCAAGCTATGGTCATTCTAACCTGGGCATGGTCATGTGGTCGTTTGTTGATGACAACGCCCTTTACGGCTCATGCACGCGCTAGACAAAAGTGACCGGTATTAACTTTTGATTGTTGACTCTAGTCGTGGGTCTGTCGCTTTCTTCTTTTGGATGTTCTGAGTATCACAAGCCTGAAGGGTCTTTATCCACCGAGATTCAGATTTGCCGTATGATGAAAAAAAAAGAATCAAGTATTTGAATGTGTGTGTGTATGTTGGAGAATGGGGGGAAGGGGTGTCAAAAATAAAATGCTTACATCCTAACAGAGTGCACGACGAGGCGCATCTTCAGAGTGATTTTTGGAAGTCGCGTCTCCTTACGTTGCGATATTTCTGTCATCAAAGCTATAAATATTATTGAAGTCACCTAAAGCCTGTATGACAAGGCCACCAGTGCAGTCCTCCACAACGGCGCAATCGGGGACTGGTTCAGAACAACAATCGGCGTGCGTCAAGGATGCCTACTCTCTCCAACACTCTTAAACATCTTCCTACAGTGCATCATGTCATATGCCCTTGCAGATCACGAAGGCACAGTCAGCATAGAGCCGTTTTGCGAATGAAATTGATGGATTGGCTGGAGAGGAACAAGAACTTGAACAGCTGGTACAGAGGCTTGAAACCACATCCAGAGCTTATGGAATGGAAATAAGTACAGAGAAGACCAAAATGATGACCAACAACCCCAATAACATCAACATGGACATCAAAGTCCAATGCCAATCCCTCAACACAGTGCATAGCTTCAAATATTTAGGAGCCATTGTATCAGACAATGGGTCCCGACAGGAAGTCCTCTCCAGGATCGCACAAACAACTGCTGCCATGGCAAGGTTGAAGCCCATTTGAAAAGACAGGACCATCAGTCTACATTCCAAGTTAAGGCTGCTGCGCTCCCTTGTCATCTCCATCTTCCTATACTCTTGCGAAACATGGACCCTCACATCAGATCTACAACGAAGAATACAAAGCATGGAGATGACGTGCTACAGCAGACTTCTGGACATTTCCTATACCCAGCACATCAGCAACGACGAAGTCCGACAGACCATCACACAAGCCATTTGACAACACGATTACATGCTCACAGTGGTGAAGAAACGGAAACTCCGATGGTATGGCCACGTCAGCAGAGCGTCAGGTCTTGTAATGACCATCCTGCAAGGCTCGGTGCAAGGCGGCAGAAGAAGATAAACAGAAAAAGAAATTTGATGACAACATTCGAGAATGGACTGGCATGACACTGGGAGAAGCAATGAGGATTGATGAGGACAGAAAAAGATGGAGTATGCTGGTTAAACGATCATCTGTGGTAACCCAACATCCTTCGATCTAGGGGAATGGATAGGATAGGATAGGAAACAGGGCACCGATACACAAAATTTCGATGTTTTCAAAACTAGCGTCGCTGGTCACCGAGTTTGTTTTGCTTTGTCATCACAGGAAAGGTAATTATTCAGATTCAGAAGCTTCATATGTTATATTAACAACCTTATGTCATGTTATCTTGCCTATCATTGCAAAGAATTCATAGAAGACATTTGCTGGTACCAGAAAATGGTACGGAAAAATTGGGGTTACTGCTGATTTTCAATTCAGTGCCTGCAGGTGTCTACAATGGAAATTACTTCCCGATAAACCGATGCTCTGTAAAAGATGTTGCTGATCTCTCAATGATGTATCTTAAGGGAAAAGCTGAGTGAAGACTTGTGCTTCCACAATCATGCCTATCGTTGGGTATCCTGAATTTCTTAGTTTTCTTGTTTCGAAACATAGTTTCTGTATTTCAGTACCTAATTTTATTGAAAATATGTGGGATT